>CM060877.1:8035626-8635626 GCA_030737845.1 Acorus calamus | reverse complement strand
AACCCCTGCAACGAATTGCATACATGATTAGTGGCTCCCGAGTCTACACACCAGGTCCTGGTAGATCGGACCGCTAAACATGTTTCAACTATTAGTGAATAAGATTTACCTGCGTTGTTCAGTTTGTTGAGATAGACCGGACATTGCTTCTTCCAATGACCTGATTGTCCACACTGAAAACACTTGCCTTTCGGCTTTTTCTGTGTCTGTCCTTGAATTTTATTCACAACTTGAGCACCTGCATGCTGAACCTTTCTCTTCTTCTTGGCTTTAGCCTTTGAAGTAGAACCTTTCTCAGTCATGTAAACACTAGCCGGCTTCTTGTTGAGACCCTCTACCGCCTGAAGCTCTTTGAGCAGTTCTGCCAACGTGTAGTCACGTTTATTCATCGTGTAGTTGACACGGAACTGCTTAAAAGATTCTGGTAGAGACTGGAGTATGATATCGACCTGGGTCTCCCCGTCAATTTCAGCTCCTAGGATCTCTAGTTCATTGAGATGACCCATCATCTTTAGAACATGATCCCTTACTGGTGTCCCCTCCGCCATGCTAGTATTCATCAGTTCTTTCATGGCCACTTGCCTAGCAGCACGACTCTGGTCACCAAACATTTCCTTAAGGCTGACCATCATGTCGTAGGCAGTGATCATAGACTGATGCTGATGACTTAGAACATTTGACATAGATGCCAGAATGTAACACCTAGCCATCTCATCAGCCCTTAGCCATTTCTGATAAGTCTGGGTTTCCTCGTCGGTTGCCCCCTCACCAGGTTTAGGAGGACATACTTCAGTGAGTACAAACTTGTACTCTGAGGAAGTCAACACAATATCCAGGTTTCTTTTCCAGTCAATGTAATTAGGTCCAGTCAATTTACATTCTTTGAGAATAACAGCAAGTGGATTAAAAGCAGACATTTTGAATCCTGAGAATCAAACATAATATAAAGAAAATTATGACATGGTAAATAAAACTTCGAATTCAATTTAAAGATGGGTCCCTCTACCATATTAAAAGAATTCATCAACAGCCTGATCTCTTATTGAATAGCATGCCTCGATAATGAGGACGTACACCACTCAAACTTAGACCAGACAGGCCAATTCCTTTTAATTTTACTATCTAGGTATCCTTTTATACCAAGTGAAATTAAATAGTTGACATACTTTGGTCCTACAAATAATAGCAGTGACTCCGATGGGGAGGGTACTATTACTTATAGTTAAGTGTAAACCACCACCTAATTTTTAGATCAATTGTTCGTAATGCACTCCTCCGATGGGGAGATAATGCACACTAACAATTACCCAAAATTATTCCTTAAGATAACTTGTACCGATAATATCTACAATTTATCTCATCCGATGGGGAGGAAGGCCTATAGCCAACACGCAAGATAAATTATATTACCTACAAGTTGGTGGTGGAGACCGTGGGAATTATACAATAATGTCCCGCTCCCACTTAATATTTTAAATCCTTTTGAGGGTTATAAACATATATTTATTGTATGCCAATATCCATGTTGTCCATATAAGGTGGGTCCGTTATACTAGTTAACATCCACACAATATAAAATCATGCATAAAACATATAACAAATAGAAAATTAGAATCCTGGCTATTATGGTCGCACAACGACTATGATGCGCTTCGATTGGAATTCTAATGCGAGCAGGGGGGTCCAGGGGGGGCGGCCGATTTGCTTTGCTGAAAACGCATCTGTTCTTCATCCGACGGGATTTATAACCGTTCGGATCAGAGAATTGATTGTCTCGTTTTGATCGCAAATCCTCCTCGTGATGATCCGATATCATCTGGTTCCGTCCGTGATCTCCTGATGCCGATCTGGTACCACGTCGGAGCCGATCCCTCGAATCCCCTCATGAACTCTCTCGTGTAGATTGAAAAAAAATTTACAATAATACTCCCACTCGCGGAGTTTACAATATTGTTTAATTTTCGATCATACAATATAACCACGCACAACCCGCGTGGGATCCATTCACATAAAACAAGAATATAAACAAAACAATAACCATAATAGCCGGATTAAGATCTCGCTGCAAAACAAAGTTAGCACAGATCTACAATCTTGACTATTCTCATGGTATATAGATCTAATCGTTTATCATGTGGACGGACAACATGGTTGTATTCGATCTATACGCAGTATCAACGAGTCGGCTCTGATACCAGTTGTTGGAAAAATAAATCCCGACTGCCAAGATCCGTCGATCGAGGTATAGATCGAACAACAAAATTTTTTTTTTATTAAACCTTTTTAACGCAAACCCTACAAGGCGGAATTAGGGTTTACCTTCAGAACTCAGATCAGAGTTCTGCCGTAGAAGAAGATCGGATCTGATGGACGACGATGAATCACTCAATCGGAACCTTCAGATCTTCTGCCGTATGTCCTTTCTATGTTGCAGATCCACGGCGGAGTGTGGTCTCCTTCTTGCTTCGAACGGCAGCCGCGAATCCCTTCGCTCTCCTTCTCTCCTTTCCTCACCTTTTCTGGATCCAGAGATCCTAAAGGATTTCTAGGGTTAGGGTTTTGATTTCGGCTGAAATCATATGTCCTTGAGAGAGAGAGGAAGCCACATATTTATAGGCTAGGGCAGGGACCTAAAGGAGAAATCAGTAATTGGCTCCTATGGGCTTGGGTACCATAATTCAACCTAGAATTAAAACCAAAAGCCCATAAGTCATAATTCATTCCACTAAAGGATTATGACTGCACTCCAAACATACTAATCTCAAAAATAATATTTCGAGCTCCTTATATTATATGCTTAATATCTCCCCACGCTAAGATTCCAATACTCGTTATGAAATAATTATTACTGACAATATTATTTCATAACATCTTATTTTCCTTGAGATCTTCCGCTTAACTTATTTGATATGTCGGATAATTAAATCCACCGGCCGGGTTAGACATAATCAAAACTTATAAGCATCCTCAAGAGAGTATCATCAACCTCCTATTGGAGACGTGGATTCCATCAATAGCAATATTCATCATACAAGCGTTATTGTCACCCAACTTACCGAGCCTATTGATCCATAGTAGAATCTCACTCTTTAATAAATCAAAATGACAAATAACAAATGCACATGTTTAAGAACCATTTTAGGATTAAGAGCATAAGCAATCATAATAAACATGGGGTGTAAATTATTTTATCTAGTCAGTACAAAAATAATTACCCCAACTTGGTCCGTTCAATACACACAAGGTGTACTAGTACAATCACCCAAACCTATCAACCGGTCTTTTATAGTCAAGATAAACTACGTAAGATGAACTGCACTACAACCTTTATCCAATGGATTATCCAAGTCCATCTAAGGTTGTGAACCTCAACTTATAATTCACAGGAACCGATAATCTGATCTTCTGTGTGTAAGCCAAACTCTACACACCAGATTATCTACAATGTAAATTAAAGGATTAAATTAAAAACAAGCACAATATTTCAAACAATATAATGCAAGCATTTACCAATAATAATTCTCATCAAAATGCTAAGACCATTTTAATAATAGAGTTTATTACATAAGTCATGGCTTTTAGAACACTGCTCTAACAAAAAGGTTAGGTCATGTTTCTAAGTCTCGACTTAAATACCTTATTCAATCTGGTGATTTAGGTCATGTTTCCTTTTCTCCTCTTTCTGTTTGTGGGGGTTACAAATTGGCCAAACATGTTGCTACTCCATTCCATTCTAGTAATCATCAGTCCTCTAGTCCATTTGAACTTGTTCATTCTGATATCTGGGGTCCTTCTTATAACACATCAAAGAGTGGTTTTTCGTATTATATCAGTTTTATTGATGATTATTCTCGTTTTACCTGGATTTATTTATTGCGTCATCGATTTAAGGTCCCAAAAATATATGAGGTTTTTACCACTATGATTCACACCTAGTTCAGACTCGTATCAAAATCTTTATGTCTGATTGTGCTCGAGAATATATTTCTTTCACGATGCGTTCTCTTCTTCAATCTCATGGCACTCTTTTTCAACAATCCTGTCCTTATACTCATGAGCAGAATGATGTTGCTGAAAGAAAACATCGCCATATTCTTGAGACCGCTCGTTCCCTCTTAGTTTCTTCTTCCGTCCCCGACACATTCTGGGCTGAGGCTACTCTTCTTTCTATTCATCTTATCAATATCACTCCCTCTTCTGTCCTCTCTGGTATGACTCCTCATGAGCGCCTTTACTCCTCCAAACCTGATTATAGTAGACTTCGCACTTTTGGATGTACCTGTTTCGTGCTTCTCCCTCCTCATCAACGCACCAAGTTGGCCGCTCGGTCAGTCAAGTATGTATTCTTAGGGATTAGTTTCGAACACAAGGGATATCGCTGCTACGATACTGTTGGAGATCGTTTTTGGCTTGCTCATCATGTGTCATTTGTCGAGGATGTTCCCTATTTTTCTTCTACACCCACTGCCTCCTCCCCTCCTGTACCTTCTCCTGTTCAGGTCTCTCCTCCTTTGCCTTCTCCTGTTCAGGCCTCTTCTCCTGTTCAAACCTCCCCTATTGAGTCTCTACCACTTCTCAGGCCGTCTTTTGTGCTTGAGTCCACTCCTAGTTCTACTCTCTCTGAGCCTCATCTTAGCACTCCTGCAGCCAACTCCCCTGGTCCTCCTAGTTCTCCTCCTAGTGTGTCTCCTCTTGCTTCTCCCACATATGACTCCGCTGGTACTCCGCCTTTCACGACTGATGCACCTCCCTATGATGTGGATCCTCGTCCCTCGACTCGCTACCCTCAGCGTGAGCATCATCCACCTACTCGCTTTAGCTTTGACTCTGGACCACCTGACCGATTTGGCTTTGCTTCAATGAGTACCTATTCTCCACAGTTCCAGGCTTATCTCACCGCTATCCATGTCCATCGTGAGCCCAGATCCTATCGAGAGGCAGTTGAGTACCCTGAGTGGCAGCATGCCATGAATGAGGAGTTTCAGGCTTTTGAGCAGACACAAACCTGGGATGTTATTCCACTTTCGGATGGCGTTACACCTATCAGTTGCAAATGGATCTTCAAGATCAAGCATCGACCTGATGGATCCATTGAACGACATAAGACTTGTCTTGTTGCTAGAGATTTCACATAGGAGTATGGCATTGACTATGAGGAGACCTTCGCTCCCGCTGCTCAGATGACTACTGTCCGCACCCTTCTTGCAGTTGCTGCTGTTCGTCGCTGGCCTCTCTTTCAGATGGACGTGAAGAATGCCTTTCTTTATGGTGATTTATCTGAGGTTGTTTATATGTAGCCACCCCCAAGTCTCAGCACTCCTCCTCAGCATGTCTATTGTCTTCGACGGGCTATATATGGTCTCAAACAGGCTCCTCGTACCTGGTTTGAGCATTTTCACAGCGTTATTCTGGCAGCTGGTTTTGTTGAGAGCTTTCAGGACCACTCTATGTTTGTGCAATCCTCATCGCAGAGTCAGGTTATCCTTCTTCTATATGTTGACGACATGATTATCACTGGCGATGACTCCACCGGTATTCTTCTAGTCAAGAATCACCTCAGTCGACATTTTCAGATGAAAGATCTCGGCACTCTTCCCTACTTCCTTGGTCTCGAGATTGCACAGAGTGATCGTGGGATTTTGCTCTCTCAACAGAAGTATACGACTGACATTCCCGAGCGCGCTGCCCTCTCAGATACTCGCAGTGCAGATACTTCTCTTGAGCTTCATGTGAAGCTTCGTCCTACAGATGGTGAGCTCCTTCCAGACCCAACTCGGTACAGACAGATTATTGGTCAACTTGTGTATCTTTGCATCACTAGACCTGACATAGCTCATGCCATCAGTATTGTTAGTCAGTTTGTCTCAGCTCCTCGATCAGTGCATTATGGTGCTCTTATGTGTATTCTCATATATTTACGCAGTACTATTACCAGATCGATCTATCTGTCATCCTCTTCACCTCTGGTTCTCAGGGCCTATACTGATGCTGATTGGGCTGGAGATCCGACCACTAGACGCTCCACCACTGGGTTCTGCATATTTCTTGGAGTTCTATCATTTCTTGGCGCAACAAGAAACAGGAGGTTGTTTCACTATCTAGCACTGAGGTTGAGTATCGAGCCATGGCCATCACCACCAATGAGATTGTTCATCTTAGACGTCTCTTGGTGGACCTAGGAGTTACTATGACTGGTCATACTCCTTTTCATTGTGATAACTGCTCTGCTATTCAGATTGTCAGCAATCCAGCTTTTCACGAGAGGACCAAACACATTGAGATCGATTGTCACTTCATTCGTCAGCACTTTCTTGTAGAGACATTATCGCTTCCGCACATCTACTCTGCCGAGCAGCTTGCTGATTTCTTTACGAAGTCACATCCAGTTCCTCGATTTCAGTTTCTCCTTCGCAAACTCACTTTGTATGATCCACCGTGAGTTTGAGGGGGGCTGTTAGATTATATATGTTATCTCATAATGTGTGTAGTACATTACACGTGTAACTCCTAGACACTTGTCTATATAAAGGGATTTTAACCCTAAGTGAAATACAAGGATTCCCATTATTTCATTCTCTCATTCTAACAAAACACTAACAATGGCCGAGGAGGGTGTCGAAGAGGAGGCAATGGCGGAGACCAAGCTCCACCACCAACCGTTGATGTCGGATGCGAAGGACCACTTCGGCCTCCTCTCGGATCCATTCCTCCTCACTGTTTTCAGCATGGTCGCCGACGACAAGTCGTTGATGCATGTTTGCTTTTTTATTTTATTTTATTTTTTTGGGTGAATTCCTCCCCACCCCCTATTAGTATCGGTTTTGACTCTGACCCAATCAGGCTAATTTTTTTTTGAAAATTTAAAATCTAGTTTGGGATTTATCTAGATTTCGGTTCAACTAGATCTTTTTTTTTGTTGGTTTTCTTTAGTATGTTTTATTTAAATAAAATGTGCTTGTGTTTCTAGAATCTTTGATGTGGGTGTCGAGCAATATAATGATTATTGCTATTCTTTGGAACACACTTTTTTTAGGTTATTCTTTCTAATTTACTCAATTGTTCCAATCAATTTATTTTCATGTGATTACTGTTTCAGATTGGGTTATATGGAATTCGTATGCTTGACCCTAGCACGACCTGAACATTGAGGATTTACCCACTTGAGACAATTAACAGATGGGACGTAAGTTGGCTGATTAGCCTTTGTGATCATCATTCATATAAGTGATGCAATAGACTCAATAATTTAATTTTCAATACTAACAAGTGCCTGTGGTAAATCTCGAATTCATCCATGTGATCATTTTTCCTTTTTGGAGTGGATTGGCATTTTGGTTTCAATCTTCTAGCATTAGTACGCACCTCTTGAGCACTAAATATTGTATGTGCTCATTTTAAGGCTTATGATGGTAACCTGCCATCTGGCTTGATGTTGTATATCATTGTGTGATTTGTAATTTGTTTGGTAGATAGGTTGTATAACTACTTTTCCACGTTGTATTAGACTGTCAAATTATTAGACTTTGTATATAAAATTGTGCATGCTGGTGTGGTTCTGGTTTATGAAATTTAAATGACCAATGAAATTCAAATAATTAATGGAAGCGGAATCTCTCCATTCTTGGTTATTGTTTCTGTTGCAGCTCAAGGAGATGGGTGGAAATGATACTATTGGTAGAAGCAGAGGAACAACTAATGCTGGGAAGTCATCTGAACAACAAACAGAAAAGAAGAAAGGCTTTGGCAAATGGATTAACTTGATGAAACCGGATAATGAAGAGAAAGATCACTGGGTAAGTGCTCATTGGAAGTATCTAATTGTAAATATTTACTAAACCTCCTTTTCAAATATTTTGTATACGAGAACATTTTCCTCTTTTGAATATTATTTCATCCATTTGATAATTTAGAGTTGGACCTCACCTGTAGATAAATTAGACTACTACCATGACAATCCAGAAATGAAATATTTTTGGACATAAATCTTCCATGCCACTTTAAAATGCTGGTGTAGTCAATGACTCAAGGTTTGGGCTTTGTGAATATCGCAAAATAGACAAATGGACTAATTAAAAATAAAATTGCAGTTTGTATTTGTATCTGATATCCCATAGTTGTCTTATGAATCCAATCAGGTCTTCATCACTTTATAAGGATTGTCGAATATTCAGTTTTTTTTATATAAAAAGATATAAGGATCAGACTGAATGGCTTCCATTGGGGGAATCTATCACATTATCGAGCTGAAATTGTCCAAGAATTGGATTGTGGGAGTTCCATGCACTAATGTCACACCCATAGATCCTTAACAAACTCGATATTCACTATTATGAGCTCCCACTCTATATCGACTTTGTGTTTTCTAATGTTATAAAATTATTAATTATGTCCTTTGCATTTTCTAATGTTATAAGATTGTGAATTGTGTCCTGATATTAATTTCATATTGAGTGTTTCTCTCTTTATTACCCTCTGCCATTTTCACTAAAATGTGATGTAAAAGTCAAACTCATTATTTTACTAGGAAAAGTTTAGGCCATCTGTATTTTTCATGTGTTGAACATTGTTGGATTTTCATTAGAGTCTTTGTAGTTTTTAGCTGTCAGATTAGCTAGACTTATTCTGTGTATGAGTTTAAAAATAGTTATATCGACTTTTAATACATTGTGCATGAACACTGAGATAGCGCAAAGACATTTTATTAAGAAAAAACCAAGACAATATTTATATGTTTTGTGTGTGTTCTTTCGTGGTTTTGTTTAAAATACAAACATAATGTCTTTGTCCCCATTATTTATTATACACTTGAAATGACACATTGTCTTTGACATTTATTTCCTTTTGGTGCTGTTGAAATCCTTGTATTGTATCAGAAATAGATATTTATTCCAAATTGAATGCTTTTCTCTTTGCTTCCTTTGTGCTAATTTTTTTGCTAACATTGGCTTTCATATTTTAGTCAGAAGACTACCTTAATATAGAGAGCTTGCTGGACCTTATAGCAAAGGGTTGCAAATTTGATTAAGAGAAAACACCCTTTGAGATAACGATGATATTCAATTATCAAAAGAGGTTACACTGAAGACAAGGAACACGGTATGAGAAGGGGGCACCGGTGGGCCAACAAAGGAGAAGGTTTTCAGAGTTTCCTATAAGAAAATAACCTTTGTTAATATCTAAATGCTAATATTTTATGGATGGGTATGTTAATGGTTTGCTGCGGTGTTAGGAACCTCAATGGACTTCCATATTGTTTGTAACAAAGTTTAAAGTAATTATTTCTCACTTTAGGGCTTATCTCATAAAACTTTAGGATTGAAATCTCTGGTCTTTTTTCTTCTTAAAAAGTCATGCTTTGTTACTTTAGTTACTTAAAATTGATCGAATTTTTCAATTGTTTGGTAATTGAGTTTCATGTTTCTACAATTCCTTTTTGTCATTTTCTTTGAATTTGTCAAAATTTGGTAATTAGGGTTTAATATGGATATTACATTATTATTTGCAATGGAAGTGGTTTGATTTTTGAAACCTCGGTTGGAGAGGTGGTTTTTTTGTTTTATTCAAATGAGAATTCATGTAAAAAATGTCCTCTGTTGCCACATACCTAGTATGCTACATCTTCACCAGAGCATACTTCATCGCTTTTGTAGAACAATTAGCTAAATTAAATTTATCTTATTGGTCCTTTTAATTCATGTATATGACATGTATCAATGCAATCTTCCTCTGGTGGCTCAAGTGTGATGTAGTTGTACAATTTAACAAAGATAGTCAAATATTTAATTTAAATTGTGAATATTTATGTTAAGTGTAAAGAATGTTGAATAAATTTGTTTATGATTTTTTTATGAAGGATCAAAATGTTCATTTTTATAAAATATGTTCTCACTTCAAAGTAAAATTAATTATTCTAATTATTATTCATCCATTACAAATAAATAATATAATTCATGTGCAACGCACATGTGCACATGCTAGTTTAAAAAAAGAAAACAACAACTTCTATCTCTTGCAACTCCTTCACCTTATGACATTAAACTGGTACAAAAAAAAAGATATTAAACTATAAACTTCAATATTAAAATAAAAATAAAAATAAAAAATTGAAAATTTTACCTTTAATTTTTCTTCTTTTGGTTGTGTTCCACACCCTTGTGCACGCGAAAACTTTTTTGTTTTTGAAGAAGTTAAAGCAACCTCTACACTCTTCTTTATGATCATAATGTTTGTTTTTATAATGACTCTTCATATCTGATTTGGTTTTGTATTGGTGAGTTGTTATGAAGGTCATTAGTTTGTCAAGGTAAATTAATTAAATTCAATTATAATTCATCCACTCAAGTTTTTCTTTTCCATTCTGAGTAGCTTAATCATGTTTTTTTTATAATCAAAATAACAGAAAATGAGAATGTTGATGAGGATGATCATATACAATAGATAAGTCATGTAAGCTGAGAAGATCTAGGCAATTAGAATGGAAGGGGGTTTAATTATATAAGGTAGAGTATTTTTAACCAAGAATATCTATCGCCCAGATAATTATCAATTACAAATAAAATTAGAACAAAATTAACGTCACACACGTGCAATGTGATGAAAGTATTGAAGGCTTAAGATAAGGGTCAGTTAGGCTAATAATAGTTTAATCTCTTTATATATATACTAGATTTACAATACCAAATATGTTTTGATGATATCTTTTAAAAAAATTCTGACCTAATCAAACAAATAAGCTAATCAAAGAAAAGAGAGAAAACACAAATTTTGAGCCCAAAAAATGTGACACTCTGGGAGTAATTGGGATATGAGAGAGGGGCACTCTTATATAGAATAGAAAAGGTAGAGTGGATAAGATCTTTTTGGATTTCAATATGATAAGATTTATGTCATATGGAGTAGGTTCGAGTTGGTTTGAGTTAAGCATCTAGAAACTGATTGGTGTAGAGATAAGATTTTATCCACATTTTAATTTAAATTAATTAATAATTTAATTAAAAAATATCTCATTGTAAGATGCATATCCAGTTCTTTAACTTTTTTTTTAATTAGGAAAAAATTCATTATATTGGAGATATGGGATATTGATGCATGTCCTTAACAAATTAAATGCATCAAACTAAATTAAATTATTTACTTTTATATTTGACCAACGGAAAGCAAAGCGTCCTTAACAAATCTTATTGACAAATTGTTTCATTTTTGTCAACTGTCTTATATATTATAAGCTTGATATTTATAATTTCATATAAAATAATAAAATTGTATCACGCAATGGAACTTTCAATTTTTAATCAAATAGAAAATCATTTTTTTCAACTAATGTTCCTTCATTATTTCAACAAACTAATTAATGTAGCATTATCATAACAAAGGTTCCACATGTTTGCTTTGTAGTTTGCACTTTTTATGTTAGAATTTTTAGACAATTATCTTACATTAAAAAAGCAGTAAAGTTCTATGTAAATCAAAAATGGTCGAGGCTATTTTCCACCCCCTCCGAATCATATCTCCCTGAATAAGGATCATTGACATCTTTGATGTTAATTGATCATAAACTTATAGACTGGATAAAAATATTTGTCACAAGATGCCATGATGACTGCACCAATATTTACATTATTTCTTTAGAAGAAAAAATTAGAAGCATCCGAGAACAAATGTTGTCAAGGGATGAGGTCATAATAATTTGGTGTGAAGAGAATTTATCATAAAATTCAACTTTTGTAATGCTGAAAAAATTCTGAATGAGCTGGACCAAACAAAGTTCAACTTCTGTAACACTGAATAAATTTATGAATAAATTGGAAAAATTCAACTTTTGATAACCTGATGTTAAAATAAATGGACAAATCGAATTCCTATCTATCTACATTACCCCTTGCACAGTAGGATTGATATCTCCATTGGATGTTGTAAAATATAGAACTGTTCAACCAAGAATATGATTCATCAATGAGATGTGGTTTCTGCCTTGTCCAATATATGAAGATCACTACATTAGAAGAAATTAAAATCTGATTACACATTATATTTATCCAAGAACTAAGTAATCATTGAGTAAAAAATACAAAATGTGTTTATAAACACAATGCTAAAATTATAATAGTAATAATTAATAATAAAATAAAAATTGGGAAGAATCTCCACAATCTCCACAACAAAAATATATTAAATGAATATGAGAACAAAACAAGGCAATAAAATCATTGTATGGAAAATTTTATTATAAAAAATTCGATATTAATTGGGAAAAAACAAATTAATCACACAATTCATAGGAAAATAAAAAGAAAACAAACTCACCATTCTTTTATTCTAATGATCTTTCTTTCAGTGAGAAATGATAATATGATATTGAATTATATTCCTCGTATACATCACTTATCTGGAGATCTCCAATTAAAATCACATTAAAAATACATTTCAAATATTATATGCAATTTAGTAGTATAGGTTTACTCTAACCATGAATTCTTGTTCACTAAACAAAATATGTAATCTTGTATCATTAATTCAATCAACCTTGTTTAGCTCTTATAATCTAAAAGATTACGATAAAAACAATCACTTCTATTATAGAGAAAATAATAAACATTAAATAAATTGAAACAAATTTTCATACCTTTCAATTAGTTATAGCTGAAAATTTAATTCTTCAAAACTTCTTCAACTGCATAATGTATACGTCTACAACATCAAACATTAATAAGGGGGTAGTCAATTAGGATTTTCATGGACAAATTGTCCATGTCCATGGATTTGTAAATCTTGTGTTTTTCAATCAGGACATTGGTTTGTGAACAAAAAGTCCAGTGTTATTCAACTGAGACATTATTTTATGGACAAAAAGTCCAGCGTTATTCGATTGAGACATTATTTCGTGGACAAAAAGTCTAGCGTTATTCGATTGAGACATTATTTCGTGGACAAAAAGTCCAGCGTTATTCGATTGAGACATTATTTCGTAGACAAAAAGTACAGCGTTATTCAATTGAGACATTATTTCGTAGACAAAAAGTCCAGCGTTATTCGATTGAGACATTATTTCGTGGACAAAAAGTCCAGTGTTATTCGATTGAGACATTATTTCGTGGACATAAAATACAGTGTTATTCGATGGAGACATTATTTCATGGACAAAAAGTCCAGCGTTATTCGATTGAGACTCTTCGTAGTAGACATTTTGTCTTGTGTTATTCAATTTAAACAGGATTTGTAAAGACTTTCATAAGTGATGGATTTTTGTGGACTTTTGTGGACTTTAGAGAGAGAAATACAAAGGGAAAAGTCATTTCAGAATCCCACCCAAATCTCATGGACTTTTATTCCAGTATTGTGAATATTTCTTCTTTTTTTTCTTTCAACAAAACTCATTTATGATTTTTATCTCATGCCTTTCATATTTTTTATCACATTTTTTTCTTTATTTATATCTTTTTTTTCTGAATGTCCATTTGTATGAAATATTGCTATCACCTCAAATGTTTGATGAATATATGAGAATGATAGATTTGCTTGTGTTGCAATAAATCATTTTATTATTATATATTATATAATATATGCCTAAATTATCCACAATTATTTTCTAAAATATAGCTTTATTATAGATTTGATTATATGTAAAATGTTTTATTTGACTTTCTTTGACTTTCTTTGAAGAGTAAAATAGATTTTAAAATTAATACAAATCACAAACAATTAATAAATAAAGAAACCTGGAAGATGAGGAATGGGTAATGGGTTGGTAAGCAAGAATAGGTGAGGGGATTAACAGTAGAAGAGTCATTTTATGAATGCATATATTTGTTTTTCTATATGGAATACCAATAAAAAAAGAAAAAAAAAACCAAAGGTTTTAAACATGGTAAAATAAAACTTAACATATAGAAAGTTGATAAAACAAAAAAAATGCAAAAAAAAATCACTCTTTGTATTCAAATAAGTATGATGATTTAGGTGGAGGGGCGAAAATTTTGTTTACCCGGTCCAGGTAGTCGGATCCGTCCGCTCCTGTCTCCTCCGACGGGTACCGCTTGGTTGCCGGCGATACTCTTCCATGCATGGATCGGACTCGAGGGTAGATCCAACGATGAGGGTCCGCGGTGGACCGATCGATGGAATTTTCGTGTGGTTTGGACTGAACCTGATGTAACCTCTCAGGCTGCCTACGCACCCCTGTTTAGGGATCAAGTCACACGTAGTTCCTCCTTTTTGGTGGTGGGATTTTACACTGGAAGCGGTCATGTACAAGGGGTCTAGTAGAAAAATGTTTTTTCTCCTTTTTCGAGGGTTGTTACCTCTATTTATAGAGGAATTTGAATGGTGACAGGGTTTCTGATTTACTCCTTCCCATCGAACGGACGAGAGTTCATCAGTCATTAGTGAGGGGACACCAGATATAATTGCAGGATTCGGTCAATTATAAGTTGACATATATATCCATATTTAGTTGAGATTTGGTGGACACATTCATTGATGACTTGATTTGATGATAAATTCCAGCATTGACTGAATTTGAATTGTAGTTAATGCAAGATATCTAGGAAGATCAGGGCCATGTGAGAGTGGATAAATACTGACTTGGTTTTCTGTAGTCGGTCGGGTATGGGCCTCCGGGCTGAGTTTGTTCGGGATCGAGTCGGACAGGTCATTGTTTTATCAAGTCAGACCCGATAGGACCCACGACTTGGCCCGCTTTGGGTAGCCTAAAAATTTGACGCACACAATAGGCCATCTACTTAAATCACCCATGTCAAACCCTGTAAATTCAAAAAATAAAAAGAAAACAAAACATGAGATTTGCCTCCCTTAATATTTTTATTTATTAATATGATCTAACTATTATTAGATGATAAATTTTTTTTAATAAAAACATTTACTCTTGTTTAAGTATGTACATATCAAATGATGAAGATTACATGTAGAAACATTTGTTTTGAGATTCAAAATATCAAGCAAAGTATTAAAATAAATTTATCTATATGCTTCATAAAAAAAAATTATTTATTTTGTATACATTTTTACCTCTATTTTGTAGATGAAAGAAACTAAATGAACCAATATAATGATTTCACCTGACAAAATATTGAAAACTATTAAAAACTAAACACCTAACTAACAATTAAACAAATAACAACAGTATAGAAAAAACATTACAAAATCAAAATATTAATTAAAGTGAATGGAGCAATAGAAATTCAATAAGTATCGAATATAATTAATACCTTTTGAAATTTAATAGACTTCAACTAATATCTCAAACTATCTTTTTTTAAATTATAAAAAAATGAATCCCTCCTTTTCAACCCTCAAACACTCTTTGGGATGTAATTGAGGAGAAAATAGAAGACAAAAAAAACATTTTAAAAAACATACATATCTTGAATTGAACTTCAAATTTATTTGGTCCTTTGATGTGTAAATTTCCTCAAATCTTGTGATCCATAACCACCATCCATGCATATCTTCATTTCAAAAGTAATTCTTTTAAGTCAAAATAGGCCACATGGTTTAAATTTTAAATAAATGTTATATAAGTAATTAATCAATTATTTAAAGAATAAAAAGAAAATGAGATATGAATCTTATTAGATAAAATTAATATCCTCAATTGTTTAAAAAATAAAAAGGAAAATAAAAATATTGCATCAGAATCCTTTTAATAAGTAAGAAATAGATAAATAATAGAATCTTATTAGATCAGATTGTATCATTAAATAATTTAAAATTTTAGTAAATCTATTACTATTTATAATTAAACAATGACTAAAGGATAAAAAGGGAAATGAAAATATAAGATCATAGAATCCTTTTAATAAGTAAGAAATAGATATATTAGTAATTAATAAACTGTTTAAGGATAAAAAGGAAAATGAAAATACTTATAATCCATGTATATCTATCATATATTTATTAATTATATATATTTTAAAATTTTAAAATTAAATAAATAGATATATTAGCAATTAATCAACTATTTAAAGGATAAAAAGAAAAATAAAAATATTGGGTCAGAATCCTTTTAATAAGTAATAAGAATAGAATATTAGTAATTAAACAATTGTTTAAAGGATAAAAAATAAAATAAAAATACTGGGTCAGAATCTGTTTAATAAGTAAGAAAAAGATATATTTATCATGTATTTATCCATTATATATTTTAAAATTTAAATAAATAGATATATTAATAATTAAACAATTGTTTAAAGGATAAAAGGGTAAATGAAAATACTGGTTCAGAATCATTTTAATAAGTAATAGATATATCTATCATATATTTATCCATTATATATATATATATATATATATATATATATATATATATATATATATATATATATATATATATATATTTTAAATAATAAAATTTAAATAAATTGATATATTAGTAATTGATCAACTATTTAATGGATAAAAAGGAAAATGAAAATATTAGATTTGAATCTTTTTAATAAGTAAAGAATACATGTGTGTGTGTGTGTGTGTGTGTGTGTGTATGTGTGTTAGATATATATAAGGAAACTAACATGGAATCCAAGATTTGTGATTTGGGGCTGAAATATAAATATGTTAGTTTTCCTTATTTATATCTCGTGAGTCTATAATTGACTTGTTAGTATTGTGAGCCTTCCTTGATATTATTATATACATCCTAGTTATTCGATATCTTCCTATGATCAACATGGTTGGTTGTACGACCATGAAGCCTTGTAGTGTGTTCGGTATCATGGCTTTTATATTACCTCTTGTGTACTTGGAATTGGATGACCATAGACCTTACAATGAGGATTAAGGATTATCTCCCCATCGCACATGAGTACATATGGTCCAGCAAGGGGGACTTGAGAATACCCTACTGTGCCTGGACGTTCCAAGGGCTAGGTAGTGAATCTGCGGTCGACGTTCCAAGGGCCACATTCAAGAGGTATATATATTGTGGACATCTCAGACATAGAGGCCGAGATGGGGTCAAGTAGATGGTCAATCCTGTGCTTTGGACATTTAGGGGCTAAAATTGTGATTTCCTTATCATTCTTGTAACATTGTGACATTTTGAGGGCCATCAGTGATTTAATTGATATTCTTTCGATTGATGGGTGATTTCAAAGTATGTGCTTTCAGTCCATTTGTGATGCATTTTGATGATATTTATTAGCCTCATCAATTGTGATGTGTTACTTTGAGCTATTCATTCCTATTTTTATATATCAACGATGTTATATTCTCCGCTGATGATCATACAGTGCTTTCATTTGTTATTATGCTTGGACTTGATGTTAACTGAGCTTGACTCTGTCATCCTTGTTTTTTTTTATACGTGAAATGTCTGGGTAGCTTACTGAGCTTCTATTGCTCATTCCATTCTATTTTTCTTATTTTTGCAGAGCAGAGGGATGGGTTTATAAGCGTTGGCTGTCTTCTTTTGGTGCCACGTCCAGCTCGAGATAGGTGTGTATATACACTACAAGAAAATTGGCTTATAGTTGCAGTTTTAAACCGTCACTAAGGCCTTAAAACCACAGCCATTACTTACAACGACGGTTTATGACCCACCTTTGTATATACTGTAGTATTATGTTTTAGCGACGGTTTATCAAAATATCATTTAGCAACGGATTTCACAACCGCGGCTAAAAAGGCTGCTCCCTATTCTTTCTACTTTTGTATTCACTCTTCCGGCGGTTCAAGAAGGTGCAGCTATAAATGTACACCAAATACCCTTTGATATCTGCTTTTATTATTTTAATAATTACAAAAATATGTATTTATTAAAAGATGCACAAAATATTTTTTTTAAATATGTTTTTGCTGCATTTTTTAAAATCATAAAACACAAATTAAATGTATAATACTAAATGGTGATATGGTACAAGAAATGAACTTTATATATAAAATCACAAAAGTCTAAAACTAAAATACATCTCAATTTACAAAAAAATGAAATTACAAAACAAAAGTTAAAAATCACTATCTAAAACTAAATAATTGATAAATTCTGAAGAAAAAAAATGATTATTGTTCTTGTATCTCTTGCATCTTTTCCTCCATCTCCTCCTCCTTTTGATCCTATAGGTAGAGAAGATGGGGAACGACGTGATTAATAGAGTTCAAATAAGCCCTGCGGAGCTTTTGTGGGGATGAGTGATTTTTTGAATGGAAAGACATTTTTTCAAATATTGAGGGATAAAAAAATTCCAAAGGAGGAGGAGTTGCAGCCATAAATGACCCTTATTTGTACATTTTTTTAAAATTTCCAAGCATTCATTAAATTAATTTAATTATTATGTTTTCCGGAAAAGGCAACACTAAATACATTACATTACTGCGGTTTCTAAAACCATAGGCATATATATCACCATAATTAGCATCATAATCCCATAGATTTCACACCCAATTAATTTTTTTATATAGCTAAGGTTCTCTCTCACAAAATTTTTTATTTAGGGAGCTTTCAAAATAATGATACGGTTTAAATAAACCGTAGTTATAACATATATATGTCCGCAGTTCATAAAATCGCAACAAAAAAAGCCACCAAAACCCAAATTTCTTGTAGTGATATATATATATATATATATATATATATATATATATATATATATATGGTCGTGATTACGTGCGGCGAATGCGGTCAGGTGCGGTTTACGACGTGGGCCGTTCGATCGCGGGTCCATCGTATCCAACGGTCGATGTGAATCGCACCCGACCGTCCGATGCGATGGACCCGTGATCGACGGCCCGTGATCGCGCACCGCACCGACCGCACACCGCACGTAATCGGATCCCATATATATATATATATATATATATATATATATATATATATATATATATATATATATATATATATATATATATATGAAAATTATTACGTGCGGCGAATGGCAGGTGCGGCCGCGACGTGGGCCGTTTGATCGCGGGTCCATCGCATCCATATATATATATATATATATATATATATATATATATATATATATATATATATATATATATATATATAGGGAAGTGATTCGGTGCGGGAATGCGGTCGTGCGGGAAGCGATCACGGGCCGTCGATCACGGGTCCATCGCATCGGACGGTCGGGGGCGATTCATCTCGACCGTTGGATGCGATGGACCCGCGATCGAACGATCGACGTCGTTTCCCGCATTCCCACACTAAATCACTCGACTATATATATATATATATATATATATATATATATAGGGATCCGATTACGTGCGGTGTGCGGTCGGTGCGGTGCGCGATCACGGGCCGTCGATCACGGGTCCATCGCATCGGACGGTCGGGTGCGATTCACGTCGACCGTTGGATGCGATGGACCCGCGATCGAACGGCCCACGTCGTAAACCGCACCGACCGCACACCGCACGTAATCACGACCATATATATATATATATATATATATTGATGTTTTAGATCCATACATGATTATTTTGGTAGAGGCTGGTCTAACGAATCATGTCTATGTTAAAATGCTCTATATATATGGATAACTGTATAACTATATATGAGGTGTGTTAAAGACTATGTTGATTGCTTAAACTTTCTTGGGTGAGTTTATATAGGTGATTATATATCTTGTTGATTATATGATATCCCAAGGTTGTTATCATATGAGATTATATAGTTTGAAAAAAAAAGTTATAGGTGTCGGTGGCGTACTCGTGTCGGTGAGTTGGGGTGCGGGCCGTCACAATTGGTATCAGAACTTAGGTGGCGTGCACATATCAATGGTTTGGGACAGGGGCCGTCATAATATTTTTTCATCACTGTTGACCATGGTGGATATATTCCATCAGTGAGATGGTATCCCATTGTGTGGTTATTGTTGATTGAGAAGTTACATGGAGCAGCACGTCCTTCAGCGAGATCGACAAAGACAAGTGATCGGTAGAGCACATTGATGTCATTGTGAGATCTCAGAAACCCAAAAAAGGCATGCCATATCCTGAGGTTCTTTTACATCAATCTTTCATCAAAGTCAGATCTTTATATAAAGAACAACCAAAATGAAGTAGAGATTCTCACCGAAGAAGAATCACAAAATGGATCAAACCACCAGATCCGACTAGTTTGGGGAGGGTCAAGGAAGGATTAACGGCCAAGATCCGATGGTGGAGGATGAGAAGGCGGAGAGGTTCCGACAGAGAGATGAGCGGGACCACGTGCAGAGGTTTCAGGTCATCGATCATGCGGTCGCTGCCATCGCCGTCGCTCGGGCGATTCTGAAGGAAAGGGAGCCAAAGACAGAGGAGGTGGAGGATGGAGGGGGGTCGGATGTGGTGGAGGAGGCCGATGTGAAGGCTCAAAAAGTTTTGTAGAGTTTGTAAGGGAGAGAGAGGAAGATGGGATCCATTTGGGGGGGGAGAATCTCACTACGATCGGTTGGAAAAAATAGGGAGAGAGAGAGAGAGAGAGTCAGCCGGAAAAAAAGGGATTTTGTTGAAAAGGGTAATGTGGTCCTTTCACTTCGGTTTACATTGTAGTTTTTCTTACAAGACTGCATACAGAGAAAAAATATGGTAGGGAGTCTTTCAAGAAGTCTTTTGGACCCTTTTTTTTATAATTTTGAGTTCTCTATGTTAGGTAGGCCTGTCAACGGATTGAGTCTGGATCGGGTCGGGGTGGACCCGGACCCGACCCGTGACAGGACCCGACGGTTCCGGATCCAACCCAGGACCCGGCGGGTCCTGAATATGTGGACCCAGACTCGGACCCGTCGGATCTCGGGTCGGGTCCAGACCCGACCCGAGAAAAGTTAATAAAAACAAAAAAAATTTAAACTCTCTAAACTGATATCCTAATACTGTGTTTGAATATATTTTTGTACAATTCAAAAGAAGTGAATGAATTACAAAACAACATTCAAAGTAAACATAAGTCTAAACAATATAACAATGAATTAAAAGGTAGAGCTCATAGTTATTTGTGTCACAAAGTAAACAATAAACATTTATACTTGTAACTTGATAAATAAAAAATAAAATTATGGGTCAACTAATACTAATATTCTTGTAATATATGAGTGTATATTAATAAAACAGTCGGATCTCGGGTCCAATGGGTCGGGGCGGGGTGGACCCAGACCCGACCCGTTTGTATGTTCGGGTCCACCGGGTCAGGTCCAAATCGGGTCGGGTATATTACAAGTGTAGTTGGGTCCGGGTCGGGTCCGGCCCGGTCCGGGTCTAGACCCAACCCATTGACAGACCTAATGTTAGAGAATGAGTCATGTAGGGAGGCTTTTGGAGATGCTCTTAGATGAAGTTTATTATTTTTAAAAAAATATGTATTGTCTGAGTTTTGAACTGTAAAAAATATTTTTCTTAAAAATAAAAATAAAAAAATTACCCGACCCGTTTAAATCCATGCAAGACGCGCGAAAACAGGCCTCAATATTTGAAAATCAGTCAAAGATCCTTTCCAGTTAAAAGTTCCTTTGTATGCGAAAGATTTCAACTAAAATTTAGTCAATTTTTGGGCTACCAAAGGAAAGAATCAATTATATAATTCATATAGAGTCCCATTAATCACTGTGAATTAATTCTAACAGAAGTTTTTTTATTACTAATTTTTGCTCTCAAACCAAAATCCTTCCACTTCTCCCCTATATATATATAAATATAAGTCCTTCCCAATCCCTTCAATGTGTGTTCTCTTCAATGGCTTCTTCATATGACCCAAACCTCTTCCTTATGAGCGACGCGAGCCTTCGAATGTGCACGGAGATCCTTGGAGACGAGACCGGTGCCGCCATGCACTTCAATGGCGAAGACTTGTATGTTTCTTCTTCTTCTTTTTCTTCTATGACGATGATCCGTGGTGGGAGGCGGCGGGGGGAGGAGTTGAAGAAGCCCCGATCGACGGCTATGGAGTCGATCGGGACCGTCGAGTACGTGCGGAGCATGGAGGGTGAGAGGGTGGTGCTCAAGGTGTGTCTCTCTTGAAGAAGAAATTGAACTCGTGTGGAAGAGTTTTAGAAGGGTGATGAGGAAAAGATACGGCGGTAGGTCCTAGGAAGTTTTTGTAAAGGTTGTGTTTTGTAAGGTTGTCATTTGATTTCCTTAATTCATTCATCACCAATTCAAAATTATAACCCTTCTTTTAATAAAGAAAATATTGATAGCACATTTATCTTCTTTTTTTTTAAAAAAAAAGGTAGTGCTTTTGGGGATTTATTTTTTAATATGGTTCATGGGTTAACATGGTCATAGTTGCTGTGTATTATATAAGAAGACTCGGAAGAATTAAAGAATTAGATTAGTTCTACTGTGTTATTTGTATTGGATGCTGTAAAAATTCAAAGGACCAATAGTAAATTTTGTTTGTACAAGGGGCTTATTGCAATTGCCAAATCTGAAACCAGCCATGCTAGACAATGAGAAGATGGGAATGGTAGAAAAACATTGGTTCTACAGATATACTCATATGCACATTTTGAATGACTAGATAAATAAATTACACAATTTCCTGTTCTTGTTTAACTCAAAATTTCAGTCTATAAAACAATAATCATTATGTTGAATCAACATCATCATCACTTCCCAATATCAAATAATTGAACTCTGAATAGCCTGAGAGAGCTGTTGCTGCTGCTTTTCCTTTTCCGTCCTATGCATCCATGGATACCTGTAGTTTGAGCTGTGTTTCTCGAAACAGCTTCGTTGAACCAACCCATAGCGCCTCTGCCAGTCCAACATCAAAGGAGAGCAATGAGGACTTGATCGTCCTTCCCTTGCCACCAAAAAAATACTCCCCCGATGCCTCCTAAAACATTAGATCAAACTACTGATCATATGTCTGACGACTGAAATGAATTACATAGCATTATGAAGTTCTTAAAGCGTTGTCACACTAGGACACTTTTGCAATCATTCCTATGGACGCCACGTCACCTAATGCAGTTTATGAAAGCACCTGATGTAGTATATACTCTACTATATCGGTATATATTTTGTTATGAAAAACATAGATAATGTATGCATTCAATTCATTCCAAGGATGTACTTCACTTTTGTGAAATCATGTACTTCAAAAAAATCAAAACATATTCGGTGTGCAAAAGTGACCAAGTGACTGCAAGAATGACCAGATATAACATTTTGCAGGGCTCTTAATATGATGTTGATGTAACAAGAACATTACGGCGAGGCTTACTGGAGGCGCTAGAGCTGCATCAATGATCGACTCCACCCCATCTTTGGGAGACTTCAGAAGGCACAGAAACCTCAAAACAGTGAAAGCCAATCTAGAAAGACGTGGCGGAACTTCTCGCATGATGTTGGTTTCTACCACTCCAGGATCTGCAGCCCTGACATTTTTTTTAATCTAAAAAATGAGATGGAACACAACATAACAAGCAGAGGAAAAAAACATATATTGAAGGTTATATGAATAGTTCCCAGTCACCATAAAAACTATCATTATCACATTTAAAAGAGTTCAAATATCAAGCCTTCAGTTTAAAATTTCCAATTTCGGTTTGAGGACTGCAGGCTTTGTGTACAAATAAAACTCAAGTAAAAATAACACATCATTCAATAAAGCAACCCATTCAAGTAGAAAATTTGGCAAAATAATGTGGCCGCACATAAATATATATCAGGTTTGTTATTTTTATTTTATTTATTTTAATATTTTTAATGGGAAAGATAAGATCTCCAAAACTCATGCTCACCATGCACGACATTTTTTTATGAAAAGATCAAAATGGTCCTATTTTTTCATTGCATTTAGGCTTATATTGTTAAGGCAATTGATATGGAACAAGCCCAAACTAGTAATAGCACAGAATTGTGTGTAAAGTCTGAAAGAAAAACAAGCAAATACTCACATGATAGAGATTTTACAAGAAGGGTCCATTAAGTAATATCGTCGATGAAGCTCATAAGAAAATAGTAGCAAGTAGAC
This sequence comes from Acorus calamus, assembly GCA_030737845.1. Classification (NCBI taxonomy): domain Eukaryota; kingdom Viridiplantae; phylum Streptophyta; class Magnoliopsida; order Acorales; family Acoraceae; genus Acorus; species Acorus calamus. The sequence continues at coordinate 8,611,712 of CM060877.1, read as the reverse complement.
TGCCAAAAATAAAGTAAAACCATTTGTGAGATTCATGAAATTCATGCAAAAATTTATCTACCCAGAAAATGAGAAGAATTTGAAATAGTCATTTTAAGGAAATGCATCAACTTACACTTCGAGAGTTCATATATGTAAGCAAAAGGATACTGGTTCGACTGTGGAAAATGCTTCAAGTTTTTCACACACATCGCTTCATCGTTGATCCCTGCATCAAACACTGCATGGAAAAGAATGTATGTTTTCCATAAACACCACAGCAAGGATTTATATAGAAAAACATCCTTTGGGTTGGAAATTCAGACCGAAAATCTGTGTGAAAGATTTTCATGTCACGTTAAGAAGAATAAACCTACCACATCGATGGGTAAAGGAAGTTACGTTAACTATCCGGGAAGGAACAGTGCTATTCTTGAGTAATGGCAAAAGATGATTGGTCAAAGCAAATGGACCAATGTAATTTGTCCCCATCATCCTACAACAAAAGCATAGCATTATCCAGTGGATTTAGGAATCTTGAGTTTCACAGTTTTGCCAATATGATATTATTCAGGGGAAGTTAATTCCAAGTAATTTTAAATCCCTTATTTTTTTTTAAGTCCTTGGACTTCTTTTAACATATGAAAACACCCCCAAGTTAGTAGTTACATTTTTAGAGGTCCTTTCATCCAAATACCATCAGCATGTGCATTTTTTCTCCCCCAAATTCCCCCTAGTTAATGCGTACGCTGCATAACAACATACAAGGATTAACAGTGTAGAATCCCTGAAGGCAGAATGGTCTTCAGTTTATTAATAGCACATACAGCATAATTATGTACAGGCAATATACAAGGACGAATAACAGGGTACGGGCATTCCCCGAGGCAGTTTGTTAGTGCATAACAATGTACAAGTTTGCATCACAAAATGACATTTTTATCAAAAAGAAAGAAATAAAGGACATTTTGGGGAGAAAAAATGCCCGTATTGATAGTATTTGGATGGAAGGACCTAGAAAAATTGTAATTGCTAAGTTTGGGGTGCTATCATATACTAAAAGGTTGACATGAAAAAATAAGGGACTAAATAATACTTCAAATTAATTCCCCTATTATTTATTAACCAAAATATTCACACAAAACTTTCACCACAATTTATAGATAAGAACAAACTGAAACATAAACTTTTCACATGAACCACAATTCAAAGACATGATGACCCCAAATTAAAGAACATATCAACAATACATATATATAATTTTGACCCAGACATATTGCTTTCAAACAAATATCACATGGCTCAGAGTTGTATTGAAGCTACAATAAGGAAAGTTAATGAGACGATTACTTCCTTTATTCAGGTGTAACACACATAAACTGTGATTCATGAAAATTACAATCAGGAAAGATAAAAACACATGTATAAACATCATCATGCAATGGCTTCCTGTTTTTGGGGATGTTCATTAAAAATACAATAAGAAAAGATATTTAGACAAATGAGTACATTGTATATACATAGAGCAATATATACCCATATCTAAATATTCAACTCGGCAGAACCGAAACTTAAAATTTTAACCAAGTTTAGCATTACAACTCGCATCTTCACCAAGAAAGCCGGCAATTACTTTGTTGCATTACTATATCAATCTGGTTTATTGAGTACATTGTATTTGCTTTCAAACAAATATCACATGGCTCAGAGTTGTATTGAAGCTACAATAAGGAAAGTTAATGAGACGATTACTTCCTTTATTCAGGTGTAACTCACATAAACTGTGATTCATGAAAATTACAATCAGGAAAGATAAAAACACATGTATAAACATCATCATGCAATGGCTTCCTGTTTTTGGGGATGTTCATTAAAAATACAATAAGAAAAGATATTTAGACAAATGAGTACATTGTATATACATAGAGCAATATATACCCATATCTAAATATTCAACTCGGCAGAACCGAAACTTAAAATTTTAACCAAGTTTAGCATTACAACTCGCATCTTCACCAAGAAAGCCGGCAATTACTTTGTTGCATTACTATATCAATCTGGTTTATTGAGTACATTGTATTTGCTTTCAAACAAATATCACATGGCTCAGAGTTGTATTGAAGCTACAATAAGGAAAGTTAATGAGACGATTACTTCCTTTATTCAGGTGTAACTCACATAAACTGTGATTCATGAAAATTACAATCAGGAAAGATAAAAACACATGTATAAACATCATCATGCAATGGCTTCCTGTTTTTGGGGATGTTCATTAAAAATACAATAAGAAAAGATATTTAGACAAATGAGTACATTGTATATACATAGAGCAATATATACCCATATCTAAATATTCAACTCGGCAGAACCGAAACTTAAAATTTTAACCAAGTTTAGCATTACAACTCGCATCTTCACCAAGAAAGCCGGCAATTACTTTGTTGCATTACTATATCAATCTGGTTTATTATCTGTCCGTCATGCATTCAGGTCTACCGAAACAAAAATAAGCAAGAACGTAGGAAAATATGAGGAAATGCAGTAAATCCACATAAAATTACCACCATCAAGAATGCCGAGTATGGTGAAAAAGTAGAAAATTTACTCATCATAACCGTCAACAGTACTTCTATGCAACGTAGCTAGTATCCCAGCATTATTTACAAGTAGTTGGATCGAAGGGTGCAGAGTGGAATCCATGAACCACTTTTGAAGGGAGTTAGCAAACTTCATTATTGATAGAATAGATGACATATCAACCTCAAATGCCGTAAGCTGAGCATCTTCATTTTTCTTCTTGATCTCCTGAATGGTCTATTTCACTCAAAAAGGAGATTTAATAACACAGAAGGAATGCTAATGGCAGAAAAAAGAGTCCCCTTCCAAAGTGAAGTGGAGGTTTTACCTTTGACAATGAATCAAGGGAACGACCGGCTGCAAGATGGAAAAATTGAAAATTAACAAAAAAAAAATTCATTTATTTCAAATATTGCAACAATAGATTATATCAAGTTACCATTACGCAAAAATCAAGTAGAAGAGAAGTATATGGCATGGGCAAATGAGAATACCGACACACCCACCCTGAGAGGAGCTTTTCAACTGTAAAATTTAAGGTTTAGTGGAAATCAGTACTAATTTGCTTCAGCATTTATAAAAAAGCAAAGTTTCCCCACTATCCTCCGTGAACAATGATAAGAGTCAAAATACAACAAAGAACAAACAAAGAAAAGGACGAAACATCTTCTATATCCAGTGACTTCCAAATAACAATTGATACAACTCAATTAAGCATACATCTCAAGCTATAATGCATTGGGGCCCCAATAAACCCCAATTGACAATAGATGCATCTTCTATACCAAATGTCTTAAAGTGGGATGAAGAGAAGACAAACAACAAATCACATATATTAAAAATACAAGTGATAAGGTCTGCAAAAATACATCAAAACACAAGGACCATGCTAGAAAATTCAGAAATCTAAAAACACGTCTGTGTCTATATCATTATTCACAGTCTTTCTTTAAAAAACACTTCTGATTAATTTAAAAAAAAAAGAGTCAATCCACCTCCAAGTTTGAAGTATAGAACCTTAAAGAGAACTCACAACCAATTGGTGCAAGACATTATTTCAACAAGATTCACAAAAACCTTGGCTGAATAGAAACATTTCAAGTTCAGCGTAAATGAATCCTTCTTTCAGTAAAATCAATGCTCACCGAGAATGACATAGTAACCTTCCCTAGCAAGAGCACTCGCCGTTTCCGCACCCAAACCAGAAGAGGCCTATACCCAAATTATAATAATTAAGAAAAAAAAAAACATCAGCAAAACAATATAGGCGCCAAAATATACCATTTTTGGTCATCTGATCGAAATTTTAACAAACACAACTTCTCCCCAAAACTTCATGCATGTTCTTCAAATTCCAGCCAGTTTTTATTAATTGAAACCTCACTGTGAACCAATGAAAGAAACAAAGATCCAGTGATGGCATTCTCTAATTTTCAATGTAACACAATGTGAAGGACAACAAAGCATAACTACGACAACCCAATATCATAGTAATAGAGTTTGTATATGGCAAATATTTGGCAAGTGTTTCATTCAATATAGTACGAGTACATCCATAAATTATCCAGACAAATATGGTCAGAAGTACAGAGTTAATTAATATGTTTGATCATCAGTATAAAAAATGCATGCAATAACTAGTACGTTGGGTGCGAAATGGGCAACGACAAATATAGTTAATTTTTAAACTACAAAAAATGTGGTAAACCATTCAAACTAAATGGATACACCGATTCTGAAGATATTAACGCATAGTTCAATGAAAAAAAGTATATTCTGAATCCAATTCCCAAACTTTTCTGAATGCTCAGAAAATTCGAAGTATTTTATTACTGTCCATTATGTCCTTTAAGTCAAACAATGGATCGGATACCTTAGGGTGTGTTTGTGCACAAATTTAAAGGGAAAATCAAAGCAAGTGATGGAATTTAGGTAAAAAGGAAAGTGGTGGAAAGTATAATATTTTTCCTTTGACCAGCAGCTTTCATGGTATTTGTGCATACGGTGGAAAGTGAAAAAATTAATTTCCATCACTTTTCCTCAAATTCTGTTTCTATGGGAATGAAATTTTTTTTACCGCTGTTCCTAATAAGACAAAATAGGAGAGGGAAAGTGATGGAAATTTTTTTCTTTTCCTTGTTTGGCACACACTAGATTTTTGCACGGTGAAAAGGAAAATCTTCGCTTTTCATCACTTTCTCTCACTTTCCTTGTGACACAAACACACCCTTAATATACATATTCTATCATACATTATTTAGATACAAATATTAATATTTAATTCAAATCTTTTAAATTCAGGATGAATACAGGTATTCCTCAGTTAACATGTCAATGCTCAGGCAATTGACTTGTCTAAATATAAACACTCGTTTCGGTGATAGTTATTAGTTAACATATTAAAGAGATAAGAGAACTAAAATCAAGATTTGGGGACCACTCGTTAAGATCATACAAAGAGAATTCATTAGTTATTTAAATTTTCAAGATTATGATTAATATTGAGGGATAATTAAATTTTAAACCGCATATAATAGAAACAAATATAATTTATAATATAAGCCAGACTCCAATATTTTTCAAAGTGGATCCATAGATATCCCGGATATGCACTCCGCATCATCGAATATTAGATATTTTTCAGATGATTGACAGGCTAGCTTCTAAAGGAGTGTTTTTTTTTTGTCATCCATGCTATCTCCATTGAACTATCACAACACATGGAGAGAGAGGGGGGGAGGGGGGGGGGGCACTTACACCAGTGATTACGCAGACGGGTTTAGTTGGCATGGACTCTAGCGACCGTCGAACGTAAGCAGAACATGATGAAGACGAAGAAGGCCATTCAAAATTCTTGATCAGGAGACCAAAGTAGGAGTAGAGGAGAGACAGAGTCCAATACAAACCCATCCTCCAAAACTCCACAGACCAGACAAACCGCAACTCATCCATGTCGAAAACCACACCCGTCTCTCAAAGAAGCAATTTTTCACATAATCTGCGCTTCAAAACCCAATTTTGAATGGACCCATTTGAATCCAACGATATGGAATCTTCAATGAAAACGAAAGGGAGGATTTCAGGAGAGAATGGTTCCTCGTATTCCCAAAAAAAAGAAAAGAAAAAAAGACGACCTTTCAATGGGGTCTCCTTTCAATTGGGTATTTATAAGGCTTTTGGAGAAGAATGAAGAGGAATGGATAGTGTTTGTATATATAAGGGGGTTGTGGGATTATGAAACTTTATTGGTTAGGGTGGTGGATTTAGTTGGGACGTGGGATAAATTACAAAATCTTAGGTGGTGTTTGGTTAGCCATATTTTAAGCACTTATTCCACTGAACCCTTAAAATCAGTACTTGTATGTAAAAACATTGTTTGGTTGGACCCTAAATTAGTACTTAATGAAACCCTCATTCAGTAAAAAAAAACCCACCGAAAATTCAGTGCATCCCACCTTACTTTTTTTTTCAGTAATCGCTATCCGCCTGTTATGATGCCCTGCGAAAAGACGAAAAAGACCCTACCTAATACCCCTAATTATCAAGGGTATTTAAACCCTCTTTCACCTCTCTCTCTCCTCCGAATGAATCAAATCGAACAAGTCCCCTGTGAGACTCTCCAAACCCATCACCTTCTCCAGGAAAAGTTCATTCCACAACAAATCCACCACGATCGGACGCACATCTACCACCATCTGACCGTCACCTCTTCAGATCTCCTCACCCGATTGTCCTCTACCACCATCCGACCGCCGCCTCTCCAGATCTCCTCTGCTCGAAATCGAGGCCCTCCTCGACGAGGCCCGATCAACGCTCACCAGGACCACCCGCCGCGGCGGAGAATCCACCGAAAAAGATCGTCATAGGCGTGTCGACCTCTCCGTCATGATCCTCTCCCTCTCCGTCGCGGTCTTCTCCAACCCTAGGTCCACCTAAATCACCCCTCCCGACTACGGCTTCCTCTCCCGCGAGACCACCTACCACCACCTCCTCTCCTCCGCCTGCATCACCCCCTCTTACGTCTGACTTCTTAAGAATTTTGATTGAAGGGGTTTTCGTGTGTGTGTGTTTGTGAATTATTTGATTTTTGTACAAAAAATGATAATGATAATAAACATCACTGAACATGTTGGAATTGATAATTTTGGATTTGTGTTTTGTGTTTGGCATAGGTTTAAACAAGTTCGAATTGATGCATAGATTTTTTAAAATCTGTATAGGCTTGTATTAGGTTCTAACAAGTCCTCAAAGTGCAGTATCTCATAATTTATTAAATAGATATATATCAAAGTATTCATTTTTAATAAATAGAAAAAATAAGCAAATAATCAAATTTTCAACTAAACATCAAATTACATTCAGCACTTATTAAATGGACCAAAATACCCTTTCAATAATCACATAAGTCAACTGGTTAACCAAACACACTTATTTAAAATACTGCTTAATATTTTTCATTGAACCAAACGCTTTTTTTCCTAAACTCAAAAAGATTATCATCATTCCTCTTTCTGCACTTAACAATCAACACTTAAAATCCGCTTTCCGCCGCTGCCAAACAACCCCTTATTTTTAATAATAAGATATGACTGGACTGGACCCAAAAGATATAATAATCTAAAATACCAAAAATATAATTATCCAAATATTTAAAATTTACTCTTGAATAACAATTAGGTGTATATCCTTTTCAAACTAACAACTTTACTTTTAGTTGGTAACATAAATAGATTATTTTTAACAACATAAACTATTCTAAGATACATTATTGTTCAATCATAGATAAATAAATAAATAAATTATTTTTAGTTTAATTGTGTTTCTAATCATTATTGTTTAAAAATATTAGTTTTGTTGTTTAATTCACCATAAATAAATCATGAATAAAAAGTGATATAAAGAATGAAAAAATAATATGAAATGTATGCTTTTTGATTTGTAAGAGATGATGGATGACAGTATAAAACGTGCATTTATATTATACCAATGAAATTTAATTCAACAGAAAAACAAAATTCCGAGAGAAGCACCAATATTAATATATCACATATCTATACCACGACTTCTATCTAAAATAAATCTAAGAGGTGAGGAGTAAGCTATTTTTTTAACAAACGATACTTGATTAGAGAGAGGAGTAGATGCCTCTTCTATATTTGCCTTCTTAATGGGTACTTTTTCCTTCTGAACAGGGTCTTATATGCATATATTTCCTGTATTAGACATCCCCTTTCTTCGAATAAAATTAATTAGACTTTGTTTAAAAACACAGATTGAAAAATAGATTTTAAAATAAAACTGTTTTTTAAGATGATTTTAGACCTTACTTTTTTTGGATGCTTTTTTTTTTAATTCAGAAATCAATATTTGAAGGAGTTTAATGTTCGGTAGAAAAAGTTGTTTGAGTTTAATGTTCGGTAAAAAAGTTGTTTTTCAATTCAAAAAATCGATTCCGACAAAAAATCGTTCTTTTTTAGATTTTAAAATACACGGATTTCGAGAGAGAAATTAAAAGGAATCCAGCTTTTGATTCCGTCGAAATCCAACCCATTTGATTGTGCGTTTAGGAATTTTCAGCTTTTTAAAAAGCAGAATCCGCCCAAACACGCACAACCAAACGGACCCTAAGACAAATGCCAGTCCTAGTATCAAAAAAAAAAAAATCTATGAACAAATTTGGTCAATTTTTATCCATGAACAATTACAAAACCAAGAAATCCAGAACAAATTTTCAACACAGAAACCAAAACATATATGAGATTTCATTCATGCAACATAATCATATCTTCAACCTGCAAATGAATAAAAAAAAACGTCCTAAACTACAGCCGCAAATGTGCTGGATTTGAATCATCTCCCCTCAACACAAACTCCTCCCAACAATGGTTATTGATTTACACAAAAAAAAGGCTTAAATCCCTCTGATAGTAGAGGATCATTGATCACCACTGGCCATCCAATCAGTAGCCGTAGCCGGAATTGTCCATCGGGTTTCCAACGGGCACAGGCTCTGGCTCCTTGATGTCGACCACCACCACGTCGGAGGTGAGAAAAGTCTTTGCAACGGAGGCGGCGTGCTCCAAGCAGCACCTCACCACCTGAGTTTGAAAACAAAAAAGACGTCACATCGCCTAACAATATTTTACATATGAAATCAGCTTAACACTATTTTATATGAAATCAGCTTAACACTATTTTATATATGCTCCATTATATCGATATGCATGCATTCAACTCATATACTACATTTTTCTTTCAGAAAATGACTGTAGGAACGATAAGCCAGTTTGGTGTTCATTTTCATTCTCCCACTAGAGCACGAAGGAAAACTTCTCTTTCCCAGTCTACCATAACTGAATTCCTCATTATAGGAATTCTCATTCTCAACCAAAATTACTAAACTAGTCAACACTTCTTTTCTTTTTCCCTTTTTTTTGGGATACACATCAATTTTGACATGAAAAGGTACCTAAATCAGTTTATTTTTTTTATTTATTTGATATTTAGAGTTTTGACTTGACAGCAGCTTCAGATTAGTTTCATATTCATAAATATCAAAACAAAGGTTCATTCACAGAAAGGTAAGGAGAAATTCACCTTAGTAGGATCGATAATGCCAGCAGCCATCAAATCCTCGTATTTTCCAGTCGCAGCATTGTAACCATATTTTAGGTTATCACTTGAAAGAACTTTCTCAATCACCACACTTCCATTGACACCGGCATTTTTCGCAATCAGCTTCACCGGGTAGCCAAGCGCCCTCTTCACAATGTCTGCCCCAACCTACCCAATATGACAAGGTTCATGTTTTTTAGTCCACAGAAATTAATGATTAAATATATTGATTCTTTCAATTTTTGATATATCGATGAGGTCCCAAATGGATATATCAATCAAAATCAGCGATTTTAGACTTGGAAAAAAGTTTCAAAATTCTTGAAAAGAAATATATAAAATAATAAAAAGAAAATATAAAGAAATGTTAACAATATAGAGAAGTGGAGAAATAAAGAGATTTTTTTTTAACTAAAAATAAAGAGAAATTTGTTGATGATTTTTGTGTAGATTTAAAGTGTAAATGGCTAGATTGTAATTTTAATGTATTTATAGATAAACATCTAGTACATTTAAAGTGTAAACAAGTCAGGTCGGGTTTACCATTGATATAACATTAATATATCAATAGTTTTCTGATATATCGATGATATTGCCCAATCAAATAGGGCCACTCGATTGGGAGGGGATATTAATACAAGGATTGTTTTTCTAATGCAAAAACCACATTCATGGAATACTCTTTTCTTTACCTTCTGCTCGTCGTTTTCCAGAGTTTCCTTTATCGCATCGACCTTTGATGCAAGTCTCAACAATGCGCAGCCGCCACCAACAACGATACCCTCCTCAACAGCAGCCTGAGAAAAGAGAGTGATCATGGAACAATCAATACACATCTCACACGCAGTGATTGGAAAAAATGTTTCAAGCATCCAACTGAAAGTACCTTTGTTGCATTAAGGGCATCTTCAACTCTAAGTTTCTTCTCCTTCAACTCTGTCTCAGTTTGTGCTCCAACCTTCACAAGTTAGCAAACAATGTTAGAACATCAATGTATAATGAGGTACATCATGTCATGAGCACAGGTCATCAATTCAATAAGGCACTGTTACACACAGTCGTTATATGCAAGCCCTTTGTATCAATTGGAACGAAGTTGTAAGAATCAATTCGTATGACCTGATACGAATTGATACCAATTGGTACAATTTGGTATGAAATCGTAGGAATTGGTACCAATTGGTATAAAATCATAGGAATTGGTGCAAATTGATACTAAATTTATGCGAGTTCTTAGGAAATTGTACAAATTGGTATCAATTTATATTAATTAGTACAATTGGAACAAATTGATATGAAATGGCAAAAATATGTACCAATTAGTACGATTGTTGTCTCATTCCACTAACAAGATATATTCATTGTTAGATGAAGCATGTATTTTGTTGTTGTTGTTTTTTTTTTTCCTAAGTGGATATATACAATTTTAAATCTTCAACTTTTTTTGTGAAGATAAATGTTTGTTACATGAATATACACATTCAAAAAAAAAATCAAAGAATGAAATTGAGAAACAAAACTACTTCATCGCATACCTGGATAACAGCCACACCACCAGACAATTTCGCAATCCTCTCGTTGAGCTTTTCCTTTTCATATTCTTGTTCGGCAACCTGTAAATCATGATGGACACCCTCACCATCAATATCCCAATATAATGGATCAAAACAAACAAATGTGTCTGATTATAAGGACAAATGCACACCTCAATTAAGTTCCGAATCTGCGCAACTCTCTTCACAACTTCTTCCTGTGTACTTCCATCACCAACAATGGTTGTCGAATCCTTTGTGAGCACCACCTTGGCAGCAGTACCCAAGACCTCCTTCTCAGCCTTATCCAATGAGAGGCCAACTTCATCTCTAATTACAGTTGCTGCGCATAGGAGAAAACAAACAATGGAGTATCAAAGCACAAACCAAAGATCAGGTTTATCACCACAAGAAATGCCAAGTTAAACCCCAACTGAGGAAGCAACTGTGAAACTGTTTATGAACTCAGTTTTTCAGTTCCAAATGGGTATTTTTTATTCAGCTTTAGGTTACGGATTTTAGTTTTTGCTTGTTAGAAGTCAAACAAAGCATCTTTTATGAAAAAGCTAATTGAAACTAGTATTTCTGAAATCGATTATTTTAACCAATTTGTAGAATGTTGTTTTGAAAATTGGTTCCCAACGTGGGCCAAAGAACAGAAACATAGACCAACCTCCAGTCAGAATTGCTATATCATCAAGGTATTGACTTTTGCGTTCCCCGAATCCAGGAGCCTTCAGTGCAGCAATCTTCAATGCTCCTCTGAGTTTGTTCACAACTAAAGTTGCAAGTGCTTCCTGTTCAATGTCCTCAGCGATTATCAGTATTGGGTATCCACCTCTGATGGCATCCTCCAATACATTGATCAGATCTCTCGCATTCGTGATCTTCTTGTCAACCAGAAGCAACTGGATACACAGATGTCAAACATAAGACCAGAACACAAAAAAAATTAAAAAAATAGAGAGATTAGATAACAAACAAGAGAGCATGATATCAAACCTTGCAGTTCTCATATTCAACAGACATTTTCTCACTGTCTGTCACAAAATAGGGAGATATGTAACCACGGTCAAATTGCATGCCCTCAACAACGTAAAGACTGTTCTCGGCACTCTTCCCTTCTTCAAGTGTCACCACACCTTTCCTTCCCACTTTGCTCATGGCTTCTGCAATCATGTTCCCTATCTCAGAATTGTTTCCAGCACTAACAGCAGCCACATCAGCCAACTCAGTGTCCTCGACCTACAATCGCAATGAACGTCAATGAAATAACATGCACCCGCCAATCTAATGAAAACATTTCAAACTGATTATAACAAATCCTTGAAACATAATTGACTATCAGACCTTGTCATCAATTCAGAATTTAAAATAATTCAGCGAGGGCAAAAATTCGCAATCCAATATAATTCAGATTAAGCTCAGTAAATTTCATGAAAAATCACAAGACAATAAAAAAAATAATCATGACATGCAAAATCACTGATATTAAATCAAATCTATGATCTCTTTTTATTATGTTATATAACATAAAAAAAAACTTCAATCTTGACAAAATCATCAATAACCCACACTAAAATCTAGGAGAGCAAAGCCTAGTTGAGCATAATTTCCAAATACACATCATTCATTTAATACATATTTAATCATTTAATACGTGAATTATTGAACAATGCATGTATTGTAATGAAAAATGATGTTAACAGAAATTAGAATTTTAAGTACACTTTTATTCGTGAATTATATATATAACTTGGAGCATTAGGTGATAACAATGTAAGAAACATATAAAGCTTCAACGGATTAGAATTTCACCTCTTTTGACATCAACTTGAGCTCAGCAACAAGAGCTTTGGCCGTTTTCTCAATACCTCTGGTGATCTGAACAGGATTTGCACCCGCAGCAACCACCTGAAAGGGATATTAACCAGATTGGGACCAGGAGAAGTTAATCCACAACCACAAAGGCACTCAAACCTGGGAACTGAAAGAGAAAAATGTACCTTCACTCCCTCAGCAATCAGACCCTGTGCTAACACAACAGAGGTTGTGGTTCCATCACCGGCCAGGTCATTTGTTTTTGCAGCAGCCTGTCTTACAAGCTTTGCACCGATGTTTTCGACCGGATCCTCCAACTCAACCTAAATGGCAGTCCAACATATTAGCTATTATTTCTCTCTTATTCTAACAGCTATAATCAAAGTCTCAACATAGTGTTCAAAATGAAGCATCCACATCCTATACATCAAACAAAACCTGATTGAGAACCTATGGAGTATGGACACGGACATATTACAATATGAACATGGTGACATGGCAAATGTTGAAAAACTAGGACACCGACAAAAACGCAAAAAGCATACGGAAAAATAATAAATGATTTTCGTGTTATATTATGAATATTTATGATTAATTGAGAAAAATGAACATGCATCCATAAACTAAAATAGCGATATAAGTCATACAACTACAATGGTGTGTCAACCATCAACTCCATTAAGATATTAACTTCATAAGGCTTCATGTGAACATTACATTGATAATAGTTATTAAGAAAAATGTTACTGTGTCATGCTATATAACTGCCACGTGTTAATGTAATATCCATCTGGTATCCAAGACAGGTCCAAGTTCAGAAAATTATTTTTGAATTTTAGATGCGTATGAAACATGATCCATGTCAGGCATGTTCACTGAAGTGTCTGTGTCTGTGCTTCCTAACTAATTAAACCATAATATATAGCAAACATGAAGTAAATAATCAGCAAGCAAGCACAAAGAATGTATTCTTATAATCTTCATTATTTCCTACAGTTTACATTTAGCTAACCAACTTCCAATAGTAAAATTAGTTTAGTATAATTTACCTCCTTGGCTACAGTCACACCATCATTGACTATTTTAGGGGAACCATATTTGCTCTCAAGAACGACATTTCTCCCCTTGGGCCCAAGAGTAACCCCGACAAGATCCGCAAGCTTGTTAACACCGGTCTGAGAACAAAAAAGAAGGCATGATTAGCCCCATATCCAAAAAATGAAACTCATAACATCACCACAAGAAATAAAAATCACTTCACACCCACTTGAAGCTTCTTGATAGCCGACCCATCCTTGTTAAAATACAATTCTTTGGCCATGGCCTTGACCCTCGGAGAGCATCTCTTCTGAAGACGCGGGTTTTGTCTTCTCCCACTGATTGAAGATGAAATTGAAGCAAGAGAAGAAAACTTCTCAGTGGTGCTCAAGAGCTTCTTATCAGCAGCGAGTCCACTCGGGCAAAGTATCGAGCCAACTGTGGACATGGTGCTCAAGGTTGATGCCATGGCCTACACAACAAAAGCAACGTCAACCGGGAAGCACACATGCGACATTTTATCAATGCATCAAATTCACACTGAATACCAGACTATGGCAATGCAGTGAAATTACTCAAATCAAAATCACATATTTACTGTATCAGTGTCTAGCATTTTCAATGTTAGATTATACGTGCTGATTACATATTTATCAAGCCATAAAATCAGCTGAGAGTAAACCAGCATTTCAATGATTAGTTACTGTCCAATTGAACTCCATTCAACTACCATTTCGCATGGGACGTCATGGAATTACAAAATCATCTTCAGAATCTGATGACCACACATGATACGTACATGCATCGAAAGCACGAGATGTACATACATCAAGATCACATTTTTATCAGATCTTATAATTAAAATATGGCATCTTCTCAACATTTATCAGAACACCCCATCTATAAAAACACCATTTTGTGTGTCAGGTGAAGGCTTTCAATTCTTTTTAAAGTACCCATATAAAGAAACAACATTTTTGTGCTTTGATTTACAAATCAACAACTCATCTAAAGATGAGGCTTTTCAATTCCCATCAGGACATCTGTCTAAAGGAACACCATTTGAGGTTCTCACCATCACAATAGTATCAACTATCAAGTCTCACTTATATCAAATTCACATTTTTATCAGATCTTATTATCCAAAAGGGGCACTTTTCAATACCTATCAGAATATCCATCTATCAAAAACACCATTTTCATGTTTTCCATAGATACACACGTCAAGAACTCATCCAAAGATGAGACCTTTCAATACTTTTCAAAACACCCATCCACAGAAAGACCATTTGAAGCTCTCACCAACACAACCAACCCACCATATTTCTCCATTTCTAAGTGTTCCAGAAAATTAAACAAACTTAAAAACATGAACAAACGAAGCCAAAATCAAATCTTTTTGTTAGGGGTTGCTTCAACACCCATAAAAAAAAGATACCAACTTGAAAAACCACCAGAATCAGAAAGCGTACCTTGGAAAATTAGGGTTTTGAGGGTGACTCGGATAAGGTTTTGATGAGGGTTTTCGCAACTCTTTTGAGAAGAGAGTAGGTCATTCAAGTGAGGGAGGAGAGGAGCTTTAAAGGGCCAACGTTTGCTTTGTGGATCTGACCCTTCGTGAAGGTTCCACCGATTGTGAACCGTTGGATCATTAACCACGTCAGATTTCTCTTTGGCTTTTTTTATTTTTTTTATTTTATTTTATTTTTTGGAATCATCTAGAAGCGGATGTCTTTGGGGTTATTTTTCTTTGGGCACGTCTACACCCACCAACCTTTTATCTATTCACACCAACTAAAACAAAAATATATATATATTTAAATTTAATTTGAACATCACTATTCTCACCAATCATTCGACGGTCGATCTGTCAACCTTCATTTACAACCTTCGACAGTCTCTCTGTCAACATTCCTTTATGGCATTTGACAGAATCTCTGTCAATCTTCCTTTACAACATTCATCAGAATCTCTATCAACCTTCTTTTACGACATTCGACAGAATCTCTGTCAATCTTCCTTTATGACCTTCGACCTTAGTAGTGTCGAATGGTTTAAAAAATGTGAGAATTTTGAGATAGATATAATTTTTAAAAAACGTTTATTTAATGTGAGATTTTGGTTTTAGATTAGAGCATGCAGATTGAATTAATTGATTTTGATTTTCTTCAATAGCTTTGTATGCAAATGCAATGAGGTTAAAAAAATTAATTATTGCTTCTAGTTCAAGTGTTTTTATTGGAATGTGGTGATTGTAATGTGAGTATTGAATGTAACGCGAATGTGTTAACATTTTGATGCACGTTAAATGTTAAATGTGATCGAATATGTCAAAAGTCTTCATTTGAAAAAATATTCAGTTCGACACTGCTACGGTTGAGCACACCCTCCCAGATCGACAGACTAACTGTCGAATGTTGTAAATGAAAGTTGACAGAGCTATTGTCGAAGTTTGTAAAGGAAGGTTGACAGAAAAAATGTCGAAAGTTGTAAAGGAAGGTTGACAGATCGACCGTCGAATGGTTGGTGAGAATAGTGATGTTCAAATTTAATTTAAATATTTTTTTTGTTGTTTTGGTTGGTGATAATAGGGGAACGGTGTGTGGGGATAGACGTGCCATTTTTCTTTATTCCCCACATATAATTTCTAACTTTTGAATCCAGCATACACAACTTTTTATGACTAGTTTAATCCATCAAATTAATTTTCAATTAATTTAGGAGTATATTATTAAAATATTTCATTAGATTGAACTAACATATAATTTTGAAAACACATAAAATGGCATCAATAATGATTTTTTTGCTCTTAAACCTATTTTTAGCTTTTCTTCTTCTTTTAAACTTTATTTCTCTTGCTCTCTCTCTCTCTCTCTCATTAATATATTTTCATCTTCTTATATTTCGTATTATCGTTGACGCATCGCCACTCATTCTATCATACTTGAAGTTGTTTTACCTAAGGAGAGGTGGAGAGCGTGAAAACATGAGAAAAAAGAGAAAAAAGACTTATTGAGTTGTATATTCAGATAATATGGTCTTTTGAAGCATATAACAGTAAATTCACACTCATAATTGAAATATATATTATTAATAATTCTGCTATGTGAGAAATAAGCTAGTATATATTAGAATATAATATGTGCTCTTTGAGAGTGTTGTGAATTGTGATGGTGTTTAATCCGGTGCGGACTAAACAGGGATCGTCCGATCTGATGGTCTTTAATCCGACGGTGGATGTTAAATCTCACGATATTGGGTGTGAGATGTGCAACCGATTATCAACAGTGATTCCCAAGTCAACCCAATCTCTCTCTCTCTCTCTCTCTCTCTCTCTCTCTCTCTCTCCTCTGTCTCAAACAGAACCTCGAAAGAAATAAATCTTTCAATCTCACAAAACCCCTCTCTCCCTCACAAAATCCCTCAAATCGCTCCCTCTGTGGCCCCAATCAGTGAACCAACCCCCTGTGGCACCACCTCCTGCGGCCCCACCACCTGCTGCGACACCCCCTATGACCACCACTCCCACTGCACCTCCTCCTCGTGCGGCGATCACCCCCAACAGGCCGCAACCCTCCTCCTCGTGGGACCACTCCATGGAGAAATTTTTTGAAGTGTTTTTTTTTTCAAAATCATTTTCAAATCTGGGGTTTTTAAAAAATCAGATTTATTTCAGATTTAGGGTTTTTATGTTTTCAGTTTTCTTAGATCCAAGATTTTTCATATTTTTTGTTTGTTTGTGTGTGTAGTTCTAATTACTTTCAAGGACATGAAAAATGGCTACAATGATGGAAAACACAAACGAATTACATCTTTTTTGTATGCTTATTTTTATTAAATCTGCATTTTTTAATCATGATTCAGGTTTAGTCTATATGTTCCAAGACCAGATTGAAGTGTTCCAGGACCAGATTGAAGGCGCCCACATCCCACATCGGCGATGAATCCTCTCTAGGGACACTCCCATATTAGTTTTTGATGTTAAAATACTGTAACCAATCTCTGTTTTTCATAATCTATGTGTTATATGGTGAAACTATTAAAGAATGTGTTGAAAATTTCTGGTATTATATGGTGATGATGGTACAATTTGGGCATCGAATGATGATGAACTGTTCCTTTGGTGACTGCTGCTTTGGTGATTGTTGTTTCATTGTTCATTAATATGTTGATTAAATACTGTTGTTGTTGATGTGTTTTTTGTTGGGTTCATGTTATTTGTAACAGGTTTCAGCTTTCGTAAAATATTGAAATGTGTACTACTTAATTACCAAACCTATGCATATGCAGTTTTAAAAACATACAAACTGACTTACCTAGCCACAAACTGCTCATTCAAACTATTTCTAAATATGAGAACTTGTAAAAAAAAACATTAACATTTTACACTCTCAACCACCTAGTCATCTGATTTAATGATATGCACTCTCAACAACTTGGTCATATGATTTAATGATATGCACTCTCAGCCACCTGGAACACTTAACACTTCAATCTGGTCCTAGAACAAATAAAACATCATTCCACAATTTCATTATCTTCATGCATTAAACTTTTTTTTTTTTTGGTGAAAGCTCACCTCATTAGAAGAAGCACACACAAATGTAACAAACGATTCATGTAGTATACATCTTTAATATCATCTATACATATAATACATATATATCTAAGCTCTTGATATGAGAATACAAAACACTTCTCAGCATATTAAATCACAAAAATTGAGTATGTCTAGTGATTCTTTTTCTTCTGGTTAACTAGTTCTTCAGGTGACTGCACAACTTCACGAGACACCTTCCAAAATTGAACTTGCGCAATAGAAGCCACCATGGACCTGATGTCCTTAATAGAGTCCTCAATAAAAGGAGGACCCATACCATTACCTTGAAAAAGTGATATGCATGTTTGAGGAGATCGAATCCGGTCAGGGTAGAGTTCGGTCAGTTCAGTCAGTACCGAACTGCACCACGTTCAAATCGAATTGCATCACTTATAAATCAAACTGTACAACAAATTGTTGAATATATTTTTCACTCCCTTATTGGATACTGATGATACTTAGGAATTCATATTTTCTCCAATAGTTGATTGAATCCAATAAGAGAGTAAAAAATATACCCAACAATTGATTGTGCAGTTCGATTTATAAGTGGTGCAGTTCGATTTATAAGTGGTGCAGTTCAGTATTGACCGAACTGACCGAAATCGAGCACTGACCGGATCCGGTCCCATGTTTGAGAGTCAAAGCACA
The DNA here is from genome assembly GCA_030737845.1 of Acorus calamus. Taxonomy (NCBI): domain Eukaryota; kingdom Viridiplantae; phylum Streptophyta; class Magnoliopsida; order Acorales; family Acoraceae; genus Acorus; species Acorus calamus. Next base: position 8,592,899 of record CM060877.1, on the reverse strand, counting down.
CTACTATCCAGTTGCAACCCAATAGACTACCTGCATGCATAACCAACAAATTTCTTTAATAGGCATGTCTTCAAGCTTGGAAGGGGGCTCTAAAGAATCTTTATATTGTATAGAATTTAATACTGTCATACATTCCTTCCAGTTTGCCCATGCCCTGTTAACAATCTGAATTTGATTACTCATTCATTGAAATATGATTGCTTATAAACTAAATTATTAGACTATCTTCACCAAATAAAGTTCAAACTTCCTCCCATTGCACATCACTTTGTTAATCAAGGCCATGATTTACATATATACCAAGTATTGTAGAAGAACAGATATTGGTGCTTTATATATTCATCTAACATGAATTCTACAAAATATGATTTTAACTTTTGTTTGAAAAAACCTATATCTGAAAATAAAGATGAAATCTACATATACAAATTTGAAAAACAAAAAAGAACAAACCCTAGAGGCAGGTGCGGACTCATTCACAGCCTTATACATACAAAACCCTAGATTTTAAAACATACATGTATATAAATCTGAAAAAGAAGAAGATAAAGCTCTTTTAACATCCAACATTTCAATAACTCGAGCAGACTACCAACATTTTGAAGACCTGAAGAACACATATAAATCTGGAAAAAAAAAAGAGAATAAATATCAATCACAACATGTAATCTAAGGTACATAATACATGTATAAATCTGAAAAAAAAAAAGAGGAAAAACCCTTTTAACATCTAACATTTCAATAACCCGAGTATACTACCAACATTTTGAAGACCCGAAGAACACATATATAAATCTGGAAAAAAAAATACCAATCACAACATTTAATCTAAGATACATAATACATGTATAAATCTGAAAAAAAAAGAATAAATATCAATCACAACATGTGATTAAAAGTACATAATACATGGATAATTATGATTAGCTTGAAAAAGAAACTAGATTTTGGTTCTCCATGTCTTTCTAGAAACATTACATAGTTCCCTTTAGAGCAATAGTCAATATTCCTAACATAGTTGATATGAATTCATGCCCTTGAAGTATTGTATCCTCATAAATAAAACAAAGCATAACAAAATAAAATGGCACTGCACCTCCAGTTCTCACTAATGTTGTTAGGGAAATAAATAATTCATATGTTTAGTCACTTATCCTATAAAGGATGGACATGCTTCATTTAGGTCGGATCATGACATTATGGCAATCAACATAAACTTAGACCCAAATGATACTTGGAATGAATTGTAACTTATTTATCATATCTTCAAATCTATATTTAAATTTTTTCTTTCTAATGAATACCGAAGGTGACTCATATAAAAGAAGAATTCCACCACAAAATACAGAGACAATATTATTAATTCAAAACCCTAGATTTCAAAACCCTATATTTCAAAAATGTCAAGAAAGTTTTTTTTTTTTATAAAAAACCCTAGATTTCAAAAATGTCAAGAAAGTTTTGAGGGAAAGAAAGAGAGGTCAGCACCTCAAGAGAAAATCCTCGACGGGGTGGTGCCGCAGGGGGGGACATACCGCCACAGGGGGTTGTTCTACAGTTGGGGTCGGGCCGCAGGAGGTGGTGCCGCAGGGGGTCGGGCCGCAGGGGGTTGGTTCACTGGAGCGATTTGAGGGATTTTGTGAGGGAGAGAGAGGGGTTTTGTGAGATTGAAAGATTTATTTCTTTTGAGGTTCTGTTTGAGACAGAGGAGAGAGAGAGAGAGATTGGGTTGACTTGGGAATCACTGTTGATAACCGATTGCACATGTCACACCCAATATCGTGAGATTTAACATCCACCGTCGGATTAAAGACCATCAGATCGGACGGAACCTGTTTAGTCCGCACCTGCCTCACCACCCTACCCAATCAGTTCTCTCTCTCTCTCTCTCTCTCTCTATATATATATATATGTTCGCGATTAGGTGCGGCAAACGGCAGGTGCGGCCGCGACGTGGGCCGTCCGATCGCGGGTCCATCGCATCCGACGGTCGATGTGAATCGCACCCGACCGTATGCGATGGACCCGTGATCGACGGCCCGTGATCGCTGCCGCACCCGCCGTTCGCCGCACCTAATCGGTTCCCATATATAGGGAGCCGATTAGGTGCGGTTTACGGTCGGTGCGGTGCGCGATCACGGGCCGTAGGTGATCACGGGTCGTGCGGCATCGACCACGGGGGATTCACCGTCGATGGACCCGCGATCGGACGGCCCATAAACCGCACCGACCGCATACCGCACGGGACCATATATATATATATATATATATATATATATATAGGGAGCCGATTACATCGGTTTACGGTCGGTGCGGTGTGCGATCACGGGCCGGTCGGGTCCATCGCATCAGACGGTCGGGGGCGATTCATCTCGACCGTTGGATGCGATCGACCCGCGATCGGACGACTCACGTCGGTAAATCCGCACGACCGCACGACCCGCACGCTATCACTCGCGACCATATATATATATATATATATATATATATATATATATATATATATATATATATATATATATATATATACACGCGAGTCGCGATAATATGCGGGTCGTGCGGGTGCAGCGTGCGATCCGACGTGGGCCGTCCGATCGCGGGTCCATCGCATCCGACGGTCGGGTGCGATTCACATCGCCCCCGACCGTCCGATGTGATGGACCCGTGATCGACGGCCCGTGATCGCTGCCGCACATCCGCACCGTTCGCCGCACCTATCATCGGTTCCCTATATATATATATAATATAATATAATGATTCTGCATTATTGTAAAATATGATTATAGTATTCGTAAACATGTTAATCAAGATCATAAGTGCTATTATGATTTATTTTTTACATGTGGTATCAGAGCCAAGTTGTGATTTTCATGTTTTTCGAATTATTAAAATTATTTTGAAAGGCTTAAGCATGTCCTTCTTCATATATAGACAATTTCTTTTTATCCGCATGATGTTATTCATACTGTTTATTGTGCATTATTGATAAATAGCATGAATGAAACAATTATGGAATTTTTGAAATAAAGGTGGATGAATTACCTATGTTATGTATCTCACGGCTTTCATTTAATATGTCTATTATATATTGTTCCATAAATTATGATTATATATGTATAAAATGAAATAGTTTGGTAGTCACCAAAGTGGCCCAACTATAAAATTTTATAAACATATATTATTTCTTATGAAGATAGATTAATAATTTCTATTTGAGAAGTTGTAGATTGACCCAAAGGTGGATATATAACCAAATAATTAGAAATTGGAATAAGCCAATTTTCATGCACCCATAATCAGATTTGATTTTTGTTGTCCAAAGGTCAAAAATTTTACATTTAAATTTAATAATAAAATTTGTACATTGTATTATATCAATTAAAAAAAGCTATTAATATGATATAACAATTTTTATTATTATGCAATACAACTTATTAAATCTCTAAGTAGCATTTAATAATATAAAAAATATAACATAAGTTGTATTACAAAAAATATTATTTGATTATCTTAATCTAATAATATTAATGCAAATATAATAGAATTATCATTGTATAATATATTTTTAATCTTATTCATACTAAATATTTTTGAATTAATAATAAATTTTGAAATATTTTAATATAATAATACAATCTAATACAAATATTATATTTAAAACCAATATAATTTTTATATTAACTCGTAATCTTAAATAATGGTTCACTAGTTTATATTCAATAATATAATTTTAATATTACAACAGATAAATGAATAATAATACTGTTTAATAATATCACAAACAGTGAATAAGTCTTTATACACCCACAATGTGTTTGTAAATAATAAATTATTTTTAAAAAAATCTCCAAAATCAGCACCCACGTTTAATGAAGAAAATATGTTACAATTGTAAAATGATTTTTTATTATATATACCCTTCTAATAATCCTACCTAATTATCAAAAATTTTAATAGAAACTCAATTACCATCAATACCCCTTAAATTGGTTATATTATGCATAAATATCTTTTTAAAGGTATCAATGCATCATGTAAATATTTTAAAATTTACAGAAATGCACCTCAAAATGGCATTCATGTACACTTTATACCATTTGAAGGTTTATTATTGAAAATAACAAGCAATCAGGGGTAGTTTAACATAATTTGATTTTTAGGGATATGTATGCAAAAAAATTCATTAAAAATATTAGGGAAAAATCGATATAACTCCATGTAAACTTGGGTAAATCGGTTTTAATCCCTATAAAATCCAAAAATCGTTGTATGTCCCTCTAATATTAGAAAATATATGTTTTGGTCCATGTCGTCTACCCCAGCAAACTAAACCTACAGTTAACCTAATCAACTATGTTTGATTACCTTAGTACCCTTCTTTCATTAAGCATCTCTCTTTGTCAATGTTTCTCTCTCTCACACACAAACCTTTCACCTCCAAAATTGAAAATCACGATTTCATTTTTAGATGTTTGAGGAGGTGGTGAAGCTCTACGCGGAGTCAATGGAGGCGGCGGTGGTGAGTTTCTTGATCTCCAAGCAATCGCCGGTGATAGAGCCGGTTAGGATCCATGGCGGAGTGGAGGAGAACAGAGGAAATCGAGAAGGGAGGAAGACGAGAGGAAGACGAGAGGAAGACGAGGACTTTCAGATCAAGGAGTACCAGACGCAGTGGGGGAACGTGGGGTCAATGTACAAGATGGGGCTTTTGTATTATTTCGGGCTCCGCAGGGTCGAGAGAGATTACCGGAAGGCGCTTGTGTGGTTCACGAGTGCTGTGGAGAAGGGGGAGCCAAGGTCAATGGAGCTGCTTGGGGAGATCTATGCGAGAGGGGCCGAGGTTGAGAGGAACTACACCAAGGCGTTCGAGCAAGTTTAAAATGTGACCAAACTGCTTAATCTGTTGAATATCAACTACTTAGTAGGTTTAAAATCATTTTGTTAATGTATACAAGCTGTTTAGTAGGTGCAGAATGTCTGCTACTGTTGTTGAATGTCTGTTGAATGTACATCATCTGGTTTAGTAGGTGTTAATGCTGTTGAAAGTCTAATACTGGCTAGTATAGGTTGATTGAATTTCTGTTGTTGCTATTGAATTTCTGCTGCTGTTGAATTTCTGCTTATAAGTAACCCCGTTGTCCTTTAGAATAGACAAAGCATAAACCTTATAAGATCTTTCATTTTCATTACACCAACAACATTCATTCATTCAATAGTTGGATACATCATTTAATTTACATAGCATCCTTATATATAGCAAATACAATAAACAAAATAGAGCAAATATGCATATGTATGATAGTGACAAAGTTATGATCAGAATGACTTAGACTATTAAAAAACCAAACATTTTTACATAATCAGACATGGTGGACATGAAGTCTTTGAAGTGAATAAGAAAGAACCGGTCGATGGGTGTGTATCTGATGGTAAACAAAAATCGGATTTGAGTAGATGTTGCTCACTAGTGATCGGTGGATAGCTTGCAGATTGAAGGGGTGCTCACTAAGATGAGGACATGGAAGCTTGGAGAAGAGAAATTGTTACGTAAATGGGCATCAATGGCATCAACATCTCTTTTTCTTTCCGTTAGAGAAGAAGAGGTTATTTTTATAATTTTGTTGTCTCAAGGACGTTTTTGACATTAAAAGGACCTATTTGGATTTCTATAATTTGTGAGGGACTTATTTGAATGACATTTTTGAAGATTCCGTTGGTTGGATGGAATATACCTTTCTTATTTTAACAAACTTTTAACTCAGGGACTGAAATTGTTAACTGCAAAAGATTACAGGGACCTACGATGATTTTTGGATTTTACAGGGACTAAAACCAATTTACCTAAGTTTACAGGAAGTTATATCAATTTTTCCAAAAATATTAATATTTTTTAGAATTAATGGGATTTGGTGGATATGGATATGATTATCCAATTTAAATATATTTATATATAAGTAGATAGATAGACGGATAGATAAGTAGATTTTTTTGTTCCATCCTTATTAAATCAGATTAATTTTATTTATATTCTATAAAATTAAAATCATTTTTTATTAATCTATATCAGTATGATTTAAAAATAGGAAAAAATTGATATAACTCCCTATAAATTTAGCTCTATTGGTTTTTACTACCTATATTCTATTGTAGTTAATGATTTTAATCCCTCAGTAAAAAAATCTATCAAAAAAAGAAAAGCATATTCTAGGAATATTCCATCCAACTAACAGAATCTTTAGAAAATCATATTCAAATATGTCTCTGACAAAGTGCAAAAATCAAAATAGGTCATATCTATTATCAAAATACCCTTGAGGCTAAAATTTCTAAAATAGCCTCATAACTTTGACAAGCTTTGAGGAGACATCAATCTTCGTGTGGGGTCCATTTTGAGCGTGAGAGGCTTCCTATAGAAATAATGAGAAAAATGTTAGATGAAGGGAATGGTATTATAGTAATCTCACATGTTTAGTTAGGCTTAATTACAAATCTGCTCAAATTAATTAAGATCTCATTATTGAGATTTGGCTCCCTTCTTAACATATAAATTAGGATCGGTCTCATCAGATATCCCCAATCCAGAAAAGTCAAAAAAGGGGAAGTCAAATATGTTTCCATATAATCCTTTTTATTTCTTTCTTGTTGTTGCAAAGAAGGAAGAACTAGAGACCGATCGTGATTGACTTTCCCAAATGTTTAAAACATTATATCGTAAGCCTCCGTATCTAAATTTATAAAAATATATTATTAATATTATTAATAACATTTATATTAAAAACTAAAAAATGTTTAAAGGTAATTAAATGTACCAATTTAAACACATTAAAATAATATTAATAAAATTATTATCAATATTATATATTTAGAAACCTATTTAACTATCAAATAAATCAATTCAATAAAAATATTTTAGCAAGAGATAAATATATTCCTACCTTATAAAATAAAATAAATAAATATAAAACTAAATACTGCCATTGACTTTACAGTGAGGTGCCCAGATATCCTAGTATATTTATTCCATGTTCAACCCTATATAAAACATTAGAAACAATTATTATTAGCAAGGAATAGAGGAGAACATGGAGGTTTGAGGGAGCATCTGCTAGTTCTTGATGAATTGAAGACGAAAAATTTGCAGGTCTCATGATATTAGTAACCCTAACAAGATTTAATTTATAGTTATGATGATAATATCATATGCAACAAACTCTATCATTGTTCACCATATGATAAGATAATAACACGTTTTTAATTTTTCTTTCGTTGTGACACGTGGGACAGGCCATCCCTTCTTCTAATCTGATTTTAATCTATTTTACACCAAATATTTTTCAAATGATATTTTTTTAGAGAAAATTAAGTATAATTAGATAAAGTTTGTTGATACACTGGTATATAATATATAAAATGGTATTTGATAATGGGTATATATTATTAATTATGTTAAGATTCGTTTGTATCAAAAAAATGTTTTAGTAAAAAATAGTAGTATAAATATTACATATATATTAAAAATATTATTTATTATATAAAATAATTGGAGGGACAAAAAATGACTAACCAGATCTGGGTCGCACGATCCGTCTATTCCGCTTTCTCCTACGGGTACCACTAGGTTGTCGATTCACCTTTGAACATCATGGGATAGGGGTGATCTGCAACGTCATGGGATAGGGGCAATCTGCAGAAGACCTATGTTCAAATCAGCCCATGAACAAATTAGGGTTGTGTTTGTAGAAAAATAAATTTCATCTAATTCCTCTTGTATTGCCCTAAGATGAATGGTGAATCTCTCTCTCCCATAAGAGATAAATGGAGAGATCATGGATTTGTGGGGATTTAATATATATAATATCAATAATATTTTCTATGCCCCAACTTCACAGGCTCCATCATAAACCACATGAGGTGGCAATATGACATTACCTATTATACCATTTACTTAATAAAACCTTAAGATTTATTCCAAGAATCATGGAGTATCATTAATTCTTTATGCATATCTCAACCGAATTATTATTATTTTCTTGAATGAGATCTAAACAAATAAAAAAAACTGAAGATAATCAAGGTGATCTCCGAAGACCCATCTTTTTTCTTGTTGTCTTCTTTGCATTTCCTCATCCTCAATAGTCCACTTGTGGCCATTGTTGCTGCTCACCTCATAGATCTCTCAGATTTTTTGATCATGTGAAGTTCGAAAACATTGTTTTGTTCTTTATGGAGTTGGATCTTCCATCAACGCCTACCGGATCAGGTTTTATTTATGTTTTGAATGTCATTTCATAGTTGGATTTGCTTTTTTTATAATGTTACATTTTATATATATAACATTCTTCATTTTTCTAAATCTGTGTCGTTTTTGTTACATTCGTAAATGTAACAGTCAACCGCATACGTGTATTGATTTATATTTGTTACATTCATAAATATAACAATGAACTATAGGTAAATTGAATGGAATGTAAAACATATAGAAATACATATATATAAATGTAACAGTTTTTATTAAAATGAAACCAATAGTTCATGTAATATTTGTTAAATGTAACTCACAGCAAAACAAGTGTTTGATAGTTTCCATGAAATGTAAAGATTCGTTTTAAAATTGTTTAAACATTGCATGAAATGTAAAACATTTATGTAATGTAAATGTAACAGTGTTAATGTAAATGTAACAAAAGATGTAAACATGTAGGAAATGTTTTTACTGCTGTTTGAAGGATTTTAACGAAAAATAATTTAGGTAATTTTGCTGTAATTTAAGTAAGTTTTGGTGTAATTGAAATAAAAATTCAATCATTATATAAAGATTTCAAATTTTAAAATTTGAAATAGGGTGTAACTGAAATTAATATGAAAGATTTGTAACCGAATAGAGAAAAAAGGGGGATTTGGGTTAATGGGATATATTTTTAATGAAGGGCATATCCGTATTTTACCATTTTACACTTTTTTAAAAGTCAATAAACCATTTAAAACCAACCAATAAAATAATGACACCTCATAGGGCTTGTGATTTGAGGCCTAGGTATCACCACTGATATAATATCCTTGATTTGTTGAGATTTAATATATATACTTTAGGGATTCGTAGAATCTAATTATGTGAATTGATCATTTTAAATCTAATATATATTGTTGAATCTTGAAATTAGTCTATAATGCAACATTAAATCTTAGATTTTGACTGGAAGTATTCTGATCGTCGGATATAAATGAGCTAGCGTGTCAGATTCACGTAATTCGGGTCGTTAGAAAATCTATGATAGTTGGATAATAATTGTTGATGAACAAAAATATATTTTTTTAATTTCAAAAGATAAAATTATCGGAAAATGTTAAACTTTCAACTCATATTTTATTTTTTATATAATATATAATATAGGTATAAATCCGACTTATAGGAGAAAATGGTGTTCAGATGGACTCGAATGTATTAACCATTTCTTCTTTTTTTCTTTTTGCATGGATAGCTCGCCAAGCCCTGGGCAATGCGGGGACTCTTCATTTGATCGGACGGACCACGTGCACGAACTCCTCAATCGAACGGTTGGGATGTTGGGATTGTTGTTCTGTTGGAATTTATGAGCTTAAAAAAATTAAAGCCCAAGAGAAGGGCCCGGCCCATTTGTTTGTGGACCACATAGCAAGGTTTATCTGATGGGTCCGGTCATCCACACTCCATGTTTATGTGTGACCCCACCCCAATAATAAATAAATAAAATAAAAGGGCACTGTGACACTCGGTTTTTTTTTACAGTTCAAATACAATCATATATATCTTGTTAGAAATCCAATGAAGCATGTACGTCATTGATTTTTTCTTACACTTACTAAAAGTAGGTTCATTCAACTCGAAATATAGAGATATACACTATTATAAAATTCATACCCCATTAGATAATGTTTACTATTTTTTAAAAATAAAAATATATATGGTCGATGTTTTGGTTGGTTAAAATGAATGAATCTAGTATTTTCCTAAATAAAAAATGTGAGTATTTATTTTGACAAAAGTTAATATACGGGGGATGGTTGAGAGGACACAATAACATTAGAGAATGGTATAGCCAGAGGAGCAAGAGAGATAAAGAGGGGGGGGGGGGGGAGGAGGGGCAATGGTGATTTGTTGTGATGGTGAAGGTGGCGGTGGCATGGGGAAGGCGAGGGCACGATAAGAGACGAGCAAAGGGAGGTTGGGGAGAGGGGGATGTAGGGGGAGAGAAATGAATGGGGTGGGCAAATAGATTGACAATGAAGTATATGTGTGAGGATGGGTTTAGAGGATACATTTTTTTGACTGGGGTATGAATAACCGTGCCATTACTAGTATATGATTTTTCAAGTATAAACTCAACTAAGTGAGTATATACTTTCATATGAAATGCAAAAAAAAATTGTCATTCAATTTATTCAAATATATACTCTATTTTTTATAAAATTATATAATCTGTTAGACAATCACACACCTTTCACAAATTCAAAACATATTAGGACCACAGATAGTTAAGTATTAATATTTTATCTTACAATCAAACCAAACTAAATGAAAAGTTTTATTTTTGAAAAATAATATGGACAAATATTCTTACATCATCCCTAATAAAATATCCATTTTTAAAGAAAAAATAAATATAAATATATATACTCGATTGAACTAAATGTATATTTTTATATTTTTCTAACCTACCTTATACTGGATTAAGAGAATGTGAGACTGTAAGTCAATCAACACTTTTTCTTTTTTGTCTGAAATGTTAACTAACAGCACTATAAGGAGTCTTTTGGTCCCTATTGACATTGTGGATTTTCTTAAGGATTTTGTATAGATGAGGTAGCTCATATGCTAGCTATTGATATGGATGTATGCCTTAATTTTGAATCAATTGAATAGGTAAGCCTGGTGTGGCCTTTCCATCCAAAAAAAAAAAAAAATCAACACTTTTTCTTTAAGATGATATTATTACCAGGGCCTTTATTGAAAGTTAATGATCACAGTCATTTGCCTCCCTTAAAAGGATGAACACAATCAATCTATTCCGTTTTTAAAATTATTATTGTACAACGGATTTTTTTTCTTTTCATCTTTATTACCAAGGCATAGAGAAATAACAGTTAGACAACAATATTTAAGGGCGATTTTCATTATTGACCTCTAAAAAAAACAGTTAATATCAAGGGGCACGGATATCGGGCGCGGATATCGACACCTCACATAGCAAGAAACCCACACCTTAAAAAAATCAAAAAAAAATTTGTGCACTTTAGCAGTAAACGTAAACTCACACGGAGGTTGGCGATCCCTCTGGCGATGGTGATGAATTATGGTCGCCAGAGGTTCCGGCAAGTGTGCCAACCCAGGTCGACATACCTTCTGACGACGGTGGTGAATTGTGGTCGCCCGAAAGCCCAGCGAGCTAAATTCATATTTTTACAAGTTTCAAATCAAATAGATAAATTTCACATTTAAACACATATAACAGACAGTTATAACAGCATTTAAAACACATCACAATATGACATTCACATCCATAACCAACTATTCACGTGACTACATAACAAAATACATGTTCAAATTCCACAATAATTCATGTGACTATATTGATTTTTTCATATATAAAAATAAATAACATATCCAATAAAAACAATTACTCCTTCTTTTCAAAAAATAAAATAAACATAAAAATAATTTGAACATGTATTTTGTTTTCTAGAGATGATTCGTTATGGAATGCTAAAATCGTATTTTAATGTGTTATAAATGCTAACATCATATTTTGATATGTTTTAAATGCTGTTATGACTGTCTGTTATATCTGTTAAATGTGAAATTTGTCTATTTTGTTTGAAACTTATAAAAATGTGAATTTATTCTCTTTACTTTAGCTCGTCGGGCCTTTGGGCGACAACATTTCACCACCATCGCCAGACGGCATGCCGACCTAGGTTGGTACACTCGCCGGAACCTCTGGCGACCATGATTCACCACCGTCGCCAGAGGGATTGCCGACCTCAGGGTGGGTTTCCGTTTACTACTACAATACATAAAAAAAATTAAAAAAAAAGGAGTGGGTTTCTATAAATTTGGGGTGCGGATGTTCGCGCCCAATATCAAGACCGGCTCTAAGCCAGCTTTAATATTAAAATTTGCTTAAATACAGTTTGACTAGGTCAAATTGATATATATATATATGTGGGGCCGATTACATGCGGTGAACGGTGGGTGCGGTAGCGATCACGGGTCATCGCATCCGACGGTCGGATGCGATTCACATCGACCGTTGGATGCGATGGACCCGTGATCGGACGGCCCGTATCGCGGCCGCACCCGCCGTTCGTCACACCTAATCGCTTCACTATATATATATATATATATATATATATATATATATATATATACAGACGGGATCTGTAGCGGACCGTCCGCAAAACACAAAGTGCGGACAAAATTCGAGTCCATTTAATAAGTGGTCTATTGTGAGACGTGATAACAAATCAAATTTTCTATCAACAACGGTTTTTTTTAAACACTCCTGAATTTTAATTTTAATTTTGAATTTGGAATCAAATTTTAAATTTTAAAATTATGATTATCAACATTAATGGATAGATCACCATGAATTTTTCCATTGTCCATAAAATCTTCATCAAATCTATCCATAAAAAATTAAAATGTTAGAATTTATTATTTAAAATTTAAAATTAAGATCAAGTTTAAATTTTAAATTTTGGATAACAATTAAAATTTGAAATTCAGATAAGAATCCAAATTTTAAATTTTAAATTCAAAATTGAAATTTAAGAAAATGAAAAAAAAATGTATAAGAGATGAATCATATCTCATAGCAAATCATTGTCTTGTAGGAAACCTGATATTCAATCACGTAAGAGTCTCTTATGTAGAAAAAAAGAAAATTAATTAAGGATCCATGTGGTCACCGTCTATTATTTGTAGATTCGTAGAATTTTTTAAATTTTTTCTAGGTCCCTATAAGACGGTGAAAAATTATCTTTAGGTCCCTCCAGCCGAATGCTTTTAAAAAATATCAAAAATGGGTCCAGTAAAATTATTTTAGTACATTGTTAACACTCCCTCGTACATTGTTAAATATCACCAATACACTGTTATTACTCCTCAGTATATTGTTAACCTTCCCATAGAATATGCCTCCGCCCAATTGTTTCAATACACTGTAAACACTCTTTATTGCATTGTTAAATATCTCAAGTACACTAATAGCACTCCCTAGTACATTGTTAACATTTGCATAATTAGGAGAGAGCATTTTTGGTATATTTTAACACATCCAGTTTGAGAGATCTAAAGATAATTTTTCAATGCCTTCATACCTAAAACTAAAAATAATCAAGGGCCTAAAAATAATAGATGGGTGATCACAGGACCCCTAATTAATTTCTCTAAAAAAGAAAGAAAAAAAAATCATTTCAATCTCTACCGTGCACTCTTCACTTCACCTAAGCATGCAGAGTCACCCAACTAACCAGATATATGGTCAATCCTAACTACACATTAAAATTACCAGCTCACCCCTTAATTTCATTCAACCCCATCACTCTTTTTGGCATTTCATGTAGCATAAGTGTTCAACACAAACAGTAAAAAAAACTTAATCACATGGATTGGTCTTTTTTAGTATGTGATGTTGGTTGGGTGCGTCTATCCCAACCAAGAGATTCCCTTAACCCACTATCGGAAAAAAAAACGGAATGGTATTTGGCTGTCCCCACCGATCCAGGTCGACGTCGACCACACGTAGTCACCATTTTAGGTTTTGGCGATTGAATTTGATTGTCATTTTAGGTTTTAGGCGACCGAATTTGGTCAAACATGATTTGTGGTAAAGTTCATAAATTTTTATTTGAAAATCTAATCCCATGACGTATATCCTCTTTGGATCCTTCATACCACTCCAAGTTTGAGTTGTAAAATAAGAAGAATCAATCATTATTTTTAAATCTAAAACATAAAAATAGACTTTTTTTACCTAAATGAGAAATAAATTTTCAAAAGCTAGATATAAAATGTGTTTGGATCAACTGATACGTCAATCTGAGAGGTTCAAATCCTATTTTCTAGGTCAAACAGGAGAGTCAGGAAGGGCTAGTCCCCGTTTGACCAAGTTTGGTCACCCAAAACCTTTACCGTCGACAATCTGTGGTTGACCTAGATCAGTGGGAACAACCAAACACCATTCTGATTTTTTTTTGGTTGATGGTGGGTTAGGGAATTTCTTGGTGGGAATAAACACTCCCATGTTGGTTTGGTTTGTGAGTGTACCATCATTAGAACAGTGGATTTTTCTTATGTTAGTCTTGGATTTAAAACAGTTGTTGAGGGCTATTAAACATGGGGATGAAAGGGTGGAGGAAGGGTATTTCATAAACGAAAGGGATATTTTAGTCTTCATAAGGACTAAATTCGATTTTATATAGTTTGTAGGTACTTGATAAAATATTATTTAAAGGGGTTCCATTAACTAAACAGAATATTCGAAGAATCTTCTTTACAAACAAGTGGCATTTCGATCCAGGGACTAAAATAGTTTCTGGGGATATGTAATGATTTTCTAATTTCACAAGGACTAAAATCAATTTAGCTAAGTATCCATAGAGTTATATCAATTTTCCCAAAAAAAACTTGGTTAACCTGGTCAAATTGAATAAGGGTCAATTTTGTAATTAAAACTAACCCAGAGCCAGTCTTGAAATTTAAAAAATATCAGGATTAAAAATGAAAATTGCTCATTATTTAACTATCCCATTTTGTCCACTATTTTCTTACTACATAAATGCAGTCTTTCATGGTGTTGAAATTTACAGGAATCACGCAACATCCATTCTATTCTTTAGTCTCAATTTTAGTCTTTTGCCTCTATTTGACAACATAAACGTATAAATGAGATCCCTTTATTATTCTATACCTTCTAAATAAAGATGTGTATATTTCTATATTATTGTCAATACAATACATTATGCAACACACTTGCAAAGTAACACAATGAAAATATGCTTTAAAAAACACAATAATATTAACCAAGAATCTATTTATTAACAAACTCTTAAAAGAAACCTAATTTAATACCTCAAATGTAAATTAATTGCTAAGAATGTAAATCATAAAAAAATAATTATAATGTATGAAACTATACATAAAACACCTACATGTTGCCACTAATTATCTTGTGAAAGTAAAGTCTATAGGATGAGGTGGATGTGGGTGGTTATCACATCAAAATCTAAATTGATGCAGCAATGGCACCTACTTTTCATGATGAATCACCATTTTGGAATTTAAAAAAAAACCAACTAATGGAGTGATTTAGGGTAATGTGATTTAGATGCAGACAAAGCATATCCACCTTATTTTGTGGATTCATGTCTTTTGTTTAGAAGACAAAAAAACACACTGTGAAGGCCATCATTAATAGGCTCATTATATTATTACTGTTATTAGATAATAATTAATATTGATTAATCACATCATTACCACTGTATTTTAAAAGTTCCAATCCTTTTTTTTATTAAGAAATATGGTATTATAGCAACACAAGTAAATTTCCTTCCTCTGTGTGTTAGTATGTATACTGTATTTTCTTTTGGACTTGTCCTTTATGAATTTGATGATTGATGAACTAATTAGAAGTGATGATGATCATATTTATTTTGGGTTTTTTATTTTTAAGTCCCCACAAACCATCATATTTAGTGATCGATCCCTCACTTCTTCGTATTTAGGTTTTAGTCCCCAGATTTAAAGGATAATTCATTTTTAGTCCCTGAGAGGGACCTATATGTAAATTATTTAGTTTTCTTTTTAATCCCTGATAGGGACTAAAAAATAATTATCTTTTAAATCTAGGGACTAAAACTCAAATACGAAGAAGTGAGGGGTCGATCACTAAATATGATGTTTTGTGGGACTTAAAAATAAAAAAATCCAAAATAAATATGATCATCATCACTTCTAATTAGTTCATCAATCATCAAATTCATAAAGGACAAGTCCAAAAGAAAATACAGTTTTGAGTAAATTACCAAAGTATTATTCTCATATGAATCACTGACCTATATATCTTGGATCTAATCAATTCAGACATAATTTACAATATTGAAAACATTATCATATGATTTGAACGCATATGTACTCAAATAATGATATTTTAAAAGGCTAAGACTAAAAGATTAGGAACATACCACGGCCCGTGTGGACCCAGGAGCGTCCACCTCGGCCTCGTCGGGATCGTCCATCCCGTCGTCATCCTCCTCCTCATCCTCCTCGAACACGGCCTCCTCGGCCTCAGCCCCAACACCCACACCGGCCTCGGCAGCCCCGGTGCCCATACCCTCGGCCTCCCCGGCCCCATCCCTAGCCTCTCCTATCCCCTCCACCCTCCCCACACCGGAGATAAACTCCGCAAAGGCCCCTATAGCCCTACTCTCCTCCTCCTCAGCCCTGGCCTCTGTGGCCTCCCTATCCAACATCCCAGCGAGGGCATCCAACGACGCCCTCAACTCCTCGCTAACTCCCCCGACCCCTACCCCCTCGGTTGCACCCTCAATCGATCCTCCAACCCCCGGAACCACCTCCTCGGCCACCACCGGTCGATCCCCACGCCTCCTCTTGCGTGTATAACCTATCACACTCCCTCCTACCTCCGGGACAGCCCCCGAAGGTAAATCCCCGACCTCACCCACGCCAATGTCCGTCGGCGGCACCTCCGTCGAACCCATAGCCTCCCCCATGGCCTCGACCTCCGGCCTATCGCTCTCCGATGATGAAGAGCTCGGGCTACGCTCTCCACGAGCCACTCATGGTCGCTTTCCCCTCAAAACAATCGCCTTCGACCTCGTCATCTTCCTCGGTGTGAAAAAGAAAAAGGAGAACCCAAACCTAGGGTTTCCGAAATCAAGAGAAAGAGAAAGATTGAGGTCGAAATGAAGGAAAGAAAGGCAAAGAAATCAGGGTTTTTGAGTTTGAAACCGAAGGGAAGAAGAGAGGAGGGAAGAGAAACCGTTTTTGAAACGTATGGAGAGAGAGAGGGTCTTTTCGGTTATAAGAGACCCAGTCCAGGGGCGGCTACCCGAGAGTAGCCGCCCCCTCTCGGGCGGCTAGTTACAACTAGCCGCCCCTCCCAGTTTCTTTGTTTTGCTTCAAAACCCCTTTCCAAACTCTTCTCAGCCCTAAATTCTAAGGTTCTCCATACCAAAACAGCCATGTATTGGCTTATTTCCATACATTACTTGATCAAACACGACTTTCTCGAAGTTTCGCCGCATTTTCAGTACCGCTCAAATTTGAATTTCTTCAGTTCTGGTTCTTTTCCAGAGTTCTTATCCTTCGGATGATCCAATTCACCCAACTCAACTTTTACTTGCTTTCTGTCGGCGATATCCCCTCCTTGCTGAGTTTTCCCAAGCACGGGAACGGTAGGCACGTGGAAACTGACGCTGGGCTGCCACGTGCACTTCAGTTTCCACGTGCACGATAGCTAAGAACCCCGACCGCGGGTTGGATCACTCACCATTTACTTTTCCCCGCCTTCCACCTGGGTCATCCTTTTGGCTAAAAATTCTAAGTCAAGACCTAGCCTCTGACAGTCTAAATCAACTCCCTGAATAGTACTGTTCGTGTTGGCATAACTTCTTGAAGGTCGGGCCGGCCAAAATAGGGGTCTCTTTCCTTATCATCGGTCGAAGTCTTTCCTGCTTCGCACAAAGACTCCGTCCGATGAGGGACAATTGTAGATACCCCAATTTTGACCGTCCAGAGAGACAGAAATACTTCAAGTAACACACGGAAATATCCCACAGTTGGGCATCCAATAGAGAACCAAAGGTTCGGTAAACCGAAAACCCTAAACCCTAGCCTTGACCTAAACCTAAAACCGAAAACCCTAAACCTTGACCTAGCCCAAAACCCGGAAACCCTAACCTTGACCTAGCCCAAAACCCTAAACCCTACCCGGACCTAAGCCTAAACCCTAAACCTAGCCCCAAGCCCTACCCTAAAACCCAAAACCCTAAAAAAAAACCTAAGTCCCTGGAAAGGGGCGGCTAGCCCTAACTAGCCGCCCAATAAGGGGCGGCTAGTTTACACTAGCCGCCCCCATAACCGTCCCCCTGGCCGACTTCGGACCAGTCCCCTGGATGGGACATAAAGCAGTATTAAATGCTGATCATTGCGGCGGGTCATGACCTTTAGCCGCCCTCTCTTGGCCGGATTAACCCAAGTAACCGACCCAAGCCACCGCTTGTCAGAGATGGGACGTTTGGCAGGTCATGATAGGGGCGGCTACCAAGAAGTAGCCGCCCCATCTTGGGCGGATAGTTAGAACTAACCGCCCTTCACCTGGTCTCTGACAGAAAAACCAGAGAATTAATGAGAGGTCCAATCGAAGCCAACCCACTCCATTACCCTCGGGATATTTTCCTACCTCTCTTTTACTATAAATAGAGGGGTCCCAAGCCCAAATATCATCAATCACCATCCTTCAATCAACAAAATCCACACCAACATCCCACAATTCACATTCCCTTTCCACACTAGAAATCCCAAGAGAGAGAAAGAGAGAGAGAGAGACTCTTTTGTGAGAGAAAACACCCATTCCCTACACAAAAACACCCTCTCATTCCACCCTCCAGAAACCCGGGCTAAACCTAGCTTAGCCTCTGCCCAAAACCAAACCCATTTCCTACCAAAGCTCTGCCCAAACCAAACCAGACCTGGGACGGCTAAACCCTAGTAGCCGCCCCTCACCAGACGGCTAGATCCAACTAGCCGCCCCCCTATACACACCCCACTTACACCCATTTGTCCCATAACTCCTTTAGTCAAGCCCTAGAAGCAGAATAGGATACCTGTTTTTCACCTCTGTGTATGGTATATCCGTGTCTCAGAGCGGAGACCCCACAAACTCCCCCACGTAGGCGATCAAATCCGACCCAACCTTTTCCTGCTTTTAGAAAAAGCAGGTGGCGATCACACAAACCCTTGAATCCTCTTGAGACGCTATCGGGCGCCTCAACCAGGAACGACACACCCTCACCCCTTCCGAGAAGACGATCCGACCGCGCCCGCCAGGGCACGCATCCGATCCGAATCCCCGAAGAACCCCCACACATGCACACGCGCGCTCACCGCGCACCCCGTCGGGATCCGCTCTGACACACATCCGACACATTCGGAGGCCTCCCCGACGGTACCGACAAATGTCACATCATCTTCATTTATAATATTTATTTGAAAAAAATTCAAATAACCCCCTGTAAACTGTCCTGTATTGCTTTGTAAGCCGCACACCGCTGCGCAATCCTTTATTGCTTTGTAAGCTGCACACCGCTGCGCAATCCTTACCGCTTTATTTACTGCTTTATATCTGCATTCGATCCCTTAAAACATTTCACACGCATCATGGAATCCCACTTAGAGGAGGAGATACTAGAGGAAAGAACCCACCAAGAGGGTCAGGCCACGCAATTCCTGACCCATCTAGAGGAAAAGATGGCCAGTCTAGGGTACCAATCCGTAGAGGACATGTTTCATGACCTCGCCGACTACCGCCAGGTAAAAACCCTAAGACAGGAGGCCCCTGTCGAAACCCCTAAGGCCATTCCCAAGACCCCATTCACACCCAGTCACTCGGTCAACCCGAGCGTCTTTTCGTTTACCCCCCTTTCCCCCACGAATCCAATATTCCCAACCGTTTCCATCCTAAGCCCTTACCAGGCCACCCCAAACCCGGGACCACTAGGCAGCCCTCCCAGGGGAGAAACGCTGGACGAAACCATCCGGAGAATCCTCTCCGAGACTGGTCCCTCGGCCCCCAAAAACATGTCTCTACATAACCTGAGACAAATCCCGTCAGTTCACCACCGGAGGGATTCAAAACCCCCAAATTCCACCGGTATAACGGTCGTGGAGACCCAGACATTCATTTAACTGCCTTTTATCTAGACGCACGCCCGTTTCTAGATAATCAACCTCTGCTAGTCTTCCTCTTCCAGAAATCATTGGAAGGAGAAGCACTACAATGGTTCTCCACCCTCCCTGTAGATCACTTATCGAATTTCTCGGCTGTAAGCGAGAAGTTCTTGGGCCGCTACGGTTACCAGAGGATTAGGACCCCCTCTATTTCGGATTTAACCGTAGAGAGAATGAGGCCTAGGGAGGAATTCGAGCAATACGTGTCTCGGTGGCGCACACTTGTCCACCGGACCGGCCTGCAACTCACAGAATGTCAAGAAATTGACATGATGTTATAGAGCCTGAGTCCAGAACTTCGTACGAGCCTTTCGTACGGAGACTGTACTACGTATCAGCTTTTGATTGACCGCCACAACAGGATTTCCCGTTGTGCAGCCCCAGTAGTACAAACCCAGTCCCACCTATCAGCCATAGGGTTGGACAACCGCCTCGCAAGGCACAAACCCCCACGGTAGAGGGGATTACTACACAAGTATCTGCACTCTACCCGAACGGAGCACGAGTTCCTGATCGAGGAATGGCTCCGAGACAGTACACGTCCGATTCATCCGGGTATGCGCCGCCTCGGCCAATCAACCAAAACTTCACTACTCGGTCAGTACCCGTCCCCGTGCCGACACAACAAAACCCGGTGATCCAAAGTTCCCCAGTCCAAAACCCTGTAATCTCAAGACAATGCCAGCCTAGGACCCCCTTTTATTCCAGCTTCCTAAGGAGTCAGAACCTAAGTCCTAGGCAGCCCTTCCAAAATAATTATAATGAGGTCTCCCCTCCGACATCCTATGATCAAAGACGAACGGGAAAGAGGGACTCTTACCCTCCCCTCCCAGAAACACTAACTAGGATTTTTAGGGTACTGATGGACACAAATAGTATCTCCCTCCCAGCTGCTAAACCTTCACTCCCCGGGGCCAGCAGACTACGTTACCGTCAATACCACCAACAACATGGTCATACCGTAGAACAATGCATTATTTTTCAGGATTTTATCTATGATTTAAATGATGACAGGCGCCTTGATTGGGCCATGATCAAAAGCCACTTAAACCAGGGCAATTCTCGAGCCTCCAAGCCACTTGACATTTTTACTGACCCATTGCCAGGTCACAACCAAGCACCCACATCTGGAGCCCACATGGTAAACATGGTCAGGAGAGGAAGACAACCATCATCGCAGCCAAGCAGTTCGGAAGACGTCACTGACGACAGTCTGTCCGAAGAATCCGAGGAAGAAGAGCCGAACGAGCCCTTCCAGCTGAACCTCGACGATCATGACCTTGCCATACTCTAGCGCGAAGAAGAAGATGCAATTCTCGCCCTTCCCGCAGTCATCAACATCGAGTCCGACGAAAGCGGACTAGAAAACCCGGGAGGAGACGAAGAAGAAGAGCCATTTGAGGAGATCCCCGAAGGAACTAGCGAAGGACCCGAAGGAGGGGAATGTACGTCGGATGATCTGCATCCGGACGACAACGGGTCCTCCTAGAGTACCGACACTGTCGATGGCCCCCGCCGCCCAATGACCATTTCATTCACTGACCAAGACCTCCCGGATCCCAGACTGCGAGTCTACCCCCTACACATCCGCGGACGACTCCAAATGTTGTGGCTAAACAACATCTTCGTGGATCTAGGGTCAGGAATGAACATAATGACGTGCTCCGCCTACCAAAAGATACCCGGACTAGGCCGTCCCCCCGTCCAACCGGCCCACCATACTATTCAAGCTTTCAACCATATCGGGAAGACTCTCCGCGGCGCCGGAACATTCAAGTTATCTGTCGGCCCTCTTATCTGTGAGGTAGCCTGCTTCGTGGCCGACATCGACACAAGGTACCCATTGATGTTGGGGCGACCATGGTTAGACAGCATCCAAGCTATTTGTTCCCCCTGGCACCAATGCCTTCGACTGCCCTTCTTAAGTCATATCCTGACAATCTGGGGAGAGGCGCGCCTCCAGTATGAGAACGAGAACAATTGGGCGATACATAATATGTTCACACTAGCCCTACGACCGGGAAACGAAGATGAAAGTGGTAGTCCACCTGGGTCCCCTTACAACTATCCCTCAGAAGAAACGGCCAGCACCCCGCATCCACCAAGCGATCTTGCGGAGCCCAACTCGATCACCTTCCTCCCCCATGAAGTCGCCAAAGCCGGAGCGCGTTCCGCACCCCTCGCTATCACTGCCATACTCGGAGGAAGGGAATTCCGGCACATTCTCATTGACACGGGAGCGGAAACTAACGTTCTTACATATTCCGCCTACCAAAAGCTGGAAGGCCGGGTTCCCAGATTGGAGCCCTCGGACGAATACATTTATACCTTCGACAGCACGCGCAAGAACGCTTGCGGATTGGTCACACTCCCACTGAAGATCGGCCCAGTCTCCACCATCGTTAATTGCATGGTGATGAACATTCAGTCGCCCCACCCTCTGATAGTTGGGAGGACATGGCTCAACAGCATCGAAGCTGTCTCATCCACCTGACACCAATGTCTTCGCTTCCCGTACCGCGAGAAAGTAGTATCCATATGGGGAGAAGCACGCTTTAACGAGACGCGGGCCCGGAATTGGAGCGTCTGTGCCATGCGCATCCGGCTAGAGGTGCTCGCATGTTGGCAGCCAGGCTCCACCGACGAAGAACTGCTCCATCAAGGGAGGCCTTTGAAAAGGCTCAGGGAAGAAGAGTTCGGGAATAGGGGACCCCCGCCGGACATCAGCCGGCCGACCAAGCAAAGCCGACTCGAGGAAACAACACAAATCCAAGAACCAGGTACCGATCCCCCCGGGTAAGCCTTCGCTTTCGACATCCTGTACATATTTGTTTACAGCCTTTTTCAAAAAACCAAAATTAAAAATATTTATTTACCAGCTTTCGTTTTCATCACCTTATACATATTTGTTTACCTGCTTTCCTAAAAGGAACCAAAATCCAAAAATATATGCCAATCAGCTCTCATTTCCCAACCCTGAACATACCTATTTCCAGCTTTATTTACATTCTTTCCATCAAAACAAAAAAATGTTTTCTAATTGTCTTTACATGTTTTCTAAACCAAAAAAAAATATTTTTTTTACAAGCTTTCTTTACATACTTTCTAGACAACGAAAATATTTCACGAGCTTTCCTTACATGTTTTCTAAAAACAACGAAAATATTTGCAAACTACATTTCCACACTCTTCTTCAAAACGAAAATGTTTTCCAAATCTGCGCTTCTTCAAAGCTAAATGTTTTAACAAAACCATATTTCCATGATTTTCGCCAAAAACATTTTTACAAACTGTCTTTCCATACTTTCCTTCTAAAAACAAAGTCATTTTCCAAAATTTTATCCCCATTTTCTTTCCAAAAACGTATCTATTCGCCAACACAGTCCTCTTTTTCAAAACCATAAGTATGCATCTGTTTTCACACTTTCAAAACAAATATAAAACAAAAGCGAACTACTAGACGAGAAAAGATTAAGAGCGGCAGACCATGCCCAGGCCTACCAAAGAAGGGTGGCAAGGGCATTTGAAAAGAAGGTAATTAAAAGAAAATTTGAAATCGGAGAATTAGTACTCAAGCAAATCATGCCATCAAGACAGCCTCACCCAAGAGGAAAGTTGCAACCCACATGGGAGGGACCCTATGTGATCACCCATGCCTATTCCGGGAATGCCTACCGCCTGGTAGATGCCGAAGGAGTCGAGATTCCAGGTTCGTGGAATGCACTTTACCTAAAGAAATTCCATGCATGAATAGCTTTCAATACTTAATAACTATTATTCTTCCTTCCTGCGATTTCCAGAGTTTAGTACTTGATGATAGAATTATAAGACTCTCAAAGATAAACTCGTATCTATTTGAACACATCTCTGCAAAATCATGCTGTTTCCTTCACACACGTATAACTGGACTAGATTCACCTGAAAGAAGAGAAATTGCCTACCCCGTAGACTGGGACAATTTAAAACCCCCAAAGCAAAACATCCCTTATTTCCGCCCTACTCGTATTAACCCTAGGTCGAAATGAGGAGTTACCTAGATCTGGCATATGACCCAAAACTGGCTCTGACACTATATAAACACTTCTAGAGGGGAAGCATGAAAAGAATCGGGGTGAAAAACAGAAGAGCCCCCCCCTCAAATCAAACAAAAAAAAAGAGAAATCGGGCAATAAGAGGCCAAACACCCAGGTGAACGGGTTAAACTCTCTATTTAGCAGGCTTTCACACTTTTACGCACGGTATACGCTAAACAACGGCTATACCAGTACAGATCCAAACAACGGACTGAGCTTTCCATCCCAAAATAAAGAAGTGGTAAAAAGAAGAAAGCCAGAGGGACCTAGAAAGTAAGACATGTGCTAGACTAGGTCAATTCTAAATATTGTCCAAAAGAAAGATATTACTCTTACCCCATTCCCCCCCCCCCTTTTTATTTTTGCAATGGGATTCTGAATTGAACTATGTCTACCAGGAAAGGTGAAATTTCGACCAAAGATAGATCGTGTCCAGGTTTACAAACTACACACACTCACATGAGTTCACTTAGAAACTTGCTTATCCAAGGGAAGCTTATTTGACTCGACTCTTGGTACACTCATGGATTTCTCAGCATGTTTAGAATAATACGATTAAGCATTTGAAACCCATGAACCTAGAAAAATCGACACCTAAGACCTATACCATTCAAATACAATCCTGGTTTGGACATGGGTGACCACAAGGGCTCCTCCACAGGGACTTGATGGCATCTTTTACTTTAGAAATTCGAGAACATGGCCCTCTCACATGAAAAGCCATTGAAGAACTAAAATGCCCCCTTATGCCACATATACTTACGCATAAGCTTTCATTTTCCTTTTCCAAAACACCTTGGCATCCGATTTTCTTGAAAATTATCCCCACTCATATGAAAATTGTCCCCACTCATATTAAAATTGTCCCCACTCATATGAAAATTATCCCCACAAATATTAAAATTGTCCCCACTCATTTCGTACCCTTGCCGCACATGCCTGAGAAGGAATTGTCCCACCTTTTTACACATACTTAAAGTTTTCTTCACTCACACACTTGGAATCCCTTTCTTACGCACTAAGGCATGGTCTCCCGCACGTTATTTTCTCGCATTACCCTTCCATTTTACCTTAAGATGGATTGTAGCCCTTGACAATTCACGCAAGAAGGGCTCGAAAGTCAGTGCAGGGGCGCAATCTGGACAGATTTAACACTTGGTCCATGGAAAGAATGTTTTTATAGGTACCGAAGGTTGGAACGGTCACAAAAACTTTCAGCGGCAGCAGCAGACAGGAGCAGCAGGACCAAATTGCACCAGGCAGGGGACGGCTAAACTCGACTAGCCGCCCCTCACTGGGCGGCTAGTTTACACTAGCCGCCCCTTGCCTGCACCTCTTTCAGTTATGTCAGTCCATATCCAATCAACTCTTCGACACTTCTTTACCTATTAAAATCAAATTCTTTCCAAAACCTGCATGTACACATTTCATACACATATTCATACACAAAACCTGTATAGATACCATGCTAAAACGAATTATATATCAAAACCTACACCCATCCATGAATCAAACCTATAAAAATCCAGATTCA
Organism: Acorus calamus; assembly: GCA_030737845.1. Lineage (NCBI taxonomy): Eukaryota > Viridiplantae > Streptophyta > Magnoliopsida > Acorales > Acoraceae > Acorus > Acorus calamus. The sequence goes on along the minus strand of CM060877.1, from coordinate 8,567,284 downwards.
TCTACACATACATACATATCCATGAACATCCATACTAACTATTCCAAGGCATGCATACAAAGGAGAATAATTAAATTGTCCCACCCAAAACCACAAACATAGACTGTTTTTCTAAACCTAAGAAAGCCTAAAAAAGAATCCTTTCCTTCGAAACGCTCCAAACTCTGAAGTCTTGAGCTATACCTCACCAAAATATCACCTAAAACCAAAAACAAAAGAAGAAAAGCATGAATTCATCGCATATGTACTATTCTTCTATTAAAACCAAGACACAAAGAAGCTATACCTTGGCGTATCGTCATCCGCTGGAGGCTGAGTAGGAGGAACGTCCTGACTTGGCTGAGAAGGGAGCGGCGGATGAGGAGAAGACTGAACCTCTGGAGCATCGGGAGCGGCAGGAGTCTCTCGAACCGAAGACGCGGCCCTCGCGTATATCCCACGACTCCGAGACGCCGAAGGACGGGAGGCACGGCTGAAGGTGGCCCCGGTAGCCAAGGAAGCCGAGAGAGAATGGTCAGGCTCAAGTGGAAGAAGATCGAGGTCCGCCTCGGTCATAGAGCCCCCTCCAACCAATTTCCCCCTCATAGTGGCCTCCCAGAGACGGACCTGCTGCATGTCTCTGTCTCTCCTCTCCAATCTCTGTCGGAGGCGACTCTCTGTCCCTCTGGCCCGATCCTCAGCGGCCCTCAACCTCTCCTCCAACTCCCGCGCCCTCGCCTCCGACGCCCTGAGCGCCTCTCGATCCCTATCCCCGGCCGCCTGGAGAGAACGAACCAGGTCTCCCATCAAACCTCCAGGAACGCCCGCCGAAGCCTCCAACTCCGACACCCTCATCTGGAGGGAGTCCCTCTCGCGGCCTAGGGTGATGAACCCCTCCTCTCTCAAGGCCACCATGGACCTCAGCCGGTCCGCCTCCTCCTCAGCCCGAGAAGCCCTACCCCTCGCCTGGCCTAGCTCCATCCGCACGGCCGTCAACTCACTCCGGGCCACATCTAGCTCCCTCGTCAGTTCGAGCTCTCGCTCGGAAATCATGGAAGAAGGAGGGCGGAAGAAGAGGAAGCACCGTCAGCCCTCGCTCTCGACAGAGCATCCACCTGAGCCTCAAGGACCCGGACCTGGTCCTGCAAGCGTCCCCTCTGAACCCGCAACGCCTCTATCTGCCTAGCTCGCGCTTGGAGGTGCTCATTGGCGGCCTTGAGCCTCTTCTCCATCTCATTCAACTCAACCTACAAAAGCAAACACCACTCAGAAAATATTCAAGCAAAAGAGAACGAAGAAGAGAAGGAGAGCTTCCAAACTTACGTAGGCATCCGGGATCTCCTCCTCCATCGTCCCGAGGATACCCGCATACTCCCGACGATACCAAGCTAGGTATTCGTCACTCGAAGTCACCTCGGGACGACGCCCACCAAGACGCCTCGGCCCATCCATCCCGCCACATACATCGCGTAGTTCCTCGGGAGGTTCGTATCCCGAGGAATCCCGGCCACTGGAATCGAGGGGCGCCGCGGAAGAGGATCGGGCACCCACTGATGGTACCCAAGCTGGCGGACGACCCGGCTGATCGCATGGAACACGACCTCATTGAAGTAGATCAACCAGACGTCTCGCGCCAGAGCCTCGGGAACCTCTCCCGAGTAAGGCCTCCACGTCATCTAAAAAAGCATCAAAAGATAGGAAGAGTGCTTAGCCAAAAGAAAACCAAATACGAGCCAAAGAAATTCAAAGAAAACTTATACCTCTTCCTCCGACAAGGCGCGGAAGGCCTCTCGGAATTGGGCGAGGCGGTGCAAGCGGGAAGATCCCCGGGGTTCCCATCTCATGGCCCAAGGGAGGGCATGATCGAACGGAGCCAAAGTCGGGCGATCAATGGAGAAGTGCTCGTACCCAAAGATCTAGCAAAGCAAGAGGGGAATCGTCACGATCAAAGAGAGCTAAGCCAAAGAAAAGACATTTACCACTCACTTACACGTACCTGAAGAAACGGCGCAAAGCCGCCAAGGTTCTTTCCCCCGGCCCTCTTGACTTTCTTCGAGAGCTCCGCAAATAGATGGGCAAGCATCGCCGCTCCCCAAGCGTAGCGCCCCATGCCCTCCAGGTCCCTCATCAGCAAGAGAGAATGCGAGGAAACCTTATCAGAGGCCGTCGAAAAGAGGACCCGGCCAAAGAAGTAGAGGAAGAACGCCCTCAACTCCCTCCGTGCCCTCTGTGGGCACGCGGCCGCCTCTCTCGCCTCGATCATCGCCCGCCGCCTCTCGAAGCTAGCTGCAGCTTCGCCCTTCTGGCGCTCTGTAAAGGAACCGAGGCCGTACTGCCCCGAAAGCCGCCCCAAAGGGATCCGGTTCAGCGTCCGCTCCCGCTCCACGAACTCCCATTCCCCGATCAACTCTCGGAAAAGCCCCCTGTAGTCAGCTAGGGTGGCCGCGATCACTGCCTCCCCCAAAACCGGAAGGCCAGTAATCCGATGGACGTCCTCAAGGGTCGGCATGACAGCACCAGTAGGGAGAATGAAAGCGCAACTCTCCGGATCCCACCTCTCCGCCAAAGCCTCCACGTAAGGACGGTGGACGTGGAATGGCTCGATCAGGAAGAAGGAACGGAAGCCCGCTCCATCCACCAAGCTCCTCTCCCCCTGCCCCAAGGCGTCGTACCATCTCTTCGTCCCGTGCCATAAAGCCCGGATACGATTCGGCCTCTACAAAACAAACGAAGGGAACATGGGTCAGTTTAAAAGCGAGCGAGAGGTAAGAGTCCAAATCTACGAAATCATTTTAAACCATGCTTAGCGAAATGAAACTTCCACATGCTAAAAAAAGAAACAAAAGCATGAAAGTAAGAAGCTACACTCCTCATGTGATCATGCATGCTAGACGAATATCAAACACATCCCACCGTGGTCACCACTCACACATCAGGCCTATCATGCTTATACCTCCCCTAAACACACCTAAGCAATACAGCAATATAGAACTCGAACCCATGAAATGCATGCATACACTCCCTCATGCCCTACCACGATCAAACACGTACGAAATCACATACACATAGAAAAGTATCGCATGCAAGCATATTAACTATGTCATCTCTCTCTCCTTTATATGCATATAACAAACATGGATATATATATAGAAATTATCCCCCTCCCTATAAAAACAAACCCATCTCAGCATACTTACACATTCCACCGTGACTAAACTTATACGCAAGCACGCCTATTTAAAACACACATACGAGTATAATACACATATACAACATATTCATACCAACCAAAACACGTGCATATACACCAAAATAAAAGGCTAAGACTAAAAGATTAGGAACATACCACGGCCCGTGTGGACCCAGGAGCGTCCACCTCGGCCTCGTCGGGATCGTCCATCCCGTCGTCATCCTCCTCCTCATCCTCCTCGAACACGGCCTCCTCGGCCTCAGCCCCAACACCCACACCGGCCTCGGCAGCCCCGGTGCCCATACCCTCGGCCTCCCCGGCCCCATCCCTAGCCTCTCCTATCCCCTCCACCCTCCCCACACCGGAGATAAACTCCGCAAAGGCCCCTATAGCCCTACTCTCCTCCTCCTCAGCCCTGGCCTCTGTGGCCTCCCTATCCAACATCCCAGCGAGGGCATCCAACGACGCCCTCACCTCCTCGCTAACTCCCCCGACCCCTACCCCCTCGGTTGCACCCTCAATCGATCCTCCAACCCCCGGAACCACCTCCTCGGCCACCACCGGTCGATCCCCACGCCTCCTCTTGCGTGTATAACCTATCACACTCCCTCCTACCTCCGGGACAGCCCCCGAAGGTAAATCCCCGACCTCACCCACGCCAATGTCCGCCGGCGGCACCTCCGTCGAACCCATAGCCTCCCCCACGGCCTCGACCTCCGGCCTATCGCTCTCCGATGATGAAGAGCTCGGGCTACGCTCTCCACGAGCCACCCGTGGTCGCTTTCCCCTCAAAACAATCGCCTTCGACCTCGTCATCTTCCTCGGTGTGAAAAAGAAAAAGGAGAACCCAAACCTAGGGTTTTCGAAATCAAGAGAAAGAGAAAGATTGAGGTCGAAATGAAGGAAAGAAAGGCAAAGAAATCAGGGTTTTGAGTTTGAAACCGAAGGGAAGAAGAGAGGAGGGAAGAGAAACCGTTTTTGAAACGTATGGAGAGAGAGAGGGTCTTTTCGGTTATAAGGGACCCAGTCCAGGGGCGGCTACCCGCGAGTAGCCGCCCCCTCTCGGGCGGCTAGTTACAACTAGCCGCCCCTCCCAGTTTCTTTGTTTTGCTTCAAAACCCCTTTCCAAACTCTTCTCAGCCCTAAATTCAAGGTTCTCCATACCAAACAGCCATGTATTGGCTTATTTCCAGACATTACTTGATCAAACACGACTTTCTCGAAGTTTCGCCGCATTTTCAGTACCGCTCAAATTTGAATTTCTTCAGTTCTGGTTCTTTTCCAGAGTTCTTATCCTTCGGATGATCCAATTCACCCAACTCAACTTTTACTTGCTTTCTGTCGGCGATATCCCCTCCTTGCTGAGTTTTCCCAAGCACGGGAACGGTAGGCACGAGGAAACTGACGCTGGGCTGCTGCCGCGCACGATAGCTAAGAACCCCGACCGCGGGTTGGATCACTCACCATTTACTTTTCCCCGCCTTCCACCTGGATCATCCTTTCGGCTAAAAATTCTAAGTCAAGACCTAGCCTCTGACAGTCTAAATCAACTCCCCGAATAGTACTGTTCGTGTTGGCATAACTTCTTGAAGGTCGGGCCGGCCAAAATAGGGGTCTCTTTCCTTATCATCGGTCGAAGTCTTTCCTGCTTCGCACAAAGACTCCGTCCGATGAGGGACAATTGTAGATACCCCAATTTTGACCGTCCAGAGAGACAGAAATACTTCAAGTAACACACGGAAATATCCCACAGTTGGGCATCCAATAGAGAACCAAAGGTTCGGTAAACCGAAAACCCTAACCCTAGCCTTGACCTAAACCTAAACCGAAACCCTAACCTTGACCTAGCCCAAAACCCGGAAACCCTAACCTTGACCTAGCCCAAAACCCTAAACCCTACCCGAACCTAAGCCTAAACCCTAAACCTAGCCCCAAGCCCTACCCTAAAACCCAAAACCCTAAAAAAAAACCTAAGTCCCTGGAAAGGGGCGGCTAGCCCTAACTAGCCGCCCTTGGGCGGCTAGTTAGGGCTAGCCGCCCCCATAACCGTCCCCCTAGCCGACTTCGGACCAGTCCCCTGGATGGGACATAAAGCAGTATTAAATGCTGATCATTGCGGCGGGTCATGACCTTTAGCCGCCCTCTCTTGGCCGGATTAACCCAAGTAACCGACCCAAGCCACCGCTTGTCAGAGATGGGACATTTGGCAGGTCATGATAGGGGCGGCTACCAGGAAGTAGCCGCCCCATCTTGGGCGGATAGTTAGAACTAACCGCCCTTCACCTGGTCTCTGACAGAAAAACCAGAGAATTAATGAGAGGTCCAATCGAAGCCAACCCACTCCATTACCCTCGGGATATTTTCCTACCTCTCTTTTACTATAAATAGAGGGGTCCCAAGCCCAAATATCATCAATCACCATCCTTCAATCAACAAAATCCACACCAACATCCCACAATTCACATTCCCTTTCCACACTAGAAATCCCAAGAGAGAGAAAGAGAGAGAGAGAGACTCTTTTGTGAGAGAAAACACCCATTCCCTACACAAAAACACCCTCTCATTCCACCCTCCAGAAACCCGGGCTAAACCTAGCTTAGCCTCTGCCCAAAACCAAACCCATTTCCTACCAAAGCTCTGCCCAAACCAAACCAGACCTGGGACGGCTAAACCCTAGTAGCCGCCCCTCACCAGACGGCTAGATCCAACTAGCCGCCCCCCTATACACACCCCACTTACACCCATTTGTCCCATAACTCCTTTAGTCAAGCCCTAGAAGCAGAATAGGATACCTGTTTTTCACCTCTGTGTATGGTATATCCGTGTCTCAGAGCGGAGACCCCACAAACTCCCCCACGTAGGCGATCAAATCCGACCCAATCTTTTCCTGCTTTTAGAAAAAGCAGGTGGCGATCACACAAACCCTTGAATCCTCTTGAGACGCTATCGGGCGCCTCAACCAGGAACGACACACCCTCACCCCTTCCGAGAAGACGATCCGACCACGCCCGCCAGGGCACGCATCCAATCCGAATCCCCGAAGAACCCCCACACATGCACACGCGCGCTCACCGCGCACCCCGCCGGGATCCGCTCCGACACACATCCGACACATTCGGAGGCCTCCCCGACAGTACCGACACATGTCACATCATCTTCATTTATAATATTTATTTGAAAAAAATTCAAATAACCCCCTGTAAACTGTCCAAAATCTATATAACCCCTTGATTTTTCTTAAAATTCATATGCATCCTGAAAACACTTATATAAATCAAAATAACCCCATAAGTTAAGATAATAAATATTTTGCCAAAATATTATGTCTGGTTAACTATGGTTAAAATTATAATATATATCAAAAAACCCCTACCTACAATGTGTTAAAAATATGAAAAATCTTCTGTAAATTATGATTTTACCTATCTTAATAGATCTTACAATCTATCCGGATGGGTAAAATCATCATGTATAGAAGGTTAATTTTCACATTTTTAACAAATTGTATAGGCTTTTTTTATATACTTTATTTTCTCTCAAGATTAACAAAATAGAATATTTACATAATATTCATCATCTGTCAACGGAAGTTTAACTCAGGCTATTATTTGGATATATATAAATATTTTCAGCGGGTTATATAGACTTTAAGAAAATCCAAGGTATTATATGGATTTCAAGTAGTTAACAGGGGGTGGGTTATTTGGATTTTTCCCTATTTATTTATGAACTATTTTTCTAATTTAATTAAATCATTTATAAACATGTATTAAATTTGAGAGAAATGTGCCTCTCTTAAGTGCAATTCGTCCACAGATTACCAAACCAACCAAATGTTACAAATAGTATTATAGTTAATGAAGAAAAAATACTTCTGATCATGTCACTATCATCATAATTTATAAACTATATTTATAATTTAATCATTTCTAAATATGTATTTCATTCGAGAGACATGTGCCTCTCTTAAGTGCAATTCCTCCACAAATTACCATCCAAACAAATGTTACAAATAGTATTATAGTTAACGAAGAAATATTAAATAAATTTTATGGTCAAATAAAAGTATGATTGAGAGAAATTGTCAAAATGAGTGTCCCAGTCTTCATTCTTGAACATGTCAATATGAAATATTGGGCGATGTAGGGTCATCATATATTTATTTTAATCAACTAAACAACACCAATTCCAATTGCCAGACATGCCATGACCTTAATATCTCACCCTCTAATGCTGGCAATTCCTTTTAACAATAGTTGTTGTTATCATCATCATCAGCATCATTATTATTATTTTAGAAACACTCAGTGAAAGGGAGCTCATAACAAGGAATTGGAATATGATAATTTAATTATTACAGTGAGTCATTTTTAGAGTTTTCACAAGCTTTTCTAAGGAAAAATAAGTATCATTTATGTAACAAAAAACTGCATCTTTAGATTTACTAATAAACTTTATACATCTATGTATGTAAAAAAAAAATAATAATGAATGATACATCTCGTTAGGTGAAATGTGACTGTATGTAGGACTACATATAAAATTTGAATATAATAATGTTTGTATATGCTATACTACATATTACAGAATATGTAACTTTAAAAAAATATACATCACCAATCGAAAATATATATATATATATACATCCTCATGAATTGTATATATCTATTAACATGAGAATATATATATATATATATATATGAGAAGTGATTCGGTGCGGGAATGCGGTCGTGCGGGAAGCGATCATGGGCCGTCGATCACGGGTCCATCGCATCGGACGGTCGGAGGCGATTCATCTCGACCGTTGGATGCGATGGACCCGTGATCGAACGATCGACGTCGTTTCCCGCACGACCGCATTCCCGCACCAAATCATATATATATATATAGGGAAGTGATTCGGTGCGGGAATGCGGTCGTGCGGGAAGCGATCACGGGTCCATCGCATCGGACGGTCGGATGCGATTCACATCGACCGTTGGATGCGATGGACCCGCGATCGAACGATCGACGTCGTTTCCCGCATTCCAGCACTGAATCATATATATATATATATATATATATATATATATATATATATATATATATATATATATATATATATATACACACGCTCGCGATTAGGTGCGGCGAACGGCAGGTGCGGCCGCGACGTGTGCCGTCCGATCGCGGACCCATCGCATCCAACGGTCGACATGAATCGCACCCGACCGTCCGATACGATGGACCCGTGATCGACGGCCCGTAATCGCTGCCGCACCCGCCGTTCGCCGCACATAATTATGTTTATATATATATATATATATATATATATATATATATATATATATATATTATCTCATGGAACATGTATCTCATTAATAAAATTATATATTATCATATGAAGTTTGAAGTTGTAGACATTCTCATTGTTGTAGCCTTGGAGGTGAAGTAAACTACAAGATCACCTTTTGGGATCCAGATATATTCCTTCTAAATGGATATTCATATTTTATTATTATTATTATTATTGAATGACTAATATTTTTAGATAATAGAAAAGGATTACATGGACTATAGGATGACTTAAGTTTGGATAAAGTCAAATCTCAATTAAATCATTTAGTTAAGATTTGATCAAATACAACTCAAATCAAATTATGATATGGCTCTAGTACCCATGTAGATCTAAGACAAATATAAAAGATAAAACATAAATATGGATCATATTTATTGATAAGATAACTTAAGTTTAGATAGACTCAAATCTCAATTAAATCATTTAGTTGAGATTTGATTTTATCCAATACAACTCAGTTAAACTCAATATAACATAGTCAAACTCTTATTCTTAATAAGATCCTTAATTTCATACTTTAAAAATATAAGAATAGTTGGAGTGGAATGAACAAATATGATTCAACACATGTAAAATGATACTTCTTATACTAAAAAAAATTTCGACATGTGATTTAGGTTATAATCGATGATTTAAAATATAGACCACTTTTATACTAATAAATTAATACAATTCTAAAGAACTGAATATCTATTTTAATTTTTTTAAACAAGATAGAGCTTGCTACCAACACTTATATATTACAAAAAGTGAAAGTATCTATATTTATTTATCTTTTACAAACAAACAAATTTTTAATCTTACTCATCCCTATTTCCACCTAAATGCATATTATTATAATAATAGTTATATAGGGATAAAAGAGAATTCATATGATTTTTCTATCTAATTATTTTTCATTTATTTTTGGGATATGATAAATAATTATATATAAAAAACCTTATGCTAATACTTTGCAATTATTCTAATCATACCTATTCTAATCATACATGTTCTAAAGCAAACAATAGTCATCATTTCATTTCCTAATACACAACTTTCTCCCTCCACCGGCAATAGCCGGTCATATCTTCCAATGACTTTTCTCACCCAACAAATTTTATTCATAATAAATCATTCACTGAATTTTAAATAACAAATAATCACAACAAAACAAAACAAAAACATTAATTTTTAATTAAACATATAAAAAAACAAAATATAAAATAAAATAAAACTAAGATTGTGTGCTTCACTGTTGTCAAATTCAACCATCCTCAGCTCTTACGCTTTCTCTGAAAATGCTCTTCTTTCAATTTCAATGAAACCCACAAACCCCACTTGAAATTCTCTCCGACCCAATTCACAGAATCGAAAACCCACCAAGAAAACCCTAAAAAGGCGATGGCTTCCCTCTTCAGGGACCGATCGAGCTCGGTAGGAGACTCGAAGAGGGAGACCCATCACAATGGAAGCTCCACCGCCGCCGCCAGATCCATCCACGCCGTCGCCGCCGATCTTCCCTCCCCGTTCGGCGACCTGGGCCGCCCGATCTCCGACGCCGAGCTCCGCGAGACGGCGTACGAGGTATTCGTCGGCGCGTGCCGGACGTCCGGGGGGAAGCCGCTGACGTACGTCCCCCAGTCGTCGGCGTCGCCGACTTCGCCGGCGCTGCAGAGGTCGATGACGTCGGCGGCGGCGTCGAAGATGAAGAAGGCTTTGGGGCTGAAGTCGTCGTCTTCGTCGATGAAGAGGAGCCCCGGGAGCAAGGAGAGCCTGTCGTCGAAGGCGAGGAGGCCGGCGACTGTGGGGGAGCTGATGAGGGTCCAGATGGGGGTCTCGGAGCAGACCGACGGCAGGATTCGTCGAGGGCTTCTGAGGATCGCGGCGGGGCAGGTTGGACTGGATTCAAAATTGGGACTTTTTTTGTTTTTGGTGGTGTTTTGGTTGTTTTGGTTGGGTTGTTTGAGTTGAATTTTAACTGGTTTTCCATTGTGGGTGCGTTGTTCATTTGGAAATTGATTTGTTTTGGTGGTTTTGTTTGAGTTCAATTTCAGGTTTTTTTTTTTTTTTTGAGGGAGGGAGGGTGGGGGTTAGGATTGGAAATTAGAATAGAGTCTTGATAAAAATATGCTACTTTTGATGCTATTAAATTTGAATTCATTTGTCCTTTCAGTGGGATTTTTATGAAAATTTGGGTTTATCTTGTTTGAGTTGAATTACAGTGGGTTTGTTGTGGTTGTTGATTTGTAAGTGATAAATTTAGCAAATTGTGTGTTTTTTAAATGGGGTTGTTTTGTAATTCAAAAGAATAAGATTTTATATGGATTCGTTTCTTTGGGTGATTAAATTTGAATGGTTTTATGTTGTGTAAGTGAGTTGTTTTTTACGAAAAATTGGTATGCCATGAAGGCTAATCTAGCATATGTTGGTCTTTGAGCAAGATCAAGATTTTTCTTCTCTCAAGTTGTAAGTTTGCCTTGGTTCTTTAGAGACTTTTTCTTTTATTAAATTTGTAGTCCTAATTGTTGTTGTTATTGTTTCTGTTGGTTTTAAAGATGGTTTTGAATCTTTTGATAGATACCTATCATACCTTTTTTTATTACTACACTAGTCAAGTATCTTTTCAGGTTAAAATTCAATCCTTTTAAGAAATAGTTCAAGAACATTTGCATAGGAATTTTATTTTGCTTAATTTTTCCAACCTGAAAAGTTTGGTCATTTGAATTTGGAATTCAAAATGTGGCTTGTCTGGTTCATTTTTTTTCTGATTGTTAACACTAACTCAGCCTGTATTTTTTTATACACTTCAATTCAATATTCAGATTGTTTTTCATTAGTGATCTCTGGGAGTATTCTTGATGTATATTGTGAATTTAGTTGCAGGGCATACTACATTACAGTGTTCCTTGATGATTCTTTAGCAAGCTTGCACGTCAGTACTTTAAGTTTCCCCAGTATTTTGATATTCCTTCTCTTATCAATATGAATTATGATCAATGATGGGAAATAGATCAGTGACCCAATTGTTTGCTGTGAAGTTCAGTATGACTTCCTCATAAGTGTGTGGAGATCAGCTTTCATCATTCTTGCCTACATGATTTTATTTCTTCCGTCTATGAACCAATATTAGTTGTAGTATTTCTAACAGTCCCCCCATTACCTGATGTCACTTATATGGGTCCAAATAGATTAACATTAGGAAAGTTATCATATCGAATAATTTCAATGTTATGAAAAAGAAATGTTATTACTTGATTTACACGTAGTGGTGCTGCTTCCAGTTGTCCGGTAAACCTAGCAGTTGATATTCCTAACTTTTATAATATTTTTGAACAAATAATCCAAGTATTCTATTACTCAACATTTACATGGCAACAAATATTCAAGGCTTACTGTGTTCGGTTGTCCACTTAGGAAATCAAATTAATGCTTAGTAATCTGATGTCCTGCTGTGTCTGATATCACCACATCATTTATGCATCTATCTAATGTTCTCTAAATATTTGTTTTCAAACAGCTTGGAAGGCGTATAGATTCAATGGTACTGCCATTGGAGCTTCTTCAACAGTTCAAACCATCCGATTTCACCGACCAACATGAATACGAAGCCTGGCAAGCGAGAAATCTGAAGGTTCTTGAGGCCGGACTCCTCTTGCATCCTCATCTTCCATTAGAGAAATCAGATTCCTCTGCTCAGAGGCTTCGCCAAATGATACGTGGAGCTTTTGATAGACCTCTCGAGACAGGAAAGAATTCAGAATCCATGCAGGTTTTACGTACCACCGTGATGTCTCTCGCTTACAGATCCTTTGATGGGACTCCATCAGAGACGGCTCATTGGGCAGATGGGTGTCCTCTAAATCTCCGACTCTATCAGATGTTATTAGAAGCATGTTTTGAAAGTAATGAAGAAGGGTCCATCATCGAAGAAATCGATGAGGTTATGGAATTAATAAAGAAGACATGGGTCATCTTTGGAATGAACCAAACGCTTCACAACCTTTGCTTCACGTGGATTTTATTTCACCGATTTGTTTCCACTGGCCAAACAGACATTGATTTGCTTTCTGCAGCTGATAATCAATTGGTTGAGGTTGCAAAAGATGCAAAGGCGACAAAAGATCAAGTGTATTCGAAGGTGCTGAGCTCGACATTGAGTTCAATCTTGGGTTGGGCGGAGAAAAGACTTCTTGCCTACCACGAAACCTTTGATTCCAGCAATATTGAATTAATGGAGATTATTGTTTCCTTGGGGGTCTCAGCTGCAAAAATATTGGTGGAAGACATATCTCACGAGTATCGTAGGAAAAGGAGAGAAGTTGTTGATGTAGCTCGAACCCGGATTGACACATACATCAGATCATCACTCCGGACCGCTTTTGCCCAGGCAAGCATTCATTTTTACACCAACCTTACATTTGTATCATGCTCAAGTTGTCCATACTGGAAGTTTGTATAGAATATAACAATGACAAACTTCTTCTCCCTTACTTTCCTATGTCCTTGAATAGCTTTTGTTGACCTATTTAAGGATCATGGAAACATTTTCTTGTTTCTACATTCAGGATGTGTTTATGCATATAGGAAAGTCAAGGAAAGTGAGGAAAAGATAACATTTTCCCTTTGACCACTAAAAAATATGGTGTGCGCGCCAACTAAGAGAAAGAAAGAAAAAATTCGTTAACAATAAAAAAATCGTTATCGTCCGTTATTCGTTGTCTTATTAGGGAAGAGGGGTAAATTTTTTCCCCTCCCTACAGGAGGGAATGTGATGAAAAGTGATGGAAAACGATATCATCACTTTCTATCACATACAAAAATGAAAATAGAAAAAAAAGAAATTGATCAAAGGAAAAATGATTTACTTTCCATCACTTATCTTTTAACCCAAATTCCTTTACTTTTTTTCATTTTCCATCCAACATTATGCACAAACACACCTTAAGGAGTCATATCTTCGTGTTGCTTTTTCATAATTTTAAACATTTTATTCACCATGTTTTTCATGAACAGCAGACTTATCCATATTTTCATTAACAAATAAACAATTGACTTTGGTGTAAAGCAGAGAATGGAGAAAGCAGACTCAAGCAGGAGGTCATCTAGAAACCAAACAAATCCCACCCATGTTCTCTCCATACTTGCGAAGGACATCAGTGATCTCGCAACCAAAGAAAAACAACTCTTCAGTCCAATATTGCAGAGGTGGCATCCTTTGGCCGCCGGTGTTGCTGTAGCTACCCTTCATGCTTGCTATGGAAGCGAGTTGAAGCAATTCATTTCGGGTGTGACGGAGCTCACACCGGATTCGGTGCAAGTTTTGAAAGCCGCAGACAAGTTGGAGAAGGATCTTGTTCACATTGCTGTTGAGGATTCTGTTGACAGTGAAGATGGGGGGAAGTCATTAATCCGGGAGATGCCTCCGTATGAGGCTGAAGCTGCAGTCGCGAACCTTGCAAAAATTTGGATAAAGACAAGGGTGGACAGACTAAAGGAATGGGTTGACAGGAATTTGCAGCAAGAGGTCTGGTTTCCACTCCTCAACTTCATAGAATGATAGGTTTGGTTGAAAGACTTCCCTTATTCATAGTTTTTAATATCAATTTTGATAAGAAAGGGACCCCAGATGGGTATATCGATCGATATTTCGCTATAGAGCATGGAAAAATGACAAATTAAAAATAAAAAAAATATGAGAATGGAAAACAAGTTGAAATTTATTGAAATTTTTTATGGGAGATACATATAATGAATTAATTAATACATATAATGAATTAATTAAAAAGTTAAAATACAATGTTTTTTAAATATCAAACATGAACATTTTAATGGAATATATTATTTATTGTGGAATGAATCCAATCTTGGGTTCCACCTTGTTGTGTCCCATTAGTTGTACCTGTCCTATTGATGTATCAAAGATAAATCGATTTTGTTATTAAATTCATCTTCCAAAATGACGAAAGGACCGATAAGTGGTTGGGGGATCAGTTTTGATATCGATATATTGATCGACATTTGAAATTATTCTCTTATGTGCTAGTTGTTGCAAGCTTACACACGCGCAGACGCACTCATGCTAATCTTTTCTTTGTAAATCATGAATGTCAATCTACCCATAACATATCAAAAGCAATCGCATGATGTATGTTCATTTCATAATTGTCTCCCAAGCTCTAAGTGCTAAATATTCTATATTTATAATATCCTTCTAATTTGATCATTTGGACAACCCCCCCCCCCCCCCCCCCCCCCCTTTTAGGCTTGGAACCCAAACGCCAACAAGGAAAACATTGCTCCTTCATGCGTTGAAGTTCTGCGAGTGATAGATGAGACTTTGGATGCATTCTTTCAGCTCCCAATACCAATGCACCCAGCCTTGCTTCCAGACCTGGCGATTGGAATTGACAGGAGTCTCCAAAGCTACATATCAAAGGCAAAGTCTGGCTGTGGTAATGCTATACAATGTGAACCTCTCTTTCTATACATTCATATCTTTGCATATTCTAAACATTCTGTGGTGACTAATTTGTAGGAACACGAAACACTTTCATTCCTGCATTGCCCGCTTTGACAAGATGCACAACCGGTTCAAAATTTCAGTGGAAGAAAAAAGAGAAGTTACAGAACACACAGAAAAGAAGGTCACAGGTTGGAACATTGAATGGCGAGGGCTCGTTCAGATTGCCACAGCTATGCATTCGAATGAACACTCTTCATCACATCCAAACAGAGTTAGAAAACCTCGAAAAAAAGATAGTAACTTCTTTGAGAATCGAATCAGCTCAAGCAGATATCTCAAGCAGCCCAGAAACCAAATTCGAGCTGTCCCAAGCCGCTTCTCAGGAAGGAATCCAACAACTATGTGAAGCCACGGCATATAAACTTGTCTTCCATGATTTGGGTAATGTGTTATGGGAAAATTTATACGTGGGGGAGGCATCGGTCTCAAGGATCGATCCATTTTTGAAAGAAGTCGACCCGAATCTCGAGATGATATCAAACACACTGCATGGAAGAGTGCGCAATCGAGTGATCACCGCAATAATGAAGGCTTCTTTTGATGGGTTCTTGTTGGTGATTCTCTGTGGAGGTCCGGCCCGTGCATTCACTCGTCAGGATTCTCAGATAATAGAGGATGATTTCAAGTCACTTAAGGACCTGTTCTTGGCTGATGGAGATGGGTTGCCTGAAGAATTGGTTGAAAAGGCTGCGACTCAGATTAAAAACGTGATTCCACTCTTTCGAACCGACACAGAGAGCCTCATTGAGCGATATAGGCGATTGATTATGGAGGCTTATGGTCCTTCTACAAAATCAAAGTTCCCAATGCCCACGACGTCTGGGCATTGGAGTCCTACTGATCCAAATACGATACTGCGTGTGTTATGTTATCGAAATGATGAAGATGCGACGAAGTTCTTGAAGAAGGCTTACAACCTCCCCAAGAAAATATAGAGTATGGTTTCAAACTTGCTATGTAGTATTTGTGTATGTACATCGATTTGCACATGGTGATACCGAATACTTGTCGAGCTCCTGTTAACTGCTATTAGAGTGAATTCGGCATGGAAACTCAGGATGGCGATTCAGGGAGGGGAATCGCGTCGACGGCGACAGTTGTAATTGGATCCTTTGAAGGTCACATGATCTGAACTACTCTTACAATGTAGCATTCTTTTTACTTAAATTTTGTTTCAATATCTCTCTCTTTTTTTCTCTCTTCCTTCAGATGCAGGCTGTGTTTCTGAAATATTTGGGGAGGCAAAAAAAAAAAGGAAAAGTGGATGTGAATAATTCCTTTTTTTTTCTCTCTATATAAAAGTATTTTTGTTTGTGTGCCACTGAATTCATTTATTGATTTTCAAATTGTTTGGGTGTGGACTGAGTTTTGATTAGCCAATTATCACGCATCCATAGTCATTTACGGAAAAAATTTCATATCAATACATGAGGAAATTTTGTCCGTATATAGTCTTCTTAGTCTCATGGTATATACATTTATATGAAAGCATAAAATACATGAACAATGAATGTACATACATATAAATACATATATGTTTCTGGAGCTAAAAAAGATATTTAAAATAGGGTTGTTTGTCTATTTGGATTTATTTATATGGGAGCTGATATACTCAATCATTTATGTAATCTTAATTCAATATATAAATTTATAATCAAGTATATATTTTATGGAAAAAAAATATATATAAAAACATGCATGCATTTAATTTATTAAAGTGCTAATTTATTAAAGTGTTGCTAATGACCCAGTGTTAACATTTTACTTTTTTGGCATTCCTTTCAAAAGAAGGATTGTGAGCAACACAGCTGGAGCCATATAGAGATGACAAAAGTGGGTGACATTTTTTTTTATGAGAACGGTAAGCCCTTGTCATAATATAAAATAGACAGTGCCCAAGGAAATAAATACATCTTTACCTGATCCTTTACCCTGTGGGACTTAGGTAGAAGAGAAATCTACCAATACCCACAAGTAAAGAACCACTAACCTCTATCTAAGGGATTACAAGTTTATCATTTTGAAAACAAATTCCCCTAGCTCCAACGCAAACATTACCCCAATCCCTAATTAACCCCTTGACTAGCTCCCAAATATTCTCCTCGTAAGGTCTTTGTCTTCTGAATATGACTTGATTCCTGCAAAGCCAAATAGCCCACACCATCGAGGGCACCAATAGTTGAGAAACTTTTGCCTTCACCGACCACTCACCTATGCCCTTCATCCTCTTCCCCGCCCTCCACATACCCTCCAGATCACCAAAACCCACATCTATCCCTGTTGCCTCACTCAATTGGACCCACACACCTCTCACTAGTCAACACGATATGAATAAGTGATTCGGCTCTTCTTCCTCCTCCCCACATAGAGCACACCTCCCATCCAGCCCTGGCAACCATCTTGCTAGTCTGTTCCTGGTGAGGACTCTTCTTTGGTATAAGAGCCATAAAAAAAATTCACCTTGAGAGGACCCTTGCAATACCACACCTCCCTGTGCTTCTCTGCCATAGTCGACAAGCTTGGCCGGTCCCTCCTTGTCCATGCGTATCCATGCTTCACCGTGAACCCCATCGCCAGCGCCTTGGTCCACATAGCCTCATCTCTTCTGCCCGGGGCTGTCCGCACCGCTTGAAGAACCTCCAGCAGCTCCAAATAGTCTGTTCCCTCCTCTACACTGAGCGCGCGCACCACCTTCACTTCCCAATAACCATAATCACCCCTATCCCGCCAATACAAACTCACCGCTCCCTGTTTGAGCCTCGATATGTGGTAAATAGATGGGAAACGCTCTTTCAGAGGAGTATCACCTATCCATATGTCCTGCCAGAATCTAATCACCTCTCCTGTCCCAAGACTCCATGTGATGCCACGCGAAAATTGCTCCATCCCTGCCAGTATACCTTTCCAAATCCACGACGTCTTCCGAGTCACCATGGGAAATCGCCCACATGCCAAAGTCCCGCAACCATAGCTTTCCTTCACCACCTTGCACCACATGAGCTCCAGGAAGCAATTCCAACGCCAAAGCCATTTCATCAACAATGCGAGATTCATATCTTCCAGATTCAACACCCCCGCCCCTCCCTGTTTCTTACTCACGCAGACCTCATCCCATTTCACTAATGCTATCTTCCTCCGCGCTTCCTTTACCTCACTCCATAAGAAACTCCTCCTTATGCCCTCCAATCGTAATAACACTCCTTTAGGTATTTTAAACACCAAGAGATAGTAAATAGGTAGATTAGACAACCGCTTGAATCAGTGTTAAACGGCCTCCCATGCTTAAGAACGAGCTTTTCCACCCCTCTAACCTCCTCACAAACCTACTGATCAAAGGCTCCTAGTCCCTCTTATGGAGACGCGAGACATGTAGCGGCAACCCGAGATGCACCATTGGGAACTGTTTTATGCCACATGAAAGAATGCGCGCAAGATTCTTCAAGACTGACTCCTCTACATGCATCCCTGCAATTGAAGATTTCTGGAAATTAATCTGAAGACCCGAAACCAACTCAAAACAGCGGCACACAAATTTCACCCCCCGGACTGCATCCGGGCTCGCCTCGCTCAGGACTATGGTATCATCCGCATATTGGACATGCGAGATCATGCTCCCCCCTCCCTACACGTGAGCCCTTTCACCCAACCGCTCCCCACCGCCTTATCCATCATTCTACTAAAAATATTTGTCACTATCACAAAAAGAAGTGGTGACAATGGGTCTCCTTGTCGCAGCCCCTTGTTAATCTCGAAAAATCCGTGGGGTTCCCCATTGACCAAAACTAATGCTTTAGCTGTGGATATGCACGCCCTCACCATCCTAATCCAGTTAGGTTCGAATCCGTGACACTCCAATAGATGGAATAGGAACTCCCATTTGATATTATCATATGCTTTGGCAAAATCAAGTTTAATGACCACTCCTTGTTTCTTTTCACAGTGAGTAGCAGAGATACATTCTTGTACCGTCATGTATCCATCTTGAAGGAGCCTCCCTGGGATAAAAGCATATTGATTCTCACTCACAAGGAAGCCAATCACCTTCTTTAATCTATTGGCCAGCACTTTCAACAACATTTTATAACAGCCATTAATTAGACTTATGGGTCGAAAGTCTCCTATTTCCACCGCCCCTTCTCGCTTCGAAATAAGAACGAAGAAGGTCGCATTCAAACTCCCGATCCCCTGAGAAGACACAAAGAATTTGTAGAACATTTCCATCAAATCCTCCTTAACTGTCCCCCAAAATTCTTTAAAAAATCGAAGCCCAAAACCATCCGGTGCCTTATCATTTGACCTTTTTATCATTGCATGGAAACCATGAGAGGCAACTTTTCATGATTTCTGTTTGGTGGTGGAAGGGTATGTTCACACGTCATGAATCTATATAATATAATTATTACATGTCATTCAAGTATCATAAAATGAAATAATACCTAGTAGTATTTTTATTTTTTCTCAAGTTTCCAACCATTTAATATTGACGACATCACATCAGTGCATCACTTCAGTCTGCCTACACACAAGAAAACTTAGGGAAAATCTCCATCATAGTCTATATCATAATGTAGGATATTAATATCCATGAACATAATCTACTTCTATCTTCAAAATCTTAATAAATTGTTTTTTTATATGGCATCTTTATCTTTGATAACATTAGTTAAATCTGTGCATTTTTTTAAAATACCAAATTGATCACATAATAAAGCATGTGGTAATAAAAAGAGAGGAGAAAAGACTATTGGGGCACTTATTTTTCATTAATATTATTTTGAAGGAAACGTTTGGTATGAATAAATCACATAATTTTAATAAAACCACATTATGATACTCGCTTAAAAGCATAATAGAAGAGGTATTTACTATAACCACATGATACAAACAAATTAAAATCTATTCCACAGTGAAAAATCTGCTCTTCAACTATAACACATTGCTTGCCACTTGCGCAAGAGACACCCCAATCCTTGATAAAACACACAATCGCGTCTCATATGTTTTCCATGTAAATCGGGACTGATGATGGTTGTAAGATAACTAAAAAGTCTATCAGTCTATGAGACTGTTTTTTTAGAAAATGTGGTCCATTTATAACTTGGTAAATATAAGTTACAATGATCCGAATGCAGAGTACATGAGGAGATGAAAAGGAGAGAGAAAAAAACTGACATAAAGGAGGAATGGCACAAGAGGATTGTGCGCGCAAAAACAAAGAAGATGAAGGTAATGGGCGGGTCGAGTGCCGCTCATCTACGCTTCCTCAGGTCCTGATGCCGAGTTGTCCTCGCGATATCGTGATACTTCACGCGCCCGCCAACGAGCAACCCCATGCCCTAATGAGGGCCACCAACGCTCCCTCGGGTCTATGAGACTGTTGAGATGGATAATTGTGAAACTTTGACCTTCGTGCTCTTACTTTCAGATAAGGAGGTTCCAAAATTCTTCATTAATATCATGTAAGGTTGTTTATACTTTATTTATATAGTAAGTGAAAAATAAATATAAATCTTAATTCATCTTTCAGTTGAACTTGTTTAACCACTAATTGTAGATAAAAATAATATTTTAAAAATAAATATATTCTCAACATTTTTGTTGTCAAATGATATAAATTAACATTTCAACTCTACCATTGCTAAGTGGATTTTATGATTAATATGTCATTAAAAGATATGAAATTTTGTTGTTATTCTCCAAGCAATACAGCTCACCAAAGGATCCCAAACTTAACCAATTATCCAAAAATGAGCTTTTGCACTTCGAAATTACTCTCAGGACTTCGATATGTATAAATTAGAAAGATTAAGAGCTCATTCGAAAATGAGTTCGAGCAATTTTTGGGTTTGCGCAAAACTTCTTTTTTCAAATCCGTTTTCAAACATAAAAACTAGCTGAAAGTTTTAAGACAAATTTATGTGAAAAAATA
The DNA here is from genome assembly GCA_030737845.1 of Acorus calamus. NCBI lineage: Eukaryota > Viridiplantae > Streptophyta > Magnoliopsida > Acorales > Acoraceae > Acorus > Acorus calamus. Next base: position 8,546,343 of record CM060877.1, on the reverse strand, counting down.
TTCAAAACTTAGAGTTTTTCAAAAATTGTAGAAACTAAACGCAACCTAAGAGCATCTCCAATGGAGATCTCTAAAATGGAGTATCAAAATATATTAAAAAAATGAAAAAGTGAGTTTCCACTACTCATTCATCAACTCTAACCACAATCTCTATTTTCATATTTATTCTATTTTTTATATTATTTTTTTATAGAATTTTAATTTATAATCTCTCTTCTTCTTTTTTTGATGCAGTACACATAATTGAGGCTTATTTGTAAAATTTAAAATCGGTATAAGTTAATATTATTAGTTCCGACCAAGTGACCAGTAAACTTGTCAGTTATTCTAAACTGATATTTGTATCTAAAAAACCTGTATTCGTATATGGATGATATATGTATTCAAAAAATCTGTATTCGTATCCGATTAACACATATGTATCCGAAAAACTTGTATTCATATCTGATTAAAATAATATAATAAAATAATTTATTATTCATAAGATATTTATATTTATACTCCATACCCCACTCATTTTCCCTCCAAAATATACTTTCTCAATCAATTTCCCTCCTATTCTATTCTATAAAAAGCCAACAGATCCCCAAATGAAAATCAAACGACTTTCTTTATATGATAAACTTAGAAGTTGTGTAAAACAATGAGTTCAAATGAAGGCTCCTCATACTTACCATCTTCGGATTCTGATGATGAAGGTATTTTTCTATCGCCTTGATTTTACAGGAGAAATGGCAGCATAGGACGAGGAAGAGGCGATGTTACTTCATTCATATGCTTCCAACAATGTTATCATTTCTCACATTCTCGAAGAGGAGGATAATGTTGATTCTTCCGGACTACCTATGGGAAGGAAGAAAGAAAAAATGAGAAAGAGACAGACAGCCGAGAAGAATGATGCTCACAATTCACTAAAATAGAAAATGAATCAGTAATGCGTCACCAACTAATGATGGTACAAGTTGAAAATAAACGCACAAAATTCATGGAGGTGGACTTAAATTCCATTGTTGAATTAGCTGATCGTGAATATTTTCGAATGAAAAAAGAAGAAATTATAGGAAGAAAAGCTCATGCTTCTCAAGCACCCGATAATTCATTTACACTTAATCATGGTGATTTCAGCAGCTTTGATCCGTTTGAAGGAGATTAAGAGATTATTAATGTAGCGTTACATCTATTTCAAGATGGATCTGAATCATGTCTTATTATGTGTTGTTGTGTTTTGTTGTTGTAATTTATTTAATTTTTCATATACTTTCTTTTGTTGTACTATCAGTTTCGATTAAAATAAACTCATTTTAGTACATAAGTGCAAGTAATAATTAATATAATATTAATATAAAAAAATAAAAAAACATCATTAAATATATAGCATTTTTAAACAAATATTAAACATATTCAATATTAGACTCATTTGAATCATATCGATGACATCTATCCAACTGTACCAATTTTATGAAAATTAAAATATATTGTAGAAGTTATCAAAATTATTTTAAAAAAAAATAAAAATAATAATAATAATAATAATAACAACAACAACAACAAACCTCCATATTTGGAGGCTCAAACAGTGAGCCTTCAAATGTGGAGTCTCAACTCAGGGCCTCCAAAATGAAGACCTTTTTGCCAATCGATTGTAGAAAAATGAGCTCCATTTTACAGTTATAACGAACGATTAGAGGTAAGTCTGTTAACGGGTCGGGTCGGGGTGGACCCGGACCCGACCCGACGAGTCCGAGTCCGACCCGACCCGGATGGTTGGCAAAAAAAAAAAAGAAAAAAAAGAGGAAGAGTCAATGTATTTGTTTGCCATATCATTCTATTTGAAAATTTTTATAATACAACATTATTATTAATGAGACTATGTTTGAACATAATTTTATACGATTCAAAAAAAGTAAATGAATTATTAAACAATATCCAAAACAATAACCACTAACATAAAAAAAAATATTAACCTAAACAATAAACATAACTAATTATACAAACATTCAAAACAATATTAATCTAAACAACATTCAAAACAATAAACATTAACATATTAACTAAAATAATAAACATAAATCATGCAACAAACTAATTAAGTATACAAATTCAAAAGCTAATAAGTTAATTGTCCAAAATAAACCGACGACAATACATTACTAAGTTTATTACATATTAAACAATCAAGTTCTTGCAAGTTGTAACATTAACACAACGAAAAAAATGTTATGATTATGATTTATGAACTTATGGATACAAACATAAGTTAAGTAAGAAATAAAATTATGTATCAACTAATACTAATAGTCTTATAATATATGAGCATATAATAATAAAACAATCGGGTCTCGAGTCCAACGGGTCGGGGCGAGGTGGACCCGGACCCGTTTGTTTGTTCGAGTATGCCGGGTCAGGTCCAAATCAGGTCGGGTATATTACACACGTAATCGGATTCAGGTCGGGTCGGACCCGACCCGTTGACAGGCCTAGTCAGAGGTGCTCTAATGAAACTTCCAGCCTTTGGGATCCTCCATAGAGCATACATATCATGTGCATTCAACACCACCAATTGAAAATAAAATTCTCCCTCGACTCTTTTTTTATACTTGTCTTGTTTACTAAGTTCGTAGTATTTCAAATTTTGTGTAATTTTTTCTCTGTTTACAACAAAAAGGCAATCAAGAAAATATTTATATCAATTCAAAATGGACAGCCAAATAGGATTTTAAGCTGCTCTTTTTTGGTAAAATCCAATGATACATATATACTGGGGTCATTTTAAAAAAATACTAATTAATAAACACTTCTAAAATAAATATACTACCTTACAACTGAACATCCCATATCATAACTAACATTGAGAATCAAAGAAAGTAAGCCTTCACACACACAAAAGCATAAATCAAGAATTTGAGGAAAAATAAAAATAAACCAAAACTATCACATAATAATTATAAGCCAATGAAAAATAGGGTGCCAAGACCAACCCAACATAAACCAAAAACAAAACATAAAATTAAGACTCCACTACCATAAATAAATGTCTCAAGACACCAACAATTCAAACAATAGATATCAGTGAACAACAGCCATCACCACCGCCACCACCGCAGCCACCATGGTACCCGGGGCGGAGACAGTGGTGGATGAGCTGGTTGGGGCCGACGAGGGCGGGGAGGAGGAGGGGGTGGAGTGGAGGACATCGACAATGAGTCTCTGGCCATGCTCACAGTGGTGGCGGTGGCCGCTGGAGAAGTAGAAGAGGCCGGGGCGGTCGAGGGAGAAGGTGGTGTTGCCGTCGGTGAAGACGGCGAAGGGCCGGGTGGCGTTGCAGTGGTAGTAGCCCGCCTTGTCCACCGCCAGGACTGAGTCCTCGTAGTACACAAAATCTGAGAAGAATTTCTTTTATCAAACACCATTTCAATCACAGATGGAAACTAGTCATTGATGATCACATCAATTTTCATCAGTTCTTAAACAAAGAGCTTCATTGGTTCTTAATGGAGAGTTGTTAAACATGTGAGATTTTGTGCATTTTTTGTCCATGTATTATCATATATTTCCAATAATAATTGTTAAGCGAGCGTATGTAAATACTTGCATGGGAACATGCAAATTTACATCGATAAGAAATTAAGAATAGTAGGCATGCATTTTTTTTTTATGTGCGTATAAAACAAATATTACTAGAAAATTTTAGAAATTCATCAACCACATCACACAAAATCTTTTTAAAGCATATTTTCATACACTATGATCTCTTTTAAATATGTATCCATCTTGAGAAAATGAGTATGTATATATTAAAAAAAGCATAAAAATTATGTACAAGATAGTCTCATGTTGGCTTCCAATTATTAAAAACCATACAGATTACTCAAGAATATTCCCACCAAAATATAGAAAATCTTAGCAAAGAATCGTATACAAGCATTTTTTTCAAGATTGTCTAATATAGGTTTCCAAGTAATAAAAACATATGAAGTTCAACCTTTCTGTGTATTCACTAAATAACAGAAAAGAATCGTACACCTACAGTTTTTTTTTACAAAAAACTTTGTATAAATTTTAAAAATTCAGTTGATTTTCAATCACATGAAACGACAGCCATTTTAGAATTCAATTGAAAAACATTGCATATTTCAACCCTCTATATATTCATGTAAATCTCATATTGGCTTTCAAGTTCAATTTATCATTCTACGTAATCACAAAATATTGTTAAAGCAAGAAACACTCACATATAGAGTCTCCGACCCGGAACCTGATCTTCCCCGCCCAGAGATTGTAGAAATCCTTCTTGTCTGGCTCTCTCCAACCAGCCTCACCACCCACCTTAAATTCCTCGGCACCCACTGCAACAAGTCTCGCACCAAAGAAGACGAGTACAGCAGCAATGAATCCAAACAGAGAACAACCCATCTTTATCAAATCTACTCTCAAAAATGCCCAACAAGTGTGAATTGAAAAGGAAAGAAAAAAATAATAATAAACAGAATTTTGTTTAGAGTAGTTTTTTTAAATAACTGTAGAAAGTGAGAGAGAAGTGGGTGTGGTTAGTTATGGTTTTTCAAAAGAAGTGTAGGGTCGTGTGTGTAGACTTGGACAGTTTTTCTGTTACGAAACCTTTGAAACTCCCACCAAGAAAAAAAAAGGGACATGTTACATGTATATGAAATGAAATAAAATGCAGAACATGCAGATGTAATTGATGTGATCAATTTATATCATCTCTATTATTGCAAAAAAAAGAAAAAAAAAGATGGGAGAGTGGCTGTGCATTCTTTGATAGAACCAATGCACAGGCCAACTCCACAGGATTATACACTGAGTATAGAGGAAAATAAATGATCGAAAGTTGTCTTTCAGATGATCAAAGTTCTCACGCACTGTTGATGACTTGACCTGAATGGCCCTGAATGAGAAAAAAAATAGAGTTGTTATTCTGTCACAAAGCGTCATGAAATGGTGAAAATAATGAAGGGTTATTTCCATATATACTCCTAAAAAACTTCATTTTGTCAAAATACCCCTATTGAAACCATTATGAACAGTGTCACTCAGAAGGATTTAAAAGTTAACTCTTCTACCACAAATGTATATCTTAAGTTGTGCTCAAATATCCCTCAAAAAGCAAAATTGTGCACGACTTAAACGCTTTGGAGGTTATTGCTGGGGATAAGGTTTCAACGGGGGTATTCTGACACAATAAGGTTTTTTTTAGGGATATTTTATGCAAATAACCCAATAATGAATCATCAGATAAGGCCTCAGTGCATTGTCGGTGGAATTTACCATACAAGTGAATAAGTGAAATGAAAAACATCAGACGTTGCTCCCGCTGGTTAAGTCTCTCTTTGCCATCATCATTTCCTGGAATCGTGCCTGTCCGGCGAGCCTGATGTCGACGATGCTGGGACGCGAAGGCATCAGGTCGCCTTTCTCCTCAACCAGGCGAAAAAACTCCTGTTTAGTTAGGCTTTTCTTTTGAACGAGTATATCAACCACAGCATCCGTTAGCGCCCGATTACGCATCAAGATCTGAAATATGGAGAACAAATGGTGGATGAAAAGGAAACAAAGTAAAAGAAATGTTGTTCAGAATTATTTTATCTTCTATGGTATTGGAAGTTAATTTTTCGATGCAGTACCTCTTTTGCATGCTGATAACACATGGTAAGGATATTAAGAGCTTGCAAGTCGATATCCTGATCACCAAAAAAAAATGCACATGTATTGATCATGAAGCAGTGTGATAATTAGAACTTGATACAGGTGAAAAGAAATATATGGAAAAATTAAGAATCCAATGTACCGTACATTGAGTCGATCTGGAACCCAAAATCCAGTTAACCCATAGTGTTTGTCAGACAAGCCAAAAAGAACAACATTCCGTGCCGCCAATCTGGCATTGTTTGCCGTTTCTGCCCATATCGTGCTCAACTGCAAAAATCTTCTTTTCATCAGGATAAAAAAATTATATGGACAATATAGTAGCCACAACATATGAAAGCATCAAATATCAGAAATGCATCTAGGATTTCACACACATGTAGCAGTTATGAGGAAAAAAAGATCTAGTAAGCTAAAAAATTGTTTGGGATACAGATATAACATTAAAGCATTAGGTCATTCCAATCTGCTAAAATAGGAGAAGCATCCAGCTCTTCGATAAATACCATTTATGAATACTATTAATAACATATTGAGGGAGAAAACCGCAACAAAGAAAAGAATAAAACACTAATTTGAATTTCAAAACAGATCATGATGGTGTTGGAAGTCTTTAAAGATGGGATGACATCAATTCAAAATCTCAGCATGTTCGAATGGAAGAAGATGTAGTAAATGGATAAGATTTGCAAAGGTGAGGTTCAGCATGTGAAGAATCAACACTTCACAGAACATACCCCCTCAAAGACTTCACTTGTTCCCTAAACGAATTTACAAGCAAAGAACAGCCCAAGAAATAGGTGTTTTTTTTTGTAAACCAAGAGCTATGATGACAGATGCATGGTGTTTCTTGATGGGAAAAAAAACTCTGCACAGTCAGAACTTAATATTAAATACATATAATTAAAACTTTTTGATAGTTGGGGAAAGATCTTGTTTCCCTTGGTTGGTTGTTTTTTTCCATTAGGATGTTTTCCTATTAAAACAATATGGTGGTCCAGCTTCATTACCCTCCAAAAAGATGTTGCTTGACTAAAAAACATGTTTTTTAGAAGGAAAATATAATGTCTAGAAAAATGTTAATGGCACAATATCAAGATGAGAAGGCAGAGAGATTTTTTATTGCTCTTACCTTATCCGCACCATACCAAATCTCATCTGCAGCACGTGACGCTAATTGAACTGTGATGTGATCAAGCAAAGACTGCCGACTGCATAAAGTTTGAAGGGGGAAGAAGCAATTCAGATGTTCTCAAGAAATATATAAAGGAAAGAACCACAACAAATGAATGGCAGTAAAGTTTTTAGGGTAAGTTTAAACACAATCATACTAACAGATGCCACATACCTAAGCATGCCTGTTTCAAACTTCAATTGATCCATTTTCAATCTTGTGTATCCCAATTCTCTTCCAGCTCGAGGTGCAATATTAATCTGGTAACGTAGACAATGTTAACAAGTAAACCATTGATCCAGATTAATACATTAGCCATATAAAACAAGTATAAGAAACAACAGCTAGAGTGTCTTTACTCTTTGGGAAGCATTCTTTAATTAGCAGAAGTCAGAAATGATATATGCTAGTCTAAATTTTCTACTGCAGCACTAAATGGAATAGAAGCATGTTTCTAACCTATGCCTGAGAAGCAAATCTAGACAGTTTTTTCAATCTAACTTTATGCTAATCCAATCATATCGACAGAGACAAGATCATGCACTCTGTCCAGGAAACAGATGGGCCTCTCTGTGTGCCGAAATCAAATGTTACATATCAACAGTGTGAAATGTTAACTTCCAAAAAAAAAAGTGTGAAATGCATTTAAAGGTTTTAAGCAGTTCTTAGGGACTTTTTACGCCAGTTTGCACGAAATATTTCAAAAGTAAACTAACCAACATAGTTTTTTGTTTTTTGGTTTTGGGGGGGGGGGGGGTTGTAAAAAAGCTCAGCTGTTAAGTTGGTGACTTTATACATTCATCGTGCCTCTGGTCTCACTGCAGACCATAATGAGATAGAGTTTTGAGCTCAGTAATCTATAAGACCATATGCATGACTGTTGGATTCTTCTACCATTACAGAATTTATGAAAATGGGCAAAAAGTTAAGGAAGAAATATACAACTTGCAAATGAAGCAAAACAAATGAATTGGGAGTAAATAGATAAAACGCATGTAAGTAAATTGATGAATAAATCTGTCTTTGAATAGAAGTTTGTACAAAGACTGCTGTATCTAGTCAAACCAGGGATTCAGAAGTAGAGTTATGAACATACAAATTCAATATTCTTCATATCAGGAAAATTCACAGCCACGACAGCCATGGCAGCCTCATTAAGGGCAACTTGCTTCCACATCTCCAAGCTTCTGTCTTTTTTGTCAAGCATTCCTCTTTCTTCTATTTGAACAGCTTGAATCAAGTCATCTGTCGTTATCTACACAAGAAGCAGAGCATCTTCAATAGTACATAAAAAAAAATCTCTACAATCTTAGTTTGCAGCTTTGTTTTTCTTCTGGTGGACCACGGAAACAGAAAGGAAAGAAGAAATGAGACAGTAAGAAGATGAAACAGACACATCCACAACTATGACCCACAGAGGGAGTAACACAGGAGCACAGAAATTATTGGACCAATATTCCATCATCTAGTAAGAGTGGACTTGGGATAATATTTTAAGAAGAAAATAATGTATAACTATCAGGCCAAAAATAAATGGCAGTGTGTTTTTGCTCATTGACTCGTAATGGTCTCTCTCTCTTTTCTTTTTTTTTCGGGTTCTTGCATATCTGGAATTGTCCCCCCAAAAAATTAAATAAGATTTGGTGGTAGAATCCTTACCGTTCCCTCAACAAAGAGAGAGAAAGCAAGGAATAGTGACGCGAAAGGCCTTTTGAAGTGCATCTAAGGAATTAAAAACTCAACATATATACTGAGACTGAAGTAAAGAGTGATGATTTCAACTAGTAATACCTCGGATCGTCCATCCCGCATCATGTTGATGGCAGCAACTTCCATTATATTTGCTAATTCAGCGCCAACCATCCCCTCAGTCATACCGGCAACAGCTGCATAATCAACATCATCCGCCATTGGCTTCTTACGACCATGGACCTGTAGCCATTAAACAGAGAACATAACAAGTGACAGCAAGCATGAGAAAGGGGTAACAAGATGGATTAATGATAATGAAAATACGCATTACAAGTTCCCTTTTAGATCATGGATAACACCTTCTGACAAGACCAACAGAACATCCAGTAATTATGAGAAGTATGATTATTGCATAGCAATATAGCATTTGCCAGGGAAAATCTCTAAATCAAAAATTAAATTTTAAGAAGATTAACTAATGAATACATATTGACTTAATCCCTGCGGATATTGGGGAATTTGATTGTGTAGAAACAATGCGATCTTCAGGCACGCTAACCACTATCTCAAGAAATAACGAGAGGGAGTGATCAGGGTTATTTGTGATTGGGCTATTCGGCTGTTCATTGTGCAGGGGCAAAGAGAGTGATATTGAGGAGAAATTGGTGAATGTTCAGGTTCATTCGGGATCGGGCTGTTCATTGTGCAGGGGCAAAGTGTGTGTGTATTATAGAGGAGAAAGTGGTGATTGAGAAGCAAAGGACAATTTCCTAGTTTTCCGCTCATTTTGTTCTGTCCAGTAGATTACAGATCTACTGAACTGGTTTTCATTGTTTCCTCATTTATTATTTTGTTTTCATCCTTTGGAGTTGTACCTCAGATTCCTAATATTAATTTGGTGGTAGAAGTACCAGTTATCTCAAGAAAAAAAATCCCTAATTACTATATATCATAGTTCATCTCTTATAAGAAGTAAAAGATGTGGAGAGATGCAACACAAGAATTTCACAGGAGATTACTTACCCTACAGACATAATTCAATGAGATGGAAACAATTTCTTCATATCAGCTATGATCAATCAACTCAAGGCACAATAAAAAATGGGGATGAACAGAGAGTGCATAAAGAATTTCAGATGATTCCAGGTCCCTGACTACAAAAAGGTTACTGTTAGGAGTGATGCAAGAAGTGTTTATTCAATTCTTAAGCATTACCTCCAGGATTTCAATGCGACCAACGAGGCCAGGCTTCGGGATATAGATTTTTCGATCAAACCGACCAGGTCTTACAAGGGCTGGATCAAGGATATCTGGTCTATTTGTAGCAGCAATTGTGATCACCTCACCTTTTCCTTCAAACCCATCTAAGCTTACAAGGAGCTTCAACAAACCACAACAAATGCAGATATCAGAACGCAGCTTGAACACGTTTTTTTTTTTAAAAAAAAAAAGCTAAAAAGATTATGTAGTTGTCAACATTCAATATCCACATGTCAAACCTGATTAAGAGTTGCATCACGCTCTTGTCCACCAGAACCCTGAATCTTACCACGCTCTCTTCCAACAGCATCCAGCTCATCGATGAACACAACTGAAGGTGCCTACAGCACCCACCAAAAAAAAACATCTTTCATAATGCTCCGATTCCTCGAGGACATGTTTATAACAACAAAAGTATAAAAAAAACTGATTGCCATCCTGAAGCGTCAGACTAGATGGGATTAATAAAATCGAGTATACAGCCTGCAGTGCAGTTTCAATTGACAGGTTGTGATTTTAATGTCCATTAGAAACATCCAACAAATCAGGCCTGTAACAGTAGTAACGCAGTGGTACTGGAAGTAAATTAGAAAGTATTTTTATGTATGGAAGATAATTATATAGTTTATCCCCAGAGAGATGAATATTGTGAAGGTATGTTAGAAAAGGATGGAAAAAGTATCAGAGAATTTACATTCTCCTTTGCCTCTTGGTAAAGAGCTCGGACACGAGATGCACCAACACCCACATATATTTCAACAAATTGTGAGGCAGAAATCGAGAAAAAATTCACACCAGCCTCCCCAGCAACAGCCTTTGCCAATAATGTCTTTCCCACCCCAGGAGGTCCACAGAGAAGTATGCCACCTGAAAAGGCATGCATCACAGAACAAAGAACAAGACATCAAGGGTAGCTTATCATTGTCCACAAACCAAAGGTTCAAGACAATTACACTTCCCTAGTTAACTGGCATGTGAAATTCATTGCACTGCATTATTGGACAACCCTCATACACAACTAAACATGACAATAAGTAAAAGAGCACTAAACATCAAGATATGAGCAAAGGCAAATTCTGCATAATTTATATTTTTTTTCCATTTCATTAGAAGATTGAAAATTCTCTCATTTATTATCAATTAGCACACACCATAAAACCATATAGCTTGGACTACGATTTGAGTAAAGTTTTCTGACCGGCTGTCAGCCCGACATCAAACATCAGACATTTAAACCAAGTTCCCGACAAAAGGTCAGAAACGTAGATGGAAGACTACCTCAGTGTCACAGAAACAAAAATCCTAAATATAACTAGTTGACCAACAGTAAATCCTGCCATGGTATCTACAAGAAGACATTGTATGTATAAGTGAAATCCATATATCCCTGCCAAAAAAAAAAACTCATGACAATAACAAAGCCAAGCTAAGCATGTGGGAAGTGTTACTCACCCGGAATCTTCACTCCCCGTCTCCGGTACACCTCCCCCTCCGTGAAGAACTTCACGATCTCCTCAAGCTCGATCCGTATTTTCCCAAGTCCTGCGACATCCGCAAACTTCACGTCCACATCCCTCTCCAAGAACTGTGGCGGCCTCCTGCTCCTCGCCCTCCTAACCCGTGCCCCCGACTTCATGAACTTCATCGCCATCTTCAAATACTGGTTCTCCTCCTCTCCCTCCACCACCCCTTCCTCCGCCTCGTCCTCCTCACCTATCATCTCCCTCTCGAGCGCCCTCATCTTTTTCCTCTCCTCAGCTTCCGCCTTCTCCATCTTCAGCCTGTCCTCATAATCCTTCCTCTGCCTCCTATAACTAAACACGACCGTCCGGTAGAATATATAAAAGAACACCATCCCCAAAACCGTTGCGACATTCCTATCACGTGAGAGATTCGCCCAGAAGAGCGACATGTTCTCATAACTTGCTCGGGCACGCAGGGCCGACTCCTCGTGGCGTGCCACCCGTTCCTCCACCCGCCTCCGCCGCTCATCCGCCCTCTTCGCATCCCTCAACGCCTTCTCCATCTTCTCCTCCTCTTCCCTCACCCTCCTCGCCTCGGACTTCCTCAGCATCTGAAGCTCCATCCGCTCCCTCTCAAGCTCCCTCGCCCTCTTCGACTGCGGCTTCGACTTCACGAACGGCGCAACCAATTTGCCAAGCCTCGACACAAACCCCAAATAAGGGTTCGGGAGGTCCGGCTTCTTCAACGGAGGCGTGTAAGCATTCATGCACATCGAATCTAACCCTAATTCATCCCAGTTTCGCCAGAACTTCTTGTCCCTCTCGATCGAAGGAAGCGAACACCGCAGAACCCTAGAATCCTCTAACACCACCAGAATCGCGTCCGGCCGTCGCTTCAGATCGACGGACGGGAGCTTGATTAGGTGCTTGAGCTTGCCTTGCTCTTTTAGGGTTATGATCTCCGAGTAGGGGATCCGGTCGCCGACGATCGGGAGGCCGCGGGACCATGACTTCAGCTCCTCCGGGGAAAGCGCATCCACCTTCTTCGCAGATCGCCTCTTCTCCGCCTTTGTTGCCGCCGCCGCCGGAAGAGATGAGGAGATCACTGTTAGGGTTACGGAGAGCCCGAGCAACCTCGAGAGGTCGTGCGTCTTCGATTTCTCATCGTTTGGTCCTTCAGAACGGCTGGCATTACAGGTGAACGAGGGAGGTCGGTGAGATGGACGGATTCTGGTGCGGAATTTGATTAGATTCGATGAGAGAGAGTGAGAGAAGAGTGAAGAGGAAGAAGCGAGGGCACAAGTGTCCATGGTACGGCTTTAAAATTGAACAAATGGGGTTCGATTTGTGGTTTTCGCCATTGACGATGGAGAGAAGCTTATCGAGGTTTTGTTGGGGTTTTTGAATGGAACGGATAGACTTCTGGTTTTCATGGATTTTGTCATCTATACATGAAAAAGAATAACATGTATATACATAAATGGGATACATACTATAAAACAAGGCCTTTCACTACAAACTGAATACTCATTCCTTATGTTTTTTTAATAGAGAGAAGGTAAAATATATGTAAGGAAAAATCTTGTTAGCTGCATGAAATCTCGTGAAAATCACAAAAAAAACTCATGGCCGACAAACTCGTATCCAAACGGATCTAATGTAAAACCAATAAATCCCCCCGGTGTTATGGCTAATAAATTTAGTCATCTGATTAAATTAGCATTAGTTTTTTTTAAATATTCATTGACTTGCAAATTTTAAAAAATCAGATTTAAACCTTTTGAAAGATGAAAATGTCCATGTCATTTTTCATAATCACTCTCTTGAAATATTATCTTCAAAGGTCAAAAATATAGTCTTTGAATTCCATTTGATCTACAAAATCAAGCTCTTTTTCAATATTTTCATCTTCAAATGAGGTGAATGAGAGATATCAGGGGGTATTTTAGTAATGTTTTGGGTCGGTATAATGTTAACCATATATTGGGTTATTTGGGGTAACGACAGGAGTTTATTCAACATTTTTTTAATAACACAAATTTCAAAGTGATTTTTGGATTTTACAAGAATTTTTTGTGATTTTACAAAAAAAAATTCAAAGAGTTAAAAAACGATTTTTCCTTATATTTAAATTCTCAATAAAAATAAATAAATTATTCCATTATTCTTTAATCTGACATTATTATTTGTGTTGTATAAGACATAGATCAACACGATACAAATAGTTGTGTGTATCTCGTTACATATTATGGTAGTGTTGATCTTGGGACAAAATCTGCGGGTGCAGCTTATGTCCTGGTACAGCCTAATCCGATTAAAGTTTTGGCCACTGGATATGCATATTGGCCTTAGGCTTGGTCTCACAGCTGCCTGTAAATTCAGACCGCCACATCTCCGAATTTGTTCTGATGCTCAAAGTGCACTCCAACTTCTTAAAGGGCCTGGACCTGGACCACCTCAGCTTATGGACTTCATATCGGTTATTCATGAACTCTTGAACAAGGTGAAAATTGTGGAATTTCATCAAGTAGAGCGACATTCAGTTCAAGGACATGAGGAGTTAGCTTGATATGCAAGGTGTACTGTATGTCATCAACACACTTTGGAACTTCTGGACTAGGTCTGTTAACGGGTCAGGTCCAAACCGGGTCGGGGTGGGCCTGGACCAGGACTAACATGTCCGGAGGATAGTTACACCCTGTTTTTCTTCTTTTCAGTTATGTATAAATAAAGTGGAGCAAATGTTGGAGCTCCGTCTCTGTAAATACGCTTACTTTATAATGCCCTATGTTTTGGGCCTTGAAAAAAAAAAACGATGCAAATAGATTTACAAACAATGATGACATTATGCAATAAACCAACTTTGATGTTCTGTTATCGGATATTTTGTTCTACATAGCTCCAAAGAAGATGAGAAAATCATTGAAGGATCACTTAAACTGCCAATGTATTTAAACATACATCTCAAAAAAAAAGTAGCTCCCACTTTTCACATTGGATCGTGAACTATTTATAGACCCACGTGACAGTGTTCATCAATTAAGATGAACACAAATGAATGATTCCACACATGAGAGTTCCAATAAAAGGAGGATTACAAGAATTTTCAGACCCTGACTTAGACAATGCTACATGGAATTAAATATTAAAATCAAGATGATAACAAAGCAAGTGATATATAATGGTTGTTTTGGTAGCCTCAAAAATCAATCCCTCCAAGGAAGACTGAATTTCACACTGCCTCAAAATACATGCATCACAATATCACAATACATTGAATATCAAGTAAAAGAAGAAGAAAAATTCACCCATGGCCACCATCTCCGGCCACCCTTTCAGAATTCAAATACCAAACATCAGATCGGCAACTTTGGACAGCACTGATTTTGCAGGAGAAGCGATGGCCCCGGTGGGTCGACGACCACTCGCGTCCCCAGTGGTCTGTTGAAGGTGGTGCAGCCGCGGAGTGGCCTTGGAAGGCGTGGCAGCAGAGGCGGCCGCAGCTCTCATGGATGGGGTCTGAGGGGGGAGGGCCATGAAGCCCTGGCTGCTGTTAAGCTTCTCGTCCAGGAACTGACGCTGGGCCGCATCTACAGGTTTCACACCGATGATCAGTACCCCATTCATTTGCATCCCGTTCTTGCTCAGGGCCTTCTGTGCATCGTATCGGTTCTGTATGGATAGGATAGAATATATAGTGAACAAGGTACTTCAAACATACTTCGTTCGTCAAACTGTGTGTTCAATACATTCATAATCCATGTATTCATTTAGTTTAAATGATTTATCACATCCTTCAGATTTGAAAAAACCTAATACTATTTGTTGGCACTGCAATTGGCACAAACATAGATTTTTTACATGTATTTTTCATACAAATGGCAGAATACATGTAGAATATAATTTAATTATCTTGTATTTTTAACATACTTATCCTGTATGATGTAAAATACTGAACAGGACACTTGAAAAGGAAAAAGTTAATGGTCATTTGCCATTGAATGCCACGCTTTGGTTAACGATTGTTTACATTAATCTATACATTTCAAATCACATTGATTTCGATCAAAACTTGGATGACCAGAAACATACGATAATGAAGTGCATGAAACTGAAAACCAATCACTTGGGGAGGACATTGAGGTCATAACTGCATGTAAACAAAATAGATGGGGGGACGTCAATTGATGTTATAAGAATATAAGATGCTGTTAATGCATAGAAAAACAGGTATTCTATGCAAGCAACCTGAACTGGAAGAACCAGAAGCTGAACATCTGATATTCTAAACATGATATTTCAGTCAAACTCATTTCCTTTCCATGAAGCAAGTGCAGAGTTAATAACAACTGATTGCAACTGATTTTTTTATATGAAGTTCTATGTGGTGGCATCTAACATGTCAAATCCAGGTTTTAAATACTTGCAACTGATTGCGATAAAATGGTGTCAGAAGTTACCAAACTAGCATTTAATTGACCAATGTATTGGCAAACAATATTTTCTGGACTATTGGGCATGTTAAGTTGGCTATTGGTTTAGAGTAGGAGCATGGCTAGCGGTTTATATGTAATCAGGGCATATAAAAGTAGAATATCAATTTCTTCCAAAACCTATGTTAAATGACCTACATATATCAGCAAATTCAACAGTTTGAACATACAAATCCAAGGATATAACAATAACAAAGAAAGAAAGATTTACCTGATATAAAATATGCATCCAATTAGCATCTCTAGGACCAGGAACATGTTTCAAAATTGTGCCACATTTTTCAAACTCACGCAGCACGAGATTTGTATCTCCCGGGGAAAATCTGGCAAAGGAGAAACAGGAAATGTTAATATATCTCAATCAGCAGTGACCAAATGAGGATGAGAAAGTTATGAGCAATCCAGCACTACATAGTATAGTTAATCAGAGTTGCTGATAAAAAAAAATGACACCCAATTATCAGATCTTGCACAATCTGAGATAAATTAAAGATTGTTGACTTTGGATGTTCGGATAGAGGTCATCACGACTAATCATTATCTACAAACAGAAAAAATTGCAAAAGCACATAAGTGGTGTTCTCATTTTGTCACTAATATTTACAACTTGCAAACAGGTCTCCTTTTAAGCTACCACCATTTCATGTACATACTATAAGTCAGTTTTCAGAATGCATCAGTTAGCTTTGGTGTTAGGCTCCAATAAATAAATCCATGTTCCAATAAATAAACAAACAAATAAATAGTTTTGACATGGTTCTAAAAGTTTAATTTCAAGTAATATGACATCTTAATAAGAAAAGTTGGAGGACGACCCTGAAACGATTACTCCCAATGTGACATATCCAAACTGGCCTATATAGGGCATACCTTTGTGTAAATTGAAGT
The DNA here is from genome assembly GCA_030737845.1 of Acorus calamus. Taxonomy (NCBI): domain Eukaryota; kingdom Viridiplantae; phylum Streptophyta; class Magnoliopsida; order Acorales; family Acoraceae; genus Acorus; species Acorus calamus. The sequence continues at coordinate 8,529,709 of CM060877.1, read as the reverse complement.
AAAAAAGCAGGTCATTTATGTTCAACCCCTACAAACATCCAGAATAAGATGTACCCACCATATTTCAAGTAATTATGAAACCCCCCTACATTGTTCATATGCGTGTTAAATTTTAAAGTGAACTTTGTGATTTATCTAGTTTTTTAGGGATGTAGTGAGGCAACTTGTAATTTTGTGGGGTGGGTACATTTGACTTGCTTGCACATTTGTCCACCACCACCCATCTCCAACTCCTTCCGCTATCAACCACCTCATTCATTTCACCATAATCCCAAACCTTGACTTCTCATACCACCCACCATATTTAATAACTTGGAAAACCATATTAACCACCATTTTTCATAACTTGGAAAACCATATTAACCACCATTTTCATGAACCTCCACCTACCTAGGAATAGATCATCACTTTCATAATCCTCCATTAACCCATGCATTGGTAAAAAACACATTGACCTCCCCTTCCCATAAACTTTCACTCAGCTATGCATCGGTACGCCACACAAGATGTTATGTGCACCAAATTCCCACAACCAATTCCTCATGTCACCTTGCCTGTATAAGGATCCCCTCTTCACCATTTTCAAATCAACTCATCCCACAAAATCCCAACACCACCTAAAACAAAATTTTCTTTGCTATAAGATTCAAGCTTATATCAATGGTGAAGAGGGGATCCTTATATGGGAAGGTAAGTGAAAGTTAAAGGGAAGGGGTGGTGAATGTGGTTTACCAATGCATGGGTAAATGGAGTTTTATGGAAGTGATGATCTATGCATAGCTGCATAGGTAAGCGGAGGTTCATGGAAAATGGTGGTCAATATGGTTTTCCAAGTTATGAAAAATAGTGGGTGGTATGGGAAGTCAAGGTTTGGGATTATGGTAAAATAAATGAGGTGGTCGATAGTTGGAAGAGTTGGAGATGGGTGGTGGTGGACACATGTGCAAGCAAGTCAAATGTACCCCACAAAATTACAAGTTGCCTCACTACCTCAAAAATAAAAATTAGATAAATCACAAAGTTCACTTTAAAATTTAACACTCCCGCTTAAAGTGAACTTTTAGAGACAAGCCCAAGTTTGGCTTGTAAAAATCAAACGGACCTTTGGAGAGAGATTTGGTGAAGATATCAATATGCGTTCACCACCCATCTCCAACTCCTTCAACTATCAACCACCTCATTCATTTTACCATAATCCCAAACCTTGACTTCTCGTATCACCCACCATTTTTCATAACTTAGAAAACCAAATTGACACCATTTTCCAAGAACCTCCGCCTACCTATGCATAGATCATCACTTCCATAAACCTCCATTTACCCATGCTTTGGTAAACCACATTGACCACCCCTTCCCATAGACTTCCACTTACCTATGCATTGGTACACCACACGGTCCACACATGATGTTATGTACACCAAATTCCCACAACCAATTCTTCATGTCACCTTGCCTATATAAGGATCCCATTTTCACCATTTTCAAATCAACTCATCCCACAAAATCCCAACACCACTTAAAACATACTTACTTGTACATGCTTGTCTCTTTGGATGTAAGATTGATTCTTGTAATGAAATCAAGTTGCCAATATTTTTCCCTCATCTTCTTGAAGTTGTTTATTCTTCTTCAATGTTTATTGTGAGTCTTGAGCTAGTGTGACTTGGTTACACTATTCGAGAGCCTCATGCCTCTCCACAATACGCTCACCCTACAATTTTGTCATGAATTAGACTCCTCTAAATGATAACATTAGGCAGGACATAGCTTGTCACGTTCAATTACTACAATTACTTTTGAACAACATATCAAAATTGACACAAAATAACTTGTCTTACCCACGGATTTCTAACAATAGCTCAACTGCGAATGTACAAGGTTTATAAAAGATTGAACCACAACATGGCCAAAAACAAAGTTCCAATTAAGCTTCCCAACAGGTTTAGGAGGCTATCACTCACAGGTGACTGATATTGCAAACCATTGTCTATTCCATTCCATATTAATAGGGCAATAAGGTGATTTCATTCAACCTCAATTCACATCCAAGGTTCACATAATTACTTAGAATAAAGAACATTACTTATATCTAACTCAAAATGTTTACAAAGGTTAGTATGTGTTACCAAATTCAATTTCCACATACACATTATATAATAAAAATTTGACACACCACCACTCACATTGATTTCTACACGATAGCTGAAAAAGGACAAGGTTCACAAAAAAAAACAAACCACAACATGGCCAAAGACAACATCCCAATTGAGCCTCCAACAATTTTTCTTTCTTTCTTTTTTTGTGACTGATTTTGCAAACCATTGACTACTCCTCTCCACATCTTGGAAATAAAGATGATTTCATTCAAACTCAATTCACAACCAAGGTGATGCAGACTGAGATAAAAAAAATTAGATCTTTTATTTTATTAGTTTAGCAATTTTTCTGAGATCCATGTGCTTCTAAAACGAACTAATTGCAGCGCGCCATTTCAGAATGCAGAATCTAAGTCACTATAAGCCTATAAGTTTAAAGAAAGCTTGTAAATTTCTTTCAGCTAAGCATTCAGCAATAAAAAGGTTTATTCTCTCTCTCTCTCTATCTATCTATCTCTAAGGTACTTCTTCTTCTTCACTTTCCACCAAAGATGCAACGATCAAATTATCAACCATTCATAAAGAATTATATATATATCAAACATAATTTTGCTAAGTAAATGCAAAATGGAAATAAAAAAATGACGAATTTATAAAAAATACCAATCTAAATAATAAAAAAAACAAAAGAAGAACAGGTGAACAACCACACATACCCATAAACAGTGACCCACTCCTCCTCATCAAGCCCAACCGGGGCCACCGCCAAGCTATTCCTCTGCATCTCGGGCCTCGCAACCTCCCTCGGCGGGGGCAACGTTATCAACGCCCGTGACTCGACCACCCCGTTCATCGGCGACCCCCCCTTCCCCATCTCCTCCCCACCACCACCGCCGCCGCCGCCGCCGCTCCTTCCACTGCTCCCCCTCCCCCACCACATCGATCCCCCCGGCGTGCCCCCCTGAAGCCCTCCCGATCCCGACCTCGCCGCCTCGTAAGGCGTGCTCGGGGAGAGCGGAACCCGGGGCGGGGCCGTCGGGGTCGGCGCCCCCTCCGTGGGCGAGGAGGCCGCCGGGAGGAGGTCAGGCTCCGGGGAGAAGTCGGCCCGGTCTTCGAGGGTGAAGACCGGAGGCGGCGGAGGATCAGATCCGCCGAAATTCTCCTTCCAGAGGGCGGAGACCGCCGCGGCCTGGCCGGGGGTGGCGAACCGACCGCTGCCTCCTCTGTGGGAGGAGATCGGCGAAGCCAAGTCCCGGAAGAAGAGCGACTGCTGTCTCCTCTGCGTCGACGTCGAGGAGGAGCTCATGTTGGTCGGGATTTTCGAAACCCTGAAAAAATTAGGGTTTTGGAGAGATCGAGAGAACCAAATAAAAGCACTCTTCAAAATAGGGTTCACTTTACGATTTACCCTCAAATCGACCGACACGGATGTGAGACCTTTCCATATATAGACGGAAAAGGTTTTACACGGGGCATTTTCGTTATTGTGAAGGGCATTTACGTCCATTTAAAAATAAACGATCAAATCCGTGAAATCTTAAAATTTTGGATTTTGAATGGAAAAGATCTATGATTTCACTGCCCATCAAACGTTCGATGGAATGTCTGAGCGAAGCGTTGCCGATCGATTGAAGGAGACGAGCTACGCAGTGATAGTTTTAAGAACACTTTCATTGTAAAAATACAGATTCACGATCTTAGGTCGGCTTAAATGTATGTCAATAGACTTCGTTTGACAAAAAAGATATTCAAATTTAAAAATTCGCTCTCTTAAACTTTTAGCGTCCATTTGGATGTGCGGTGTGGCTCCCGCGTGTGATTTAATGCACAATTTGTGCACTATTTGCAAAGGGCTCAGTTCAAGACAACAAACGAGTACACGTAAGGTGCTACTTTCTTGAAGGGCAGGAGAGGGAACACATGATTGGTGGCAGTGAGAACTCTAACTACTTTAATTACCGAGTTAAAGCAAGCACCAAACACATGATGTTATCCAAGAATCTAGGGGTGTAAGCCCTGTGTTCCAGAATCATTGTTTTCGTCGCACTTAGAAATGCCAAGAAAAATGGTGGAACAAAGCGTTAATTGGATTGTGTGTACCAGTGTCAATACAAACACGAAAACCCGTTTGGATCTAAGTTAAGTTCACGTTTTACACAAACTAAGATCCAAACAAGGTCTTAGACCTCCTTTGACTTATAATTTGATGGTCATGAAATAAGTGGAGTCCTCAGAATGAATTGATATTAGCTTGATCTAGGTCTTTTATAAACACAACTTAATTACTTGAGTGGAAGGAATTCCCAGGGTATGATGAATTTTCTGTGTCTCCTTTTTCTCCAAATATCAAAGCACTATCTTTAAGAAGGAATGATGTAGACCATAATATATAAGTTACTCTCATGCAACGACTAGAAACAGAAAGCAATGAAATCTACTAATTTCAAATATACAACAGAAACAATAAGTCATTAAAGTCATGCCCTGTGGGGGGGTGTCAAGAAGCACATCAGGATCAGCCAAATTGAGTTCTTGTAACATATTTACGTATCACAATTTACATTCACACATCCAATCGTGCCTAGTTCGTGCAAGGCCCACGCTCGCTGCCGTCCGATCCATCGTCCTCCGCTGCATCCACCGTCAGATTGACGTACCCCCCACCACCGCCGCGGCCCCTCCTCGGCCTCCACCTTGCCCTGCACATCACGCAATTCACGCCCCGCCTCCCCCGGCTCCGCTTCCACGCCAAGAGGCACACCCGGTGGACCTCGTTCCCGCACACCCCGCACGCGATTCCCGAGGCAGCGGCGATCTCCTCGAGACACACCGGGCACGTCGCCGCCGGCCCACCCTCCCTGTCAGGGCTCCTGCGCGCGGCGGTGGTGACAGCGGCGGCCCCCAAGAAGGCGCGGTGGAAGCGCTCCCTCACCCGGGGCCCCGCGAGCATGCCAGGGAGGGTGGGCGCGCGCGCGAGGCGCGCGAGCTCGCACGGGCGGAGGAGCGGAGAGCGGAGGCGGAGGATGGAGGGGTCGTCGGAGGGGACGCCGAGGACGCGGAGGAGGACAAAGAGCACGTGCTTGCACGGGACCGGGGGGCGGCGGCGGTGGTCATCGGGGCACGTGCATTTGGGGTCGGCGGAGAGGGCGACGGAGTAGACGTTGCCCGTCGCGCCGAGGACGGAGAAGCGGTCGCCGCTGTCCGAGCGGTGGAGGAGGCGGAGGGGGTCGCGGTGCGCCCGGGCGATGCGATCGGTGAGAGGGCGCGGCGGTGCCGCGAAAACAGAGGCGGCGGAGTCCATGTTGATTTGGGGGGGTGGGGTTGGTGTTTCTTGAAATGGCAGTTATGGTAGTTAGAGATGGGAAGGTTTGTATTTGGCGGGAAAGATTCGTTGGGCGGTTGGGAGGGTCACGTGAGGGATGGTTGAGGAGGGGAGGCTAGGCAATGTTGTTGGTTGCGTCATTTGTTACGGCAGGACTGTATTTGTATAAATGTTTATCTACGTGGCACCAGTCAAGCATGGGCCAGTTTAACACGCCGGGCGACACATCCGACCCGATTAAGTAAAAATTAAAACCTTACGAAATTCAAAACCCTAAAACCCCCGACCGAAAACCTTCACTTCTTCGGCTCCAATGGCGACTCGGCTTCGATCGGTCTCAAGACCCGCCATTTCCCTCCTCAGGACCTTCACATCCAGACCCACAACACCCATCTCTCCGAACCTCCTCCCTCGCTCGTCTCTCTCCTTCTCAAGGTCCTTCTCTTTCTCTCTCTATTGTGACCTAGTTTTGATTGTGTCTCTAACTTTCCTTGAATGGGTTTTGTTTTGAAGGATCAAACCACAAATGGGTTGCCTCGATCGATGCTGCCGTTCCACAGCGCTGTCGCGTCAGCGCGGATGACGTCGCGGCTCTGCCTCGGCTCGGCGGGGTCGAGGACCATGTGTCAGGGTACGGTCTGGGGTTCGAATCCTGGAGTCTGAAAATCTTTGAAAAAAAAATAAAAATCTCGACTTGTTTTGTGTTTGCTGCATGAGTAAGCCCACTCTTTCTCAACATTTCCTGTTTTTAGATGATTCAATTTTTATGTACTGTCTTGTTAGATGGACCTTTTTTTAGTTATTTTTTATGTACATGTTTTTGCATGGGTGAATGCAAATTAGTGATGGGGGGAGGGTTGTAAATGCAAGAATATGAAGGAAAACGAAGAAAAAAATAAAAATTTGGATATTCTTACGCTTTTACAGTAGACCTCACATTACTTAATGCAGTATATGAAACCACCTAGCGCAGTATATGCTCTATTACGAATAACGTAAGAATGTAAAATTCTTCGAGTGGGTGCTTTATTTTTTGCAAAAGTACTTCCAAAAAAATGCAAACCGTGTGCAATCTATAAAAAGTGACTACATGAATGACTAAGTATAACATATTCCTAAAATTTTCTTTCATTTTTCACTTGTATCTTATTATAAGTGGGGTGAATATTTTTCTCCTCTCATAGTAGAGAATGTAAGAGGATGGATAATTTTCTTTCATCCTCTATCATATGCACAATTCACAAACAACTAAAAAACTGATTAAAGTGGAAACGATCTCCTTTCCGTCACTTTCTCTTTGACTCAAATTCAAACATTTTCCTTCATTTTTCGTCCAAGATTGTTGTGGGTACATTGAATAGCAAATTTGGGATTGTACTTTTGACGTGTTGCATATTATCTTCTATATCTTCATCTATATATGTCTGCCCTTGTTATTGTGTTAATGAGTTATATTGCTCTTGGCCTAGTTAAAAATTATGAGCTACGTTGGTGGGATCTTAAGTTTTGCTGAGTAATAGGTGCTTGGGGTAATAGTATAGAAGAACCATCATGTAGGTTCCTTGAACTCACTAAGTTAGTCATGGTAGAATGTCGAAATGTCTTACTAGTTGTTTGACATTATAATCTATATCAGTATTTTTGTTTTCTTAATCCAAACATGCCCTCTAATTTTAGTGTGGTGGTACTCGATGAGACGAATTGACTAGATCTACAAAACTTGGATAATTCTTTCAATGAAAACACCTTTTTATTGAGAAACTCCATTGGTTCCGTTTTTTATTCACATTTTTCTTACTACAAAAAAATCTTAACTCCAGAAATAGTCTAAGCTGACTCAAAGGTGACTCCTCCTTCATCAAGTCTTTTTAGTGAGACTACTATGTATACAGTTAGTTATACTGGAGACTAGAGTAACATAAGAAATTAAGAGATTAATCATTTGTTGCAAAACATAGTTCTTGGTCTTTTAAATTTTTTTATGATTTCATGTACTTATTTATGAATTTTATATTGATAAATTTCAACTCCGCCCTAGATGTTAGGGTGGGCCAGCCATTGACTGAATCAAGGGTCTTTGGAATTAGTGATTGAGATGATATGAAATTATGGTCAACCTTATAAGAGGTACCATGACTACCGGATTTGTTAAAGCAAAATAGGTGGTATAGCTGGGCAGAGGGGAGGATTTAGCCAAACCTTCTTACCCTCTCTCAGCCTCACACTCAAGAATAGCCTTCTTGGCCACCCAGTTTACCACATATTAACAAGGCTTTATCTTTTCTTCAAATTGTCATTTGTTCCTTACCAGCCATACCACTCCAACACATTTCTTGCTATCATCACAGTCGTTAATCATCTCCATTCTTGCCTTCTTAGGTCTTGATTCCTTTTTCAATACCATCAACCCTGATGTGACATGATTTTCTTTTGAAAAAGAGAAGATTTTAAAGAAGTGACTTGAAAGATGAGAAATTCTAGATATGATGGTGGAATGGTGGGATTTCTGAGTGTTTCAAGAGTCAAAGATATATTAATCATCTTCTCTCTTCGCAGGCACCATCTTTCTGTTGTGGCCTACTCTTACCTGCTCTTAAACCCAGTCTTTTGCGTTCTAGCTTATAACTGATTTTGCAAACCCAACCTTATATCTTGTGCAGTTTCTGTGGTTCATGATTAGATTAGTCAGATTAACTGAATCATTTTCTTCTTAATAAATATAATCTTATTTGAACAATTGCTTAAATTTAATGTGGTCTATGTGTAATGAATTAATAAACTGATGAAGTATGTCATCTGAGAGTCTGAGAGTACTCGCTTCATACTGGTTTTTAAGTTTCTTTGTTGCATTTTTATCATGGTTTGTCTTTAATGGGTAGGTTAAAAGACATGGTATTTTTAACATAGGCTGTTTGAACGTGGAGTAATATAGAGTTCATGGTTTGTCTCACTTTATAGGCTGTTTGAATGTGGAGTAATATAGAGTTTGTCTCACTTTTAGGCTGTTTGAATGTGGAGTAATATAGAGTTCATGGTTTGTCTCACTTTCTCTCTGCTTCTCTTCTCATCATAAATTTCACTCTTTTCTTCATTGCCATCAATTTTTTGTCAATAATTTATGGACAAAAAGTCCTCTCTTCCTTTATTTTCCTCTATTTTATTTTTCCATTCTCTGTTTGACTTTCCTTCCATCTCTTAAATTATTTGTTTCTTCTTCATCCCCAAACACTTCTACATTTTTTTTCAGCCCATATTCTTCCTGTGCCACATCAGTAATCAAATCCATTATCATCCATATGGAAATCATAATGATAAGACTATTAGGAGCTTGCATGATAAACATATCTATCTAAACAGGACTATCTTTCTCGATATTTGGGATATGCCTTTTGCATTCATTTCTGATTCAGCATCCATTAAAGAGGTCGTCAAAGCATTGAACTTGTGTTCATGATTCCCCCGAGAGTTTTCACTAGGTAGAAGTGCTTGCAGATTCCAACTTCCAAGCATAGAGAAGTCGCTTGCATTAAAATATGACTAAACAGTGTGGTACTTTGGATTTGGATAAGAACTTGAAGTAGATGCATCGCATTGTCAACGTGGAAGCCGAGCTGCTGTAGGGTACACACAATATAGAAGATACAATTCGAAAATGTAAAATTACTGTTAAAGTAACACTACTCTTAACTGAGATCTTTTCCCTTTTATTACTTTATGCCATTTGAAGTTAGATTATGACTCATTCATAGATGCCACAGGAGTCCAAGTGTTGTTATATCGTAAGTGCAAGGTATTCTTGGTCACAGAATCATGCAAAAACATTGGATTTAGTGGGTAATTTGGATTTTATGTGTAAGAGGATCCATTTGACAACAAGCATTTATCTCAATGTTAAGTAACTTGTCATGACTCTGAATAGCTATTCTTGTTGGATGGTAAAGATTCTGCCTCAGGGATTTGTTGAGTAATCATTCGACTGGCTGATTGAGAAATCCTTGTTTCCAGAAACTATTTCAATCAATCAGTCTTTGGTTTGACGTTCTTTCAGTTGTAAATCAACTTTACCGCATCTTGATTTATGCAGTCATACCCTTGTTCCTTCGTTTGAAATCTAGCAATCATCTACTTCAAAAAAATGCACTTTTAATTTAATCACTCAATATTCGGGGATTGAAAGTGCAATGCAGTGATTAGAGAGTAGGTCAACTATACAAGTAAAAATATTTCCAGTGATTTTTTAAATTATATTACATTATTACACATATTCAAACTATTTCTAAGGAAAAGCAACAACTTAAGACCTCCAGGATGAGATCATACCAACACTTATTCATCAGATCCGATTAAAACTCTAAAGTTAGGCATATTTGGACTTAAATACTGGGATGCGTGATTTCCTGGGAAGCCCTCGTGGTGTACCCTCAAATTTTTTGTTTACCAAATCACTTCTTCACCAAAGGATCTTGGCCTCCTGGCCGCTAATAGGAGAATATTTTAATAGGAAGAAAAAAAACAGAGAGTCCTCCAAGAATTCTGTGATTTTGTGCTTGGAATACTCTACAGAGGTCATGAATGTATAATTTTACGTCCCAATACCTACAATTTTATTCTGCTTTGCCAAAATATATGATGTTTACCATCATGCTTCTTCCCTTAAATATTTGTTTTCCTGATTTACCTAGCTTACTGATTCCTCTAAGATGTACTTTGCTGATTAAGTTCTGTTGTGATTCCATACAGAGTTAGGTCTCAGCGTGCCGCGATAACCAACGAATTCCAAAGCACCTGAACTGGTTGGAGCTGATGCCGGAATTTGGAAATGCATCACAAATAGGTATAAATCTCCCGTGCCAAGAAACTGGAGAAAGCAATTTGTGCTGTTGAATCATAATCTTTTCAATGTCTGTTTGCTTCTTGTGTGTTCAGAAGTCATGAATTCCCATTTTGGCTGGCAATTGATAAAACCTCCCTAGAAACTCAATCTTTTCAATGTTTTTTTGCTTCTTGTATGTTCAGAACTCCAGCTATGTTGCATTGGTTTGCATGTACTGAACACTGTAAAAACAGCCAGTGATGGGTGTTAGTTTCAGAAGATGCCACTGGAACTGCATGGGTTGATTTTGTCAGTTATCCAGCAATAAAGACATCTATAGTATCTCGTACCTAAAATTTGAATTTAAGAATCAGCTACATATTTGATATCATTCATTACATTTGAATGGAGGAGTCTAATGCTGTTGTCCCTTCCAAAAACAATTTGTATCCAATGAATATTTATCTTATATATTTATTATAAATACTTGTATGTTATATTTATAAAAATGTTATATTATGATTTTTAGAAATGTAAATATTTCACTCGAATTTAGATTCAGACAGTGTGTGGAATATATGGACAGTCCTAATAGAGTATGATTTGTCAAATATGAGTGTATCCTCTGTTAGAACAGTACATAGTCGATTAGAGAAAATGTAAAAAGATATGCATTTAATAGTTTGAGTGTATTTTTTTTTTTGTCAAGGTGCTTCTGCTTTATTTTGTAGTTCACACATTTTTTTCTTTTTAAAAAAATTATACAATCTCTTATTAAAATTACGTACTGTTATATGAAATGAAGCATATATTAGTTACAATAGTACAATATTTTTTTAAAAACATTATAAACTACGTTATCATAGTACATGAGATTGTAAAATGTATTGTTCATGGAGATGGAATGTATTAGCACTTAGTAAGACTTCTCCTATTATCTATTTATCAAGTTATACATAGTTTTTTTTTTCAACATCAATTTTAGTCTCATATGCGTCGATGGAATATCATTTAAGTTCATACTCACATACTCACATTAACGAGATAAATGTATATCACTTAAGTTCATACTTGTTCACATCAACGAGATATATGCATTCATGCAATTCGATGGGGTATATGTTTCATTTCTTATAAAATCACGTACCTCATCATTAGATGTGGTATACTATTTTTTAAAAATTATAAACATGTGTAAATTGAAATGGAGGCTAAAATGGGTTTGTAGGTAATATTAATCATTCACCAAACGGGCCCTTAGTATGAGTTCATGTTGGGCTTGCACCACTTGAGTATTGACCCGTTTGTCCAGCCCACCATGAGCCCACCCCGACTTGGTCTGGATGACATTATCCTTCTTTTAGCCCATGTTTGGTTCGAGGGTTAAGTTATTTTTTAGGCTTATGTCTATTCTAGTTAAAATAAGAAAAAAAATAATTTTTGAGTTGGTTGTGTTTTGAATTATTATCGTTGCAAAACATAATAATAAATTTTTTATTGTTTGAATAAAATGTGAATAAGATATAAATAAGGGTTTATAAAAGGTGTAAAAATGATAACAGCTAATTTGACAGTAGACTCACATATTCTTTTGGATTGAATAACCTATAATAATTTAATTCCGTGGGTTTGCTATAATTCATATACCAATTTATATCATATTAATTTTAGCATACAAATTCTTATATATTTCAAACATCCAAACATGGCTATTCCGACCGGTTCTTACTTATTTCAGGTCTACTCTCAAACCAAACATGGTATATTGCACGTGATAGGCACGTGAACTGTGACTTCTTGTTTTTTTTAATTAATTTATATCTACCTAATGAAGGATCCCAACAATAAATAATTAAAAAATAAATAAAAAGTTGCATGTGCTCCTCTTTAATTAACTAATTCCCACTACCATGCCGCTTTTATTACATCCTCACACGTACACTTAATAGAATAACATTTTTTTTATAAAAACACTTTTATAAGCCATACTTTGAAAACCACAACATTGCAATATATATATAATAATTAATATGTAATAATATAAATCGGTGCCGTTCGATTTCCGTTACATGTCACGACTGAATTTTGACTTGTTTACGTTTTATTATTGTTATTAAAGATAAATATCCAACGTGACGAAAACAGAAGTTTGATCTAAAAGCCAATAATAACACGAAAACATACCCCTTTTTTACATATATACCCCTCTTAAAATATATTTTTGCATAATTACCCTTCTTATAGTCTTTCAAAAATACACTAACAATATTTAAAAGTAGTAAAAAAAATGTCACTTTGGTTAGTTGTTTTGAGGTTTGGTAAGGAAAAATATGTTACTTATTGTTAGGTCCACGTGAAATGGCTGATATACCATTCTAGAGGGTTTGTATATATACTCTTGCTATATTTTGTTTTTGTCAAAATACTCCTATACATATCATCATTACATAAATACTCTTCAAAATTTCATAAATTATGCATCGTGCCCCTACAGTCAACACCCGTGAATTGAGGTTAAATTTTATGGTTAAAAATCACATTTGAATAGTAAAAAATGACTGAAAAGTATAAAATATCATTATTTCATCTTCTTCGATGTCAAAAATATTGTGCATTATACCACGAATGCATCTCATCTCATAAAAAGTGACTGGTTATTTTTGAACGATGGAGGACGAAAATGATGGTAATGATGATTCATGGTTCAAGGTAAAAGAGAGATGTACTCGCTTTAGGATTAAAAGTTATATAGTTCAATTGAAGAAATGAAAAGTATCTGATTTAGAGCACTAGTAAATCAATAAATGTATGCAACCTGGGTTACTTGGGTAATCAACCTTGACAGCATGTGAAGGAGGGGTATCAATGCACAACTTATGAAATTTTAAATGGTATTTCTGCAAGGCTGGTATGTACAGTGGTATTTGATAAAAACGGAATGCAACATAGATATATATATGCAAAAACATTTTTGAGCGGGGTGAAAATAATTAATTTCGACCGATAAGGTTAACAAATTGACCACGGTTCACTGTGGGTTTCAAATGGCAACTAACGAATTGGTGCTTTTTACACTACTATTAAATATTACAAGAGTAAAGATGAGTCATTTTACCAAAACTATTTTTAAGAGGGGTAGATAAAATAAAATAAAAAAACCCTATTTTTTAAGAAACAAAAATATCTTTAAGTTTATTAATCTTATCACACACTATTTCCGCCTATTCTATCTAAGGCTGGTAAATAAACCAAGCTTTTCAGCTCAATTTGAGCTCGTTCAGGCTCGTTCAATTATACAAATGAACGAGCTTGAACAATTTTTAAAGCTCGGTTAGGCTTGGGACCTGGATCGAGCTTCATTTTGTATTCAAAGTCTACTCGTTTGTGTTAAAAACCTTAGTTGAAGCTTGACTAAACTATTTTATAAAATAAAAATATTAAATTAATAAAAAATTATGCTCGTTTAAACTTATGAACCTGACTCATTTAAGCTAAAATTTTATTTTCAATCTCTAAAAACCCTAAAATGTTAAAAAACACTAGGTTTGTTTAGGCTTGTGAACTTGACTCAACTCGATTCGTTTATAAAAAAAATTAAACTTGAACATGTCAAAATTCGACTTATTCGACTCGTTTACCCCCTCAAATTTCTGTTACAGAATAAGGGGCTAGATATATTTAGGGTCCGTTTGGATGCACGATTTAGGATGATTTTACTTTTTGAAAAGCTAAAATCCCAAAATCGTGCAACCAAACGGGTTGGATTCCGGCGGAATCAAAAGCTGAATTCCTTTTAATTTCTCTCTAAAAATCCGTGTTTTAAAAAGCTCAGCAACTGTGATTTTCGGTCGGAATCGATTTTTTGAATTGAAAAACAACTTTCTCTACCAAACATTAAACTACTTTTAAATATTGATTCTTAAATTAAAAAAAAACATCTCAAAAAAATTAAAATCTAAAATTATCTTAAAAATAGATGTATTTCAAAATTTACTTTATGTGTTTTCAAATGAAGCGTTATTCAGACAACCAAATTTTTTACTCCGTTTTTAACTCAGGCAGCTCTATCCCCACCGACCTTCTTGCTGTTCCCCCCAACCAACCAGAAAAAATTAGCAAAATTAATTTGTTTAGTTTTGTAATCCACTATCCCCACCTCCCCTCCCCACCAACCGAAACATTTAGAAAGGTCATCCCCACCACCTGAAATCACTGAGGTGAGGATAATCGATATATGTGTTCTGGAAGTTGTTCGACAACCCTGAAGTCGAATAGATATACTGACGGGCGACAAAAGGTCAGTCGACCGGGGGGGTCATGGGCGACGGGAGACCCGTCGAACAAACCATTAGGCAGCCTATGTTATGGATCGGGTTCAACAGGCCTACTGTCGAACATATGTACTGTAGGACGACAACAGGTTAGTCGACTTGAGGGATTTATGGTGACGGAAGACCCGTCGAACGTTTACAGTGTAGTGATCTATGACTTTAACTATGAACATTCAAAATGTTTTAAACCATTTATACTAATTATGCTTATTAATTCATTCATTTAGTTAAACACGAACATTCAAAATGTTTTAGACCATTTACACTTTGTTAGTCTTGGGATTTAGTCTCCACTTCAATAAAAAAAAAATAAGCATTAATTGATACTTGTTCTAAAATCATCCGTGCCGATCGTGTCTTTGAATGTTCATAGTTAAAGTCATAGATCACTACACTGTAAACGTTCGACGGGTCTTCCGTCGCCATAAATCCCTCACGTCGACTAGCTTGTTGTCGTCCTTCAGTACATATGTTCGACAGTAGGACTGTCGAACTCTATCCATAAAACATGCTGTCTAATAGTTTGTTCGACGAGCCTCCCGTCGTCCATGACCCCCCAGGTCGACTGACCTTTTGTCGTGCGCCAATACATCTATTCGACTTCAGGGTTGTCGAACAACTTCCAGAATACATACATCGATTATCCTCACCTCAGTGATTTCAGGTGGTGGGGATGGTCTTCCTAAATATTTCGGTTGGTGGGGAAGGGAGGTGGGGATAGTGGATTACAAAATCAAAAAATTATTTTTGTTAATTTTTTCTGGTCGGTGGGGACGGCATCTAGGTTGGTGGGCGTAGACCTGCCCTTTTTAACTCCCTAGGCACCTCCCCAAAAACGATTAATTGTTCGTTCGGATATCATATCACGACCGTACATCTTAGAAAAGAATAATTTCAACCACGTGCCATGCACGGGTCCACCACGTTTTACTCAACAAAGAATGTGATAAGATCAGCTCATGCACCGGTGAGAATAAAATATAGAATATTCACCTCTTACAACGCCCGGTCCGTACAAAACGCATCCACGAAGCATATTTTTAGGTAAATATCTAAATAACCCCTTGTACATTGCCGAAATCCATTTAAACCCCCTCCTAGATTTTTCTTGAAATCCATATAAACCCCCTCAAAACACCTATATGAATTCAAATAACCCTAAATTAAACTTCTATTGACATATAAAGAATATTTTATTAATATTTTATTTAGTTAACCATAATTGAAAACACAATATACCAACAATCCTCTAGTATGTGTTAAAAATACAAAAAATTATTATAAATGATGATTTTACTAAAATAAACTACTTTTTAAAAAATAATAAACCTTATTTGATTAACTATATGTTTTATTAAAATGTGTATATTGTTTTATTTTAAATGAAATTGACATTTTTAATCAATGTAAAAAAAATTCAACGATATACCAAAGTAAACATACATCTCGTTGGATGATTAATTGAGTATTTAAGAGAGCATTTGGAGTCGTAAAAAAGTTGAATGGTTGAATAGTAAACGTACGGCTCCCCCTTCAAAATGGTTGAATAGTGTATGAACACTTTTTAAAGCCTATTTTTGCATGATATAAAAATTTATATTTTACCAGAAGACCCAAAGGGCATAATTTATTGATGATGTTTTGATACAATAAGATTTTTTTATAGAGAAATAATATATGCGAAATATCTATTTAATTTTATATTTATATTTTGACTTTTAAAAAGTGACGAGGGGTGGCCGATGGATCAGCGATGTCTGGGATCACGAGGACACGCACGACAATGCATTAAATAATTTGGACATTTTTATAATATATCTTCTCTGGAAGGGTATCTATTCGTAATATTCCCATGTGACCCCCTCTCGTGATAGCAGTATAGCACCACCTGCCCCCCACGAATTTTTCCGTGCTTTGTTTTTAACTTTTTATTGCACAGTGGGAGTGAGTAGACTTTCCATTTTTGGTAAAAACAAAATAGTAAAAATGTCCCTCCAAGCCTCCCAATCGTCAAAATTGGATAGAATATTATTATTATTTTTTTTTTTTTATTGAAGAGACCTTCAATAGTTGAATTTTCAGCCGAACTGGACAAGTTTTACATCTACCTATGTATCTTGGTCTCACAGTTTTTTTTTCTTCCAATTTTTGTCAATAAAAAGCAGAGTAAATCAGTGTCAAGATTTAATATCAAAATCTGCATTTTTTACAATTAAGCTCTAACGGTTGTTTTATGGCCACTGGGGTTAAATATTGTTGTTAGCTGTTATGGTGCAAATTAGAACTAAGAATGGACAAATATTGTCGACCCTGGCATGTAATTGTTATAAGAATGGGTGCCTAAATTATGGTTTAATGTAAAACTTTTGCGTGTCAAGACTTAATTTACTTTTTTTTCATGACTAAAGTTCAGATTAATTTAAAACCATTTGTCAAACACATTATACACTTGCAAATTCAAAATTTTGAATAACTGAATGCAAACGAGTACTTATAAAATTCATATTTCCCAATTAAATTCATCGACTAATTTTCAATTAATTTAATGTTTTAAGAGTCCACAACACATATTGGTGAGGAGTTTTTTTACCATTGGAGTGACATCTCTAGTGCTCTGGTTTGATATCTTTATCATTTTATTAACTCAATTTAGACTGCTTTGTTTAATAAAAAAAAGAGATATCTACAATTTATTTTAAAAAAGAGCCTTTTAGGAGTATCTTTTTCAAAATAAGTTCTAAGATGTTTTTAAAAAGTAAATCTAAATGGGAGCTTCATAAATTTACATATTTTTTTCAAAAAATAAGTTTATTAAATTTGTATTTTGTTTATATAAGATCCAATCTTCTTTGATTTAAAAAAACAGATTTTTTATAATTTTTAACTGTAGCAGTTAACTTGTATAATAGCAAAGATGGTAAATATTGTATACCAATTACCAAGCCACAATTTTTTGCGAAAAGGTCCTCCTCCCTCCTCTCATTTATTTTTTGCCTCCTCCAAAAAGAAGTCAAGAATTACCCATCACAACAAAAATCTTCCAAAAATAAAATAACCAAAATAGTGGTACTACAATTAGAAAAAAAAATTAAATATCTTTTTCAGTTTGTATTTTAATTTATTGACCCGAAAAGAAAACGAAAAAAAAAAACAGACCAGGAGACCCATCTAAATCATCCGCCGATACTCCGGCCCTCCGCCGCCATCGCCGCCCGCCTCGTAAATCGCGACGCGGTGGAGGAACTGGTTGTGGTGGCCGTTCTGACAGAGCTCCTCCTCCTTCTGTCGGCGGAGCTCCAACACCTTGCGGTGGGAATTCGAGTGTTTGGAGACGACAAAAGTCGGGCTGGCAGCGGGCCGGTACTCGGGGACCAGCCGGCCCGACTTGTACCTCACCCCGCACGCGTTGCACAGCGTCTTCGGGCCCATCGGGCCCGTCCTCCACTGCGGCGTCTTCTCCGTCAAACAGTGCCGGCACTTCCGCCCCTCCATCGACGCCGCCTCCCTCTTCTTCGGAGAACTGGCGGCGGAGGTCGTCGTCGGAGAGAGACGGGAGGAGGAGGACCAGCTTGAGTGTGCGGCGGCGGCGGAGGAGCGTGAGCGCTTGGTCCGGGACTTACCGGGGACGGAGGGGATCTCCGTCGGGGAGATCGACGGCGGAGGACGCGGGGAAGCGGCGGTGCCGGACGACGAGGCAATGCCGGAGATGAGGTGGAGCTTCTGAAGGTCCTCGGTCGAAAACGACTCCTCCACGAAATTCGACAGCCATTCGAGCTCGGCGAGTTCTTCGAACTGTATATGTTGAAACCGAAATTGAGGAGGTTGATATTCTCACGCCGAGAAAATGGGGTGAGTACATCAATGGGCGTTTCGCTTTATATATTTATTTATGTTTAAATATTTTTATATTTTGGAAACAATAAATTTCAGAGTATGGGATTTTTATATTTTGATTATTTAAATTTTCAGAAAACAAAGAAAAAATATTGGATTCTGTGCAGTTGATATTCTCACGCCAGCGTATCAAGTGGCGTTTCTTTTACCGCGTCTGATTGAAACAGCGATTTTCATTTTTATGCGTTGTGAATCGGATTTTATATTTAAATAATTATTGAATTTTCAAAAACCGAAAATAAAGAATAATAAAAAAAATAACGTACGGGGACGCAGAGTTCGCCGGACATGCCGAATTCCCCGCCGGAGAACCGGCGATCGTTGCCGTCGGAGAGGGGGGAGTTGCAGCTCTCGACAATGGAGCCGACGGAGTCGTCACCGGCAACAGCCGGCGCCTCCGCGGCGGCTCCGTCGGGGACGGCGGAGGAGGAGCCCTCCCCTTCATCGTCGTCTTCGTCATCGTTGTTGGAGAAGTCGAGGAGGTCGTCGACGATGAAGAGTTCGCCTCCGGCCGCCGCGGAAGACCTGGCTTCGAATGGGGAGAGGGAATAGGAGGAGCACCTCCTCTCCGGCGTGAATTGGACCTCGTCGTGGTCGAATTCGGAGACCTCCATTGCTCGATTAGGGTTTCAAACGATTGATCGAGAGAGAGAGCGAGAGAGAGAGAGAGAGAGTTTATTTGAAGATTTGACGGTGACAGACGGACAGCTCAATTTGTGTATTTATTTATTTATTTATTTTTAAAGGGGGGCAAGTAAATAAAGCTCTTTGAAATTTCGGATTAGAACAATGGATGGGTAAATTACGATCTCGTCCACTAAATCGCAGCCGTTGAATTGGTGGTTCCCACCAGACATCTGTAGGGGTTTTCAATGTGCCACGTCGGATGGCGTTTTTCGTCTTTTAATGGGGGGGGGGGGTTCTTTTCGAACTAGCCTTTTCAATTTCGTTGTTTTATTGATGGGCCTTTAAGAATTAAGAGGATTTTTTTATGTATAAGGTCCCTCGAGTCTTTACTATTTAAGCGAAGGCCTTGAAATATTTGTGACACAATTGGCAATCCCGTATAGTTGAGGAAATTAATATCCTTAATAATATTAGCATATTAAAAAAATAGATTTTTGCATATATATCCATAGTAAAGCTCAATGTTATGAAAATATCCCTGTTAAATTGTGCTCCTATCATTAACTCTATTAAGAACCCTAGTTTACCAATGGTTAAGAACCTTAACCTAACATAAAAAATGGACCTAAATACCATAATTTATCACAAATCCGAGCCCCCATTTGAACTTTTTGGAAAGTAAAGGATGTGGAATATGTGAAGAGATGTTCATTGTTGGATCTTTTAGGAAGAAAAAGATAAAAGATTTAATGAAGAATGAGTATACAGTGTGTTTTAGAGGTTTTGAAGAGGGATGGAATAGTAGAAAAGAAGAAGAAGAATAGAGGTTTTGCATAGAGGGTGTTTGATATGTTAAAATCGACTATAAAAATGTTAAAAGAGTAATTTTACATCCACTAACGTTTAGCAAACGGTGAAAATCAGGTAGAGTTGACGGAATTTAACCCAAGGGCGCGGTTGCATAACTTAAATGGTTTTTAGGAGTATTTTTTGTACTGTGGGATTTAACATGATTATTTTCACAATATTGAGTTTTAATAGACATATATGTGCAAAAATTCTTGTATAAAAAAAGATGAGCAATATTTGGGTGTATGATCCATAAGAAAAAAAATTGAGGTCCATAATTAATTAGAAACCATGTGTCTCCATTAAATTTTGAAGGATTTGAACTCAATTTATGAGTAACGAGTCATGTGTTGCTCACTGAAGAATTATTGTTACGTGTTTTATATCCCTATTGTATGTTTCTCATTTCAATTTTAATTACTTAAGGTTAATTTAGATCCACAATAAAAACGTCGCACGTTTCAAAAATATAGTGTTAGAAACCTTACATTGGATAATCATTATTTTGTGAGTTTTATTTTAAAATGAGATGGTTTTCGATATCAAATGTGCAAACCTACTTGGAAAAATTAAGAAGCCGCCGATTAAAAATGATCAGCAGCCACTAATTATATTTTAAATTATTTAAAACTAATTCACTTGACTGGTCATTTTTTATTTTCTCTCTCCTTCTCGGGATTCGTTTTTCCTTTTTTTTCAAATTTTTTTTACCACCAAAGACTTTTCATATTTTTAATTTAATTTGTGTTCGCACGTTTTTGCACGTTGGTTACTTCCAAAACGGGATAGATCGGACGGTCCAAATTGTACCACGTCAGGCTCCACTTTAGGACACGTCAGTTGTTTTTGTGTAAGCTACGTAGGATGTCGAGGTGAGCGAGTTAACGGTCGGATTGCATGTTCCTGTACACGTGTCACTCATCGGGTGTTGTTGGACTATTGGTGGGGCCCGGGTCCCGAGGGGATGTCGGCATTGGAGATTGTGAAATGAGAACTTTAGATGGACGGTGATTGGTGATGCTCTTTGTTTTGACGGTTGTGATTTACCTTTTTTTTGTGACTTTTTTTTAAAGGAAAGACTGCAAAAGAAGGTCTGACATTGCTTGGCATGGAGGCCTGTATTTATTATTAGGGATAAAAATTCAAAGGGTTATTTAGTTTTCACACCTCTTAAATTATTAAAAACCTTATTTAAAATATAATATTATAAGAATATAAAAAAATCATACAGTTAACAAACTAATTATATTATAAGAATATTTCATCTTAACATATGTATATTGTCCATTTTACTTTTCCTATTAAAAGATTTCAAGAGATTGAAGAAATGTATTTACGGCCTTTTTCATAAATGAAGATGGTAAAATGAAAAATATGCATATGTTGAGATGGAATATTCTTCTAATATATTTAGTTTATTGACTGTAGGATTTTTTTACAAACTCTGGTAACATTTTAAAGGGTTTATAATAATATTGTGTTTTGGAGGGGATTTTTTTGATAATGTATATAAATTGATATTTTTGTTAACAGCTTTTAACTTTTAAGTTTTAAATGAAGATGTATATATTTTGACATGCCCTCTAAAGTTAAAAGCAGCTCTTAAATTATTTTCTCAAACATGCACTTAATTAATCTTTTGGTGGACTTTTTCGGGAGGTTTTAATTTCGGCCTTCCTTTGGCGGTCCCCCAACGCACGTGTCAAAAGCCACAAAAGGCGTTGGTGGATGCACGTGCCGAACGCACATGCGTGGCTCGGTCACGGGGAAGTCGGGCCGCGGTCGGTGCGGGTCGGGTTAGTGGACGAGTTCAATTACGCAAGTGTCCCTTAGTTGGGTTCCTGTGATGGGGGAAGACGGTGAGGGTAAACACGTCCTTTTGACGTGAGGTGGTTTTTACGCCACTGTCGGCGCGGGGAGACATTAAAAGAAGGGTAGACTTTTTAAATTCCCGAAAATGCCCTTAGGGGCCCAATAGACAAAATGCGGGATCGTCTCGTGATTTTCAACGGCACCCACCCAACGTTTTCCATTAAAGCTGTCTGAAATCTAGTGGTCAAATGACTAAATTGCTACTGGTGAAATGTTTTATTTTCAGATACACTATTATTATATTGTCACAAATCATTGCACGTTTTTAAATCATGATGATGATGAAATTTTGATAATAATAATAAAAAAAACAGTAGAAGTTAAAACTCAAATATGTTATATGCATGCAATGTATATACTTTGAGCTACATAGAAAATATGGATCAGGTCTCATCAAAATTCACATGACTTTTCTTTAAGACTAGCTAGTGTTGTATAAGTGCGCATGGTGTTGTGTGATGTCTTTCATGTTTAGCATGAGTGAGCCAGGGTCAGGTCGATGTTGACTCAAACTTTTTGTAAGAATATTTTGATCAGTTCTTTCTCTTTATTTTTTTCTCCGGCTACTTCATAATATCTTCCTTATTAGAATGAAGAGAGAATAAGGTCGTTTACAGGGTTCCTATGATAAAATGGGCACTGCTTTAGAGAAAGAGAGGGTATATGGAAATTTTTATAACCTAATTACTTGATAATAATATATTGATTCCACTTATTTTCTCTGTGGATATAAGAAAATTTTATCTATCACGTAAATCTACGTGTTCTCTTATATATATTTGTTTTCATTATCATTTTACATCTAACCTTAAATGCATCATTGTTCATTTCTGCTAACAGAAATATTTATACTCTTAGGTGTACAAGACATGATCTTTTTACTTGGAATACATCTCTTGCGATCATGCATGCTTGGAAAGGGAGGATCTCCTACTAGAGGCCACATATCTCAAGTGTGAATCTCTCCATATATATTTATGTCTAATACACATGATTTATTAGTTATCCTGCACAAAAGCTATTATATATCAAAGATAAAATCAAAGATATTTGATCTGGATTTCTGTAATACTTGTTAGTTGTTAGTGAAATATTGTAATATATAGAAAAATATTACAAATAATTTTGAGAAGCAAACGAAACGATTAGGCTGAGGCGCGGGTATCTCGCTCTCTTTAAGGAGATTCAAGCCCTCTGCGGTTTGGACAATCCACGAACCGGTGCAGCAGACTTTCTCTTGGCTCGTCCCCTCCAGGATACAACAGCCCAACTAAAACGTTGTATAGCTCACACCAATCTGCATAAGTGGATGAGCTCAAAGCTCCAAAAAAAAAAAAAGAACACCTTCCTTGGCCAAGAAATTCTCACACTCACTGTTTTTTTTTTGTATGATGGATTGATGTTATGCTTGATTGATACATTGCCACCGGATGAAGTGGTGATTTATATAGTCTCATTAGACCCCCTGGGATACATGCACGTAATAAACTCCATTTGATGCATGTTCATGCATTCCTATGTACACAATTTATGAAAGATTAATCCAATGACTATTGTGCATGTATTACAAGGTTCATTCTTGTGTATACATGCATTCATCCAATGTATATACATTCATTACAAGATTCATTCATGTATTTGAAATTAATAATTTACACATTCTTCAAAGAGACACATGAATCCATTAAATAATTCTCTTAAATACATGAATGTGCATGAATGAAAAGATTAATTAAAAAATTAATTAATATTAAAATGCTCCAACATTCCCCCACTCATTTTAATATTAATTAGGTGAGAATTTCCCAGCCAAGATGGATCAATATGCATCATGAAGGTGTGACTCTGGATTGAACCTTCACTAGTGAAACAACAATCTCTACTCCAGAGTTAGTAGTGGTCTCAGACTTGAACTATAACTGCTTAGAGGAAATAGAGAGTTATTGCTCACACATAATAGTCCAGGTGTTAACATGAGCTTTATTGACTAGCACATTTCGGCCTTGTGCTGATCCCAGTTTTCATGAGTATTTTATAGAACAAGCTCAATTCTCATAAAGAGCGGCCCCACTCTTACACTCATATAGGTAAAATCTGTCAGGGATGCACCTGTAACTTTAACATCCCACTCATAAGAGCTACAGATTTTATTAAGAGTTTTATTAAAACTCAACCTCCCAAGCGTTACAGGTTATATGCACTTTCACCATAGGGATGGAGGAAAAAAAATTAGTGCATATCTTACGACCACCATATGATTCATTTTTCCTATTGAACCCAGTTCTCAGGATCTCTGATCACCAGGTTAGGTATCCTCATATGTGGTTCATGATTGTAAGAGCTTTAATCCCATCCCCCTCGATGTGTTCCAGACCCTTTCTCTTGTCAAGGCCTTGGTTAATGGATCTGCAAGATTTTTACAAGATTTAATATAATTCACGTTAATGGTACCATTATTCAAATAAAATCTCACAGAACTGTGTTTTCTCCTTATGGGTCTGGATTTACCATTGTAATAATGGTTATTCACTCTGCCAATTGCAGCTGTGCTATCACAATTAATTAATATGGGTGGTATTGGTTTTTCCCAAACTGGAATTTCATGTAACAAGTCTCTCAACCAATTTGCTTCTTCAGTGGCTGAAGCCAAAGCAATAAGTTCAGCTTCCATGGTTGAATTAGCAATAATTGTTTGCTTTTTAGATTTCCAACAAATAGCA
This sequence comes from Acorus calamus, assembly GCA_030737845.1. Lineage (NCBI taxonomy): Eukaryota > Viridiplantae > Streptophyta > Magnoliopsida > Acorales > Acoraceae > Acorus > Acorus calamus. Next base: position 8,505,185 of record CM060877.1, on the reverse strand, counting down.
CAACCACCCAATGTAAAGATATAACCTGATGTTGATAGAGAATCACCTGACAAAGTATTCCAATTAGCATCACAATAACCTTCAATCACTGCAGGATATTTACTATAAAATAAGCCATAATTTTTTGTGCCAAGCAAGTATTTCATTACTCTCTCTATGGCATGCCAATGATCTCTACCTGGCTTACTTGTAAATCTGCTAAGTACTCCCACTGCATATGCAATATCAGGTCTGGTACAGTCAGTCGCATAACGTAAGCTCACAATTATACTAGCATATTCCTTTTGATTAATTATATCATTTTCACTTTCAATGGAAAATAAGTGAACACTAGAATCAAAAGGAGTAGATACATGCTTGCAATTTATATAGTTATATTTTTTCAAGATTTTCTCAATATAATGCGACTGATCAAGAAAAATGCCATCACATGTTTTTGTAATTTTCATGCCCAAAATAACATTAGCCTCACCAAGATCTTTCATATCAAAATTATTCATAAACATATTTTTTGTTTCATTGATGACAAGTAAATTTGAGCAAAAATTAACAAGTCATCCACATAGAGGCTAATAATAACATGTGCATTTTTCCAAGACTTATAGTAAATGCATTTATCACTTTCATTTGATTTAAAACCATTTTCAATCATGCATGTATCAAATTTTTCATGCCATTGTTTAGGGGCCTGTTTTAAACCATAAAGGGATTTAGTAAGCTTACACACTTTGTTTTCTTGACCGGGATCTATAAAACCTTCGGGTTGGTCCATATATATTTCTTCTTTTAGGTCCCATTCAAAAATGCAGTTTTTACATCCATTTGATGAATTATCAAATCATTAATCGTAGCAATAGCAATTAACAATCTAATGGATGTCACTCTAGTTACCGGAGAAAAAGTATCAAAAAAGTCTAGATCAGCTTTTTGTTTAAATCCTTTTGCAACAAGTCTAGCTTTATATTTATCAATACTTCCATCCGGTTTGAATTTTTTTCTAAGGACCCATTTACACCCTATGGTTTTACAGCCCGGTGGTAAATCTACTAACTTCCAAGTTCTATTAGAAATTAGTGATTCCATTTCATCATTTACAGCCTCTTTCCAAAATATTGAATCAGGTGAAGAGAGAGCCTCATTTAAAGAAATTGGATTTTCCTCAATGTTATACACATAATAGTCTGGGCCAAAAACTTTTTCAACTCTAGCTCTTTTACTCCTCCGAGGCTCATTTTCAAAATTTTCATCACTATGCAATAGAGGAGTAGAAGAACTAGGCTCTGATAAATTATTTTGTCTAAGTATTTGACCCCCACTATTTTTTTATTTAAAAGGAAAATTTTCTTCATGAAAAATGGCATCACTTGATTGAAATATTTTGTTATTTTCAATGTCCAAGAATCTGTAGGCTGTACTGGTTATTGCATATCCAAGAAAAACACAAGTGGTAGCTTTAACACCCAATTTATGTCTTTTAGGATCTGTAAGCCTCACAAAGGCTAAACAACCCCAAACTCTAAAATATCCCATATTTTATGTCCCTTCCAGAACTCAAAAGGTGTGAATTTTATTTTTTTATGTGGCACCCTATTTAACACATGACAAGCAGTTAAAACTGCTTCACCTCATAGATTAGAAGGAGCACCTGAATCAATAAGCATGGCATTTGTAAGGTCAATTATTGTTCTATTTTTCCTCTCTGCCACACCATTTGAAGCAGGTGAATATGGGGGAGTAGTTTCATGAATAATTCCCAAGGATTGAAGATAAGAGTTAAAATTCAAATGATTCATACTCTCGGCCTCTATCACTTCTAAGCCTCTTAATTTTTTTACCGAATTGATTCTCAATTTCGAGGAGGAAAAGTTTAAATTTTTCAAAAGCATCACTTTTATTTTTCAAAAGATAAATTTTGGTATACTTTGAAAAATCATCAATAAAAGTGATGAAGTATCTGTTTCCTCCACGAGTTAGAATCCCTTCAAATTCACATAAATCTGTATGAATTAATTCTAACAATTCGGTATTTCTCTCAACATTTTTATGAGGTCTTTTTGTGATTTTAGCCTTACTACATGTTTCACATTTTTTGAAATCCTTTGTCACATTTGGAATTAATTTCAAACTACTCATGATTCCCACATACCTACTGTTTATATGACATAAACGAGCATGCCAAAAATTCAAAGAAGAGAGCATGTAAACAGAAACAGTAGATGCTTTATTATTCTCAACATTTAGTTTGAACATACCATCACATGCATAACCCTTGCCCACAAATATTCCCTTTTTTGTAATCACATATTGGTCAGATTCCATAGTTTGCTTAAAACCAGCCTTATTAAGAAGAAAACTTGACATTAAATTCTTCCTCATGGAAGGTGTATGAAGAACATCTTTCAAAGTTAATACCCTTCCAGAAGTGAATTTAAGTTCAACCTCACCACTTCCAAGCACTTGAGTAGTGTGGGAATCACCAAGCATAATTGTTTTAGGCTCCTCAAAAGGAGTATATTTTTTGAACCAATCTTTGTCATAGCAGACATGCTTGTTAGCACCAGAATCTGCCCACCATCCTTCAACACATTGAACCATATTTATATCAGTTATCATAGCAACAAGGGGCTCTTCGGTAACGTTAGCCTGTGGAATAGGTTCACGTTTCCGGTATCTACAAATTCGAGCAACATGCCCCTTTTTGCCACATACATAACACATTTTAATGTATTGTTGGTTCTGTGAAGAAGGTGATTGGTTATTTTTCATGTGGTTTGGATTTCCTTTACCATATTGATGAGGTTTACCAAATTTTTTCAAGTTATTCTTTTTAGGCTTTAATTGAGCATTCTTAGGAGATTGACCATTGGGCAAGTTATTATTTGCAGAGACAAGATTTACCTTGGTAGCATCAACATTACTCTCTTGCATAAGTGCATCTTGTCCTCTTGCCTCTTCCTCGACTCGAATGCGAGTGATCAAGGTCTCCAAGGACATCTCCTTTTGTTTGTGGCGCATGCTCTTTTGGAATTCTCTCCAAGATGATGGTAGTTTGTCAATGATGCCGGCTACAACAAGATTGTCACCAATCTTGATGCCTTCAGAAGTTAGTTCTGCTACGATCATTTGGAAGTCTTGAACTTGCTCCACCACAGATTTTCCATCCACCATTTGGTAACGGAAAAAACGGCTAGCGGCATATTTTTTAGCCCCTGCCTCTTCAGTATCATATTTACTCTGCAAGGCTTTCCAAATTTTCTTTGCAGAAGTATAAGTGGTATCATAATAATCATAGAAGTGATCCGCAAGACAATTCAAGAGATAGTGCCGACAATTATACTCATCTTTTTCATATTTCTCGATCCTCTCTTCGAGGTCGAAGAGCTCATCTTCAGTCATTTCGTCGGTACTGGTCTTCTTGGGATTCTTCTCGGTGAGGACATAAGCGACTTTGAGAAGGTTAAGGTAGAAGAGCACTTTCCCTTTCCACCTTTTGAAGTGTGCACCTTTGAAGCGAAAGGGCTTGTTGAGATCTCCAATGTTTTCGTTTGGCTTCTCTAGCATAGGCTCCTTTGAATCTCCTTAAAATTGTTAGTGAAATATTGTAATATATAGAAAAATATTACAAATAATTTTGAGAAGCAAACGAAACGATTAGGCTGAGGCGCGGGTATCTCGCTCTCTTTAAGGAGATTCAAGCCCTCTGCGGTTTGGACAATCCACGAACCGGTGCAGCAGACTTTCTCTTGGCTCGTCCCCTCCAGGATACAACAGCCCAACTGAAACGTTGTATAGCTCACACCAATCTGCACAAGTGGATGAGCTCAAAGCTCCAAAAAAAAAAAAGAACCCCTTCCTTGGCCAAGAAATTCTCACACTCACTTTTTTTTTTTTTTTTGATGGATTGATGTTATGCTTGATTGATACATTGCCACCGGATGAAGGGGTGATTTATATAGTCTCATTAGTCCCCCTGGGATACATGCACGTAATAAACTCCATTTGATGCATGTTCATGCATTCCTATGTACACAATTTATGAAAGATTAATCCAATGACTATTGTGCATGCATTACAAGGTTCATTCTTGTGTATACATGCATTCATCCAATGTATATACATTCATTATAAGATTTATTCATATATTTGAAATTAATAATTTACACATTCTTCAAAGAGACACATGAATCCATTAAATGATTCTTCTTAAATACATGAATGTGCATGAATGAAAAGATTAATTAAAAAATTAATTAATATTAAAATGCTCCAACATTGTCTTTAATGAAGAACTCATTCTTGTGTAACATGTTAAACATGTGAAAGAATTAACTGGATACAATAATCATTAGATCCGCTATATCACTTTATGTCATTTTTTATATATATGCACACATATACATGAATTATATATCAACTTGAAAAGGTTGGGAGTCAATGTCCCAGGTGATCGGTGATGTGAAATGCGTGGTGTCTCGAAACACAAAACGTGATTCAGGCCTTTTTTGGTGGGGGGAACAGCAAAGAACTAGTGATAGCCCATGCATAATTTTTAGCTGATATATATAGCTATTTTTTGTTTTAGGGAAAAATTCAAATAACCCCCTGTAAACCACGTCTGAAATTCATATAGTCTGGTTTTTCTGTAAAAACACCAATACAAATCCAAATAATCCCATAAGTTAAACTTTCGTTGACAGATAAAGAATATTCTGCATTCTAAGTAAAAACACAATATATTAAAAACCATCTATAATTTATTAAAAATGCAGAAAACCTTTTGTACATAATGATTTTATTCATCTAGATAGATCATAAAACCTTATTCGGAGAGATAAAATCTTCATTTATAAATGATTTTTTACATTTTTAATACATTGTATGGGGTTTTTAGTATATTATTTTGTCAACCAATGTTAACTAAACAGAATATTTGTAGAATAATCATAATCTTTCAACGAAAATTTAACTCAGATGGCTATTTGGATTTACATAGATGTTTTCACAGGGTTTTATGGACTTTAGAAAAAGCCAACGAATTATAGGGATGTAAGACAATTTAGGGGGGGTCATTTGGATTTTTCCCTTTGTTTTATCGTGTTCTCTTGTTTGATTTTACCGTTTCTCTTAGAAATTCACTTTTCATATTAAATCCAATTTTAAAAAAGAAAAACAATCTTTTGATTTTAGTTTGGTATACACAATTTTTAATTGGGTCAATTGCTTAAATACTCCTGGAGCTTAAACCCCAATATCCCCCAATATATCCTGTGCCCCCAACCTTTTTAAAAAAATTTATGTACCCCTGCAACAAACATTCAATTTTTTTTACCCCTGCAACAAACACCTAATTTTTTTTCCTATCCACGTCCCATTAATCCCTCCAGTCGCACAAAATCGTAGTTTTCCCCATGTAAGTGCATATATGTTTTCTGTAAATTGGAGAACACAAAATGTATTTTCTGTAAATAATATTTTAAATGCATTATTATGTTATGTAAAAATCGTAACTTGCAAAACACTACAGAAACATATATTAATACATAACATTAATATATATGTGGTTCTTATATTGTCATGAAGTAATCACTTATTGGTGTTTGATTTATTTGAGTGTTTGACTAATTATTATATATCTAATATAGTTTAAATTATGTTTTCTTCCTAATGATGTACGCTTGCTAACTCGAATGTGTAACAATAAATTTGATTTCAGCCAAAATGACATGAAAATAGTATGAGGAAATACAACATCTCAGTTCATTAGGGTAGGAAAAGAATGTCGGAATGCAAACATTCGATGAATTCAAGTGTTTCGAAGTACTTATTGTGATAAAATATTTTCAGATGTTATACATTAACGTATGTTTCTCTAGTATTTTGCAAGTGATCATTTTTACATAACATGCAAAATAATGCACTTATATATAATATTTACAAAAATTACATTTTGTGTTCTATAAATTACAGAAAACATACATGCACTTACAGGGAAAAACTGTAATTTTTTTGTGTTAGGGGAATTAAAGGGAGGAGGGTAAAAAAAAAATTGTGTTTGCTGCAGGGGTAATTTTTTTTTTTTTTGAAAATGTGAGACAGAGAAAATATTGGGTTGGGCTGTAGAGGTATTTGGGAAACTGACCCTTTTTAGTTTGGTATATGTACATAGAGAACATTTTGAGCAAGAATGTTAGGCTACATACCATTTTTCATTAGATGGATGCAATGTTTTCAATAAACGTAGACCAACAAGACAACAAAAAAAGTGCTCTGCGTATTTTGAAAGGTTATTTTAGAATTACTTCGTATTTGAAATAAGGTGTGGTTAATTATTTCACCAGCCATCCTTTTCAAGTCCACCACTCTAAAAAAAAATTGAATTTTTAATTAAAAAAAAAATAGAAACACGTATTGGTTTATCTAATTACCCTACTTCATTTTTTAGAATAGTATATATTTCATTGTCTGAGTAAATAACTTTTAAAAAATCAAAATAATTGGGGATTATATACAAGGCTACAAATGGACTAGATATCTATTACATCCAGTCTTTTTTGTAGTCTTAAATACAATTATATATATCTCGTTAATCACTATATCCAGGGGCGGACCTAGGAGGGACAAGTTGGGGCCCCGCCCGCCCCCCCCCCCCCCCTCAGGATTTTGTAAGTTTAACATGCACACACATCACAACCAAAAAAAAAAAAAAAACATGCTACCATGCATAAGTGCATATAGTTTTCAATAATTCAATCCCCAGGCCATTAGATTGCCGATTGGGTGGGACACGGACACTGGGCCCCACTTACTCCCTCACATCCCCAGTCCCACATACGATCGAAAAAAAAAAATAATTGGTGCACCGTGTTCCAGTCGTTGACTCGTCGTTGTATCTCTCGTGAGTTTAGACATCTCTGATTCCATCAAAAGCATCTTCAACCCCTGCAGTCTTTCTTGTTGTATGTTTAATATATTTTCTTGAATGAGAATATTTTGAATACTTACTTTAGATATTTTTTCTTTGTATTTGATCTTTATTTATTTTATTGTTGAAGAATTTGATTTATTTTTGTTGATTGGATTAGAAAATTTAAAAATATTATTTTTCATCTTCAATTCTTTATTATTTAAATTTTTATAAGAGTAATACTTGTTTATTTTTTTCGATCCCCACTTTTAATTCTATATATGTCAATTACAACATTATGTACTTGATGTTTTTTCTCATGAAAGATTTCAACATTTGTCCAGAATATCTGAATTATGTCAAGCACTCATGGAAATGGAAAAGTCGAAGACATTTTATCTCATTGATAGATTGATTCGTCTTGTTTTGACTCTTCCAGTTTCAATAGCAACTACCGAACGATCATTTTCAGATATGAAGCTTGTTAAAACAAGACTTCGTAATAAGATGGATGATGAATTTCTTGCAAATTGTCTAATTTTATATATTGAAAGAGAAATAGCTGAAAAATTTGACAATAACATGATTATAAATTAATTTTATGCAGTGAAAAATCGTCGGGCGCAACTAAAGTAAAAGATATGTAATTTCTTATTTATTTTTGTGACGATTTTTATGATATTTTCATCGGTGAATTGACTTATAATGAATGATTTGGATTTTGATATTTTTATCTTAAATTATCATCTTTATATTTATATTTTGTTATATTTTGTTATGTTAAGTATATTGTTTGATTCCCGGCCCTCTCTAGTTCTAAATCATGGGTACGCCCCTGACTATATCGAAAAACATACCTCGTTGAAATTTTTTTACATTTTCTATAATGATATCATTTCAATTTATTGAATTATATACTTCACATTTTATAAAAACATAGACCTTATTAGATGAGATATATATTTCTTAAAAATGAAAATATGTTGTGCCATTGTTTTAGATTGTAAAATGAACTATGTGTAACATTTTCCATTTCTTTTATAAAGATCTAATAGAGGCCCATGTGAGCTTACAAGGCCCAACCCAACATACAGGTACGAAATATGAGCTTGATTTGTTTAAGGTGTGTTTGGACACATAGTTTATAAAGTAATTTTAAGCTTTATACACTTTTTTTTCGGATATGATTTGTGTTCTATTTTAATTAATTAATGAATCACGTTTATTGTTGATAACAAAAACTGTTTTTGTTGGAATAAACATAATTTTAAGGTATATTTTTTTATGTAACAATAAAGACAGCTTATTAATTAAATGGGTTTGTTTGATAACTTATTTAAGACTTGAATTATATACAAGCATAGCAACACCCTCGGATCCTCCTTATTTTTTTGATGAATAAGAAATATGAGATTTATTAGTTTAAAAAATCTCAGATGCACAAGAACCATGTGGTAAGTTTAGGGATTCAAACTTCTGTTTTTTTTTTGGTTGGTACATAAGGCCCTTCAGGCATTTGTCCATACACACTCAAACCCAAACAAACTCTCGCTGTGGAGAGGGGTGTTCCCTACCAGTGGCGCAAGGCCAGGCCAGGCGGGACTTGAAACTTATGAAGAGCAAGTCCATATTGCCAACTCGGTGTAGGTTGTCCACACTGCCTTTGGTGCAGTGGTTGGGACACCCTCCCCCACGGGGGAGGCGCAAGTTCGACTTGGGTCGTGTTATGGGTCAGTGGGCCCCAATTTAGTCATGTATCAGGTACTTGTAGTCTTTTGAGGCCTTTCTACAAAAAAAAAAAAAAAGAAAGTGTAGGTTAGACATGATTTTTCACAAAAAAAAAAATCATCCAGAAAGTATTATTTTTCTCGACTATGTTTATAATTAAATTCTTGCTTTCTTCCTGAATAGTTTTTTTCCCCAAATTTTGATGTCTTAGCATTTTTGTCATTTTTTTCCCAAATTATTTATTTTTTTCTTTGAAAATAATTTTGATAGCAGTCGTAGTGTATAAGCAGTTGATGCACTACTTATATACTATAGATAATGCTGCAAAACAGACTAAATGTATCTAATGATATGAAAGCTCTCAATTTTTTCACTCTAGTCCTAAAAAAGGCTGATACACTCAATAGCTTTTTAATGTGGATCTAATGGCCTTCCTGTTAAGTGTGCATTTGGCTCATCCTGTAAGTAGTGTATCTCTTATGGAAAATGATATGTAAAGCCCCACGTGCAGTCTCATTTGCAGCCTACACTATTTTTCTAATAATACACTCTTCTATTGAAGTATATACTGTTATATAAAACAAAATATACATTGAGATAAAAGTGTATATTTTTTCTTTCAAAATATGATATTTTTACTCCAGAGTCCTTATGCTATAATAGAACCGCATGCACTACGCTGTCATAATATGTAGGGCTATAAAACTGATCGACTACAAAACAGACTAATTCTATAAACACTTAGGTTTCATTGTATTATTTTGGATAAATTATACTGGATATAATACTAGTTCTATAAAAAAAAAAAAGCTGCCTAGCCAAAGAAATATATATTTAATTTTTCTAACCGAGCTTTTGGTTAAATCAGTAAGCACCTCCCACCTCCATAAAATAGGTTAGATGATAAAATCTTAGAGAGTACCATTCTTACAACAACAAAAAAAAACATTCTATGAATGTGCATTATTTGTTGAGTATTGATACATTTTGTCACGACCCATCTATAGCCGGGAGGGGATGATCACCCATTTGACTATACATTTCATTATTGAACTACATATTATCCTAGTGTAATTTATATTCCATCTACTAGTGTAGTTTATGGTCGATTTAAAGGTTTTTTAGGGGTAAATAAACAATTATCATTTCAACAGGTGTATTTATATAATTTCATAACTTTTTAGAGATATACATGCAAATCTCCATAAAAAAATATGTGGTAATTTATTAGATATGCATACTTCACTTTTCATAATAGCATTTTTTTATTAGAGGAATATATATATTTTTGAATGAATTCAAAATTGTTAGGGATTGCGGATTGGGTTTGAATATATCATTTTCCTTATTTGGTACATAAATTATATAAATGTAAAAAATCAAAATACCTCCAAATTGTATGCAGGATTGACTTTAACAATATTTGGCTAATGAAATATTTTTTTATAAAATAAATAAATACTCATACGAATTGGATGTACATGTTCTCTTTTCCGTAATTCAGCACATATTGTGATAATTAAATATATATAGTTTTAAATGATTGTATATAATGTGTTGGTTATATATGAGTGTAGGATGATAAAATGGATTGAATGGTGCTTGTTTGTGGGGTGCTTTTATTTACACCCCTCATCTCATTTTGCACAACCTTCTAACAAATCAAATGTAAACACGAAAGAAGTGTGCAGATAGCGTTGTTATATACATTCTTTTCTATAGTTTCACTTCTAATCTCATATATCACATTAGTCATGCTAAGGTATATATCTTATTATATATATTTTTATATTTTTCATAAAAATCAAATAGTATTGTTGCACACAGTCTCTTTTTCAGTCCAACTTTTAGTTCTATATACATTCTTAACGTCATATGATCACATTAACAAGGTGTTAAATTTTTTTCATATTTTTTTATAAATGGATCAATGCAATATGTATAATTTATTTTATTTTATTTTTATAAAAAACATGTACCTTACAGGCGAGGTATATTATTTATAAAAAAAATCAAACAAGTGGATTGGAATGAGGCTGAAAAAAAGACAGTGAAGTAAAAATTTTCCAACAAAAAAAAAGAAAATTAATTTCGGTCCTTAGGGGAATCCATAATTATTTTTAGGTCCCTAGAATATGTGGACTTATTTTTAAGTCTCTAGACCCTATTGTCTATTATTTTCAGGCCCTTTTGAGTAACAATAGTTAAGTACACCGTTAACATTTTCAATTTTTCCCATCTCCTTCACCGACTATACATACTATTAGATACAATTTTTTTATAAAAAAAGATAGATATAAGCTACCAATCACTTTCATTAATGAAAAGATTAGTACATGTTTAAATGTGAGATGAGAAGAATTGAAAGCCAGATGCACCTCGGCCTATCCAAGTCATCGCTGAACTTGCCTGTCCACACTGCCAATGACCCATTCTGAGGAGCTCACGCCAAGCAGCCTCCGCCCCAGATAATCGGGAGCGATGCAGGACCACAGTCCACTGTCCCCACCCTCGGACACAGACCAATAGCTACGAATGAGCCCATTAGGTGACAACGCCAACACATGAATCTCAGAACATCCACATGGGGGGTGTCACCGCTAGGGCTGCAACTTGGGTCGGGTTGAACCCGAACCCGACGGGTTGAACCCGATTTTTACATGGGTTGGGTTGATCAAATCGGGTTCGGGTTCGGGTTCGCCATTCGGGTTGATCACAAATCGGGTTGGGTTCGGGTTGGCTCCGACCCAACCCGACCCAACCCGAACCCGTAAATTAATGTTAAAAAAAGATCATGGCCGTTTATTTTGTAACTTCTAATATGGGTAGTCCAAATTTTAGGTAAACCTACAACTTATGGGTTGGGTGGGGTTGATTTATTTAATTTACACATCATGTTAGAAATTCGGGTTGGGTCAGTTGGTCCATTCGGGTTGAAAATCGGGTTGGGGTCGGGTTGGTCCAATTCGGGTTAAGTCGGGTTGGGTCGGGTTGGTTTATTTAATTTCGGGTTGGGTTCGGGTTGGTCAATTCGGGTTGAAAATCGGGTTGGGCGGGTTAGGGTTTGGTAGTTTGGAATTCGGGTTGGGTTCGGGTTGGGGTCAACCCGAACCCAACCCGCCCGGGTTGCAGCCCTGTCACCGCACCATGCATCTTGCTAGAAGTGAATCTCCGTGCCCACGCCAACTTCCCATTTAATGCACTGCGAGAATTCCGCATGCTCACTGAACATACCTTTGCAAAGAGACAACGTTCGACCACCGATCGCGGGCCACCTCCTCTCACTGATGCCATGACCCCCACATCGATCTTTAAAAATCTGGACCCTTGTGCTAGATGTAGCAATAAGCCACCTCCATTTCCACTTCGACAACAATACCTTGTTCATGTCTTGAAGATCAAGGATACCCAAGCACCCGACTCCTTGCAAAGACAAACCAAAGCCCAGTCAACCAAGTGAGGCTTTACTGACGTCGCTCATGCTCTTTGCCACAAGAACCTCCTACGGATCACCTTAATGCGCTCAAGAACCCCATGGGGAATACCAAACACAAAACAATAGAAGGGATGAGAGGATGACCTGCAATAGGGTCATGCACCCGCCATAGCTCAAGAACCTCTCTTGCCACTCGGCCAACTGATGCTAGAACCATTCCACCAAAGGATCCCAATCCACCTTCTTCATTATCCCACACACTAGAGGTAGGCCTAGCACTCGGGATGGAAAGGACTGCACATGATAGCCCATAAGTCATGCCACCACCATGTTATGTTACATTGTTAACAGGTTTGGGTACACTGTTAAAACCAGAGGGCGGGAGTCACAGGAAGGTGGGGGTGACGGGAGAGAGGGGGTGATGAGACACCACACATGGAGGGAAAGGGTTGCCGTTTGTGTTGATGAAAGAAAATGACACAAATAGAAAATGAAGGCAAGAATAAAAATTAAAAAATGGTAAAAGTTAACACCCATTTGATGGAAAGACCCATAAATATAGTCTGGGGATATAAAAATAATATCTAGATGTTTTAGGAATCTAAAAATAATTTAAGAATTTTCAAAAGGACTAAAAATTATTTTTTACAAATGAAAATGACATGTCTAACTTTATATGTAATCTGATTTGTAGCTTACATTTTTTTTTAAATACACACTCGCCTATTAAAGTATATAGTTTTATATACATTAAAATATACACTTAATACGCTAATATATATATCTTCTAAAAACAAAATTAGTCTCATGTACTCCAATAATATACTATGCTTTGTTTTGGGAATTGAAAAAAATTAATGTGCATAACATTATTCCTGTATAATAGAAGGCGTGCGATTTGTCTAGAGGGGTTTGGTTTAGTTTGTGATGGACAGGTGCACGTACGTCGAAATCCGAGCCTCCGTAAACCAGAATATTCGTCCCCCTCGTCCGTACACCTACCTTCAGTTTTCACACTGCCACGTCAGCGAACAGCGCATTTGTGGGCCGAATAGCCGGCGCCTCCCGCAGCTCGAGCAGGGCCCACAGTGGTAGTGTGGGGCCCATCGTCTGTCAACGTCACCCGCCGCACTGACATGGCCGTAGAGAGAGATCCCGTATACTTTGCCTATGTACATGTTTATGTATGTCATGCATGCATGTGTGTGTATTTTTTAGGGTGGAACATGACATTGATATATATATATATATTATTAATGAGTCTTGATTAATGTGTCTACTATATCTATATTTACCCCGAATGAATACTATAATAATATTTTGTTTTATATACTTTTTAAAAATTTAAATTAATTATATTTAAAATTTGATGTGGGAGCATGAGAACTCACCACATGAGAGAAGATATAATTATATAAGATGTCATATTTTTAAGGGTATATTAATCATTAATTAAATTTAAATTTAATTTAATTAATTTATGTGGAACCCACACCATGGGAAAAAATATTATTTTTATTTTTTCTATGTGGACCCCACATTTGAGAGCTCCCACATGCCTCTCTTATCTGGTGAACTTCCAAGTTCCTCCATCCGATTTGTTAAGTGTTGAAGAATCATTTAAAGATGTTTTTTCCTCTCCCACTCCTCCAATTGAAAGAGCCAGTCGGTTTGAAGTTATACACATTTTTTAAATAAAAATTATATAATATTTTAGGATAATCTTTTGGATGATTTATATCATTTTTCTATTGTGCTTACTAACCATTTGAAATATGTTTAAAAATTATGATTCTGTATAAAATATTTTAATAAAGGCCATTTATTAGAAAACTTATTTTGCTTGTTAAGTATAGTTTTGTATTAAAAGCTTAAATAAAATTTTCAATGAAGTAAAATTTTCAGAATTATTTGAATTTACGTTTGCACTTTTTTTATTTGAATTTGTTTTTAAACAGTTCCTAAGTTTGAGGTATCATAGTTTGAGTTTGATACCTCTAGTTAAGAAGAAAAACCATCATTCCCAGGAATTCAACTATATGATAGATTTCATGCGAATGAAATTTTGTGTTGGATGTCCTGACATAAATAAATAAAAATAAAGATTTCAAGCGCAAATTTTCTACATGTTCTAATAGAAAGAGAGAGAGAACGAGAATAAATACAAAGTAACTTTAAGGACTCTTTTGACATTTAATTTTATATTTTTTATGTTGAAAAAAAAATTGTTTAAAATTCTCTATTCTTTTGTTCATTTTACCTTCGCATAAATTTTTTTATTTCACATAATCTATCAACTGAATTTCTAAATATGAGATTTTCTTTTTATGTAATGTTCACCTCATAGTTTAATACATGGGGATGCATATCTCGTATGCACGACCATGACAAGAATGATGAGTGGTGTTGTAGATATGAAAGACACAAAAATGTTTGTTTTTAAGGGTATATTAATCATTAATTATATTTAAATTTAATTTAATTAATTTATGTGGAACCCGCACCATATGGCAAAAAATATTATTTTTATTTTTTCTATGTGGACCTTACATTTGGGAGCTCCCACATGCCTCTCTTATCTGATGACTTCCAAGTTCCTCCATTCGATTTGTTGAGTGTTGAAGAATCCTTTAAAGATGTTTTCTTCCTCCCTCACTCCTCTAATTAATTGAAGGAGGCAGTTGGTTTGAAGTTATACACATTTTTAAAATATAAAAAATTCATCAAAATGTATATGATATCAAATAAAAATTATAAATTATTTAGAATAATCTTTTGGACGATTTATATCATTTTTCTATTGTACTGACTGACCATTTGAAATGTGTTTAAAAATTATGATTATGTATAAAATATTTTAATAAAGCCCATTTATTAGAAAACTTATTTTGCTTGTTAAGCATAGTTTTGTATTAATAGCTTAAATAAAATTTTCAATTAAGTAAAATTTTCAGAATTGTTTGAATATACGTTTGCACTTTTTTTATTTGAATTTGTTTTTAAGCAGTTCCTAAGTTCGAGTTTGATAGCTCTAGTTAAAAAGAAAAACCATCATTCTCATGAATTCAACTATATGATAGATTTCATGCGAATAAAATTTTGTGTTGGATGTCCTGATATAAATAAAAAAATAATGATTTCAAGTACAAATTTTCTATATATTCTAATAGAAAGAGAGAGAGAATGAGAATAAATACTAACTTTACGGACTCTTTTGACATTTAATTTCATTTTTTTATGTTGAAAATTAAAAAAAAAATGTTTAAAATTATCTATTCTTGTGTTCATTTTACATTCACATAAATTTTTTATTTCACATAATTTATCAATTGAATTTATAAATCCGAGATTTTCTTTTTATGTAATGTTCACCTCATAGTTTGATACATGGGGATGCATAGCTCGTATGCATGACCATCATTACATCTTGACTCCATGACAAGAATGATGAGTGGTGTTGTAGATATGAAAGACACAAAAATGTTTGTTTGCTTTAGGGGAGTTGTTTTGTAAAACCAAGGTGCATGCTTAAAAAATGGCATGATTCTGTCTTCCTCTGACCCTTCCCACGCTTCCCCTCCCCCTCTTTTTCCCCTCAAATTTGAATTACTATATAAGCATCCTTCCCCCTCCTTTTTTATACCCAAGATACCCTTATAAAAAGTCTTCCAATGAATGCTATTGTGTGCCTATACGCTTGAATGAGATGAAATTTATGTAACATTTAAAAACTACGATTTAACCAGTAAGATTTTAAATAAAGTGGTTTGAATAAACTTTGATCTTTAAAAAACTTATTTTTTATATTTTTTTAAAAACAACATTTCTTACATTAGTAAGGGCGTTTGATAACATGATTTGGAGGTGATTTTGTTTTTTAGTTAAACAAAAACTCAAATGTGTTACTAAACACATTTTAAGAACATATTTAATTAAAGTTAATTATAATTTTTAGTGCAAAATTTTTCTTTTTAAAAAAACGAAGAAAA
This sequence comes from Acorus calamus, assembly GCA_030737845.1. Classification (NCBI taxonomy): domain Eukaryota; kingdom Viridiplantae; phylum Streptophyta; class Magnoliopsida; order Acorales; family Acoraceae; genus Acorus; species Acorus calamus. The sequence continues at coordinate 8,489,128 of CM060877.1, read as the reverse complement.
TACGTTTTTCAGGAATCAAAGTCTATTTAAACCATTTTATTCAAAATTGTATTTTACAAACGTGATTTCAAATGTTATTTTAATTTTTTATTTAAGTTAGCATTTTCTAAATGCATTTGGTAATACGTTTGCTCTTTTAGTTTTATTAAAAAATAAAATCACTTTATTAAACATTTCCAAATGCTCCTTTAGACTGTGCTAGTTTTTTTTGTTGATGGACATTTAGGTGTTGACAAGTGCAATTGAATTCTGATAATTTTTTTTAATAAATTTGATAAAATACACAGGATAATGAATATAAATAGTATATCATATAAATATATATAAATTTATAATATATATGATTTTTTTGTTTATTAGATATAGCAATATTTGTATGTAAATATTCAAATATAGGATAAATTTTAATTTTTCAAAATTTGAAACTATATAATAGACAGGTTTACTGATTAATGGTTAATACCTAAAAATTCAAAAGGGATGTTTTTGTTATTTCAAAAATTTCACTCTTCGGGACTCTTTTGTCAATACGTCAGTACATTGGGACATTTTCGTCATGAAATCCACTCTGTATAAAACTACTTCACTACTTCAGAGAGAGAGAGAGAACTTCAACAGCAGAAGCACCACTTTTTCTTGGCTTTCAAAGGTCCATCAAGCGATCCGAGTTGGAGATCGATCGAGCAAGGACTCGATTTTGTTGGGTTTTTTTTTTTGGTTCATTCTTTAATAAAAGCTTCTGAGAAAAGCCAATAAAGAGAAGGAGAGACAACATGCCTCGGACCGTACGGTCTGCCGGACGAAAGACCCGCCAAAAAGTGGAGGAGGAGGAGCTCGAGCGATCCCCGCCGTCCGATCGAGACTGATCGGTCCGGATATCGAGGCCCGGCCGGTTTTGAGAATCTCTGCTTCCCTTGTCTCCCCCACTCCCCCTTTTGTTTCTTCTCTGAAATGCATGAAAAAGACGCGATTTTTTGGAGTGGTTTCGTTGAAATTGAAGCAAAAAACGAGGGTTTTCCGATGTGGGTTTTGTAGATTTTAAAATTTAGGTTCCGATCTCGAAATCCTCTGGGGTCTGTTCTTTAGTGTCTGCTGCTGTCTGTGTGTGTATTTGAAGCAAAAAAGGGGTATTTTGGGAATTCGAGAGACCCAACACTGTTAGAACCATTCGTTTTCGTTGGAGTTTCCATCGTTGATTCAATGGGTCCATTCAAGGTTGGGATTTGAAGCCCAGGGAGTGTGAAAAATCGCTTCTTTGTGGGGTTTTTAGGACCCCATCATCATCATCATCATCTCTGCTTCTCTATCTCTTCGGGTCTCCGTAACATCACTTCTTTGTGGGGTTTTGGAGGACCCGATTGTCATTGTTTCTGTTTCTGTAGCTCTTAGGGCCTCCGTAAAATCGGTTCCTTGTGGGGTTGTGAAGGACCCCCATTATCATCATCATCTCTGCTCCCCTAGCTCTGTGGTTCTCCGTAAAATCGCTTCTTTGTGGAGTTTTGAAGGACCCCAAAATCATCATCTCTGCTTCTATTGTTCTCTGGGTCCGTGTAAAATCGCTTCATTGTGAGATTTTGAAGGACCCCATCACCATCACCATCTCTGCTTCTCTAGTTCTTTGAGTGTCTGTAAAATCACTTCTTTGGGGTTTTCCCAGAGAACCCAGTTGTCAGTTCTGCTTCTTTGGCTTTTTGGTTCTCTGAAAAATTACTTCTTTGAAGGAATTTTGAAGTACCCAACTCTGTGGGTATCCCAATTTATCATCCTATCTTTCTTTCAGTTAGCGATGATGGTGGTTGCGTCTTGCAAGGAAGGGAAAGGTGTGTTGGACAACGGAAAGTATGTCCGATACACCCCGGAGCAAGTCGAAGCTCTTGAGAGGTTCTATGATGAATGTCCGAAACCCAGTTCGATTCGCCGGCAACAGCTCATTCGGGACTGCCCCATATTGTCCAATATTGAACCTAAGCAGATCAAAGTCTGGTTTCAGAACAGAAGGTAACCGAATTATGGCCTTCTCTCCAGGTGGGTTTTTCTTCTTTGGTGATAAATGCTGATGTTCTTTGTTCCTTTTGTGTTCAGGTGTAGAGAGAAGCAGAGGAAGGAGGCATCACGCCTCCAGGCAGTGAATAGGAAACTGACAGCGATGAACAAGCTGTTGATGGAAGAGAATGATCGGTTGCAAAAGCAGGTCTCACAATTGGTGTATGAAAACGGTTGCTTCCGCCAACAGACGCTGAATGTGAGATTGAATTTCTGCTGGTTATCTTTTGTTTATTTTGCAGATATGATGCGGTGTGTGCGTGTCTACAGGTATACACATATTTTGTGTGTGCGTGTCTACATGTATACATGTGTGTGTGTGTACGTATACATGTATACATGTGTGTGTGTGTACGTATACATATGTGTGTGTATATATAATGTTTGTGTGTATACATATACATAAATATTCCTATGTTGACTGTGCATGTATATATCAAGATGTATATATTGAAACATCGTGCCAAATGGGCATACATATATCTAGATGTCGTATATGCACAGAATATCCGGTTTTCCTCTCAAACCATATTAGTTCTCCTATGAAATTTTACAAATAGGATCACATTTATATGGATGCATAACCAAAAATCAGGCCAAATGATATGGATATCTCAAGATACCATATTAGCATAAAATAAATGAAAATGGATTTTTCCATCAAACTGTAACAAACTATGCACATATAAATACAATTATATTGAAAAAAGGGCCAAGTGGACATGCATATATCAAGAGTTTGTTTATGATTGCTTTCATTGAATTTGTTATATTGTGATGGGTGTTGTAGACAGCATTACCCACCACGGATACAAGCTGTGAGTCGGTGGTGACGAGTGGTCAACACCATTTGGCAACTCAGCGTCCACCAAGGGATGCTAGCCCTGCTGGGTATGTGTAATTTTTCTTTTGTCACGAATGCAATGCTCTTGTTTAGATTGTGTAGGTGTAGCTTATGAGGTCCTGTTGACTGTGTTTCTTTTGTAGACTTATGTCCATTGCAGAAGAGACTTTAGCAGAGTTTCTTTCAAAGGCGACTGGAACCGCTGTAGAGTGGGTCCAAATGCCTGGGATGAAGGTGAGCTCAGTACATTTTATATTTGATTAGCCATTTCAGGACCTAGTTTTGGATCAAGACTCCAATTTTACATAGTGATTCTACATGTTGGTGAGATATGCAAAAGCTTGCTTCGACTACTCCAATTTTTTCATTATCATGGCTGGCTTTCCATATTTCTAAGGCTCTATTTGGAACCAATTATCAAACTAATTCAACTTACATTTTTGTAAACTTTAGGTTTGATTTTGGATTTTATAATTGTGTGTTAAAAGTCAATAAAATAGCTTTAGCTTTTACAATAAATCGGCTTAGAGTAGCTTTTTTTTTTTTTTTTAATGAAAAAGCTGATTGAAAACGACTTTTATGAAAACTATTTTTGAAAATTGGTTCCAAACAGGGCTTTAGTCCAATTTATTTTGCCAATAAAATGCATCCTGGTCTCTCTTTCTTGTTGCGCCCTTGATCCTGTCTAATTCTGCCATTGTGCAGCCTGGTCCGGATTCCATTGGAATCATTGCTATCTCACATGGTTGCCCTGGAGTTGCAGCACGAGCTTGCAGCTTGGTAGGTCTTGAGCCGACCAGGGTGAGTTTCTTCCTATTCTTTTCTAGTTGCATGTTTTATAAATATCATTTCTTTGGTCCATCCTTCTCCATCAAACTTCTAATCACATTCAGATAGTTGCAAGGTCTGACAGTCGTATGTATCTCAGGTCGCAGAAATCCTCAAAGATAGGCCATCGTGGTTTCGTGATTGCCGTTCTGTGGATGTTATAAATGTGCTACCGACTACTAATGGCGGAACCATTGAACTGCTTTACATGCAGGTGACAAGTAATTTCATGCAAAATCTATGTAGAATGCATCGTAAATCCATGATACATGACCTGGAAGTACTCTCTTTGTTTTTTGTTGACCTAGCTATATGCCCCAACAACGTTAGCTCCTGCTCGTGACTTCTGGTTACTACGATATACTTCCATTCTAGATGATGGTAGTCTTGTGGTATGTAATATTTTTATTGCTGTTAGAAGTGACAAGAAAGCTTTACTTTATACATTTCATAGGGTTATTTTATGTTGACTCTTGTGCTAAATGTAGGTATGTGAAAGATCACTTAGCAACACACAGGGAGGTCCGAGCATGCCACTAGTTCAGCCATTTTCCAGAGCAGAAATGCTGCCGAGTGGATATCTTATTCGCCCGTGTGATGGGGGTGGATCAATAATACATATTGTTGATCATATGGATTTGGAGGTATAGTAGAGAGATTGAAAGTAGTAGTTGATGATATACATGTTTGGTCCAATTGACATGCAATTTTTTTATATCCGACATGAACCAGCCATTGAGTGTGCCTGAAGTCTTGCGTCCTCTTTATGAATCGTCCACCGTGCTTGCCCAGAAGACAACATTGGCTGTTAGTGATAATTCTCAATTCTTATATATGTTTTTTTGGTTGAGTAGGAAGTACAATTTATAATTTATTATTTGCACGCTTGCGTATTTCAAGAAAACGATTGGTACATGATTAGGGAAGTGTTTGGACAACTTTTGGAGATTCTGCTTTTGTGGGAATCATGCATCCAAACTCATTTCCAAACGTCCCTAGCAGTCCCAATTTTTTATGAAGTCAAGAAACAGCTTTTCATTTTAAAAAATAACTTTTCAAGAAGCTAAAAAAATTCTGCTTCCTGAAAAGTTGTTTTCAAAAGCTACTGTGAGTGAAATACCTTTTTTCAAAACTCATTTCCATTTCCAAGTGCACCCTTAGTGTATGAAGAACATTTGACAAATATAACAATCATATATATAGATTTCACATGCAATTTACTTGCATATTTTATTGTTTCATGCAGGCTTTGCGCCACCTTAGACAAATTACTCACGAAGTTACTAATTCCAATAACACTGGTTGGGGTAGGCAACCTGTGGCTCTAAGAGCACTTAGTCAGAGGCTAAGCAGGTGAGCATAATAAAAGCAGTTTGAATTGTATTGTGACTTAAGAGGGTTTGTTTATTTCTAAGGAGCCTGATATGTGAAAATGCAGGGGTTTTAATGAGGCACTCAATGGGTTTACAGATGAGGGTTGGTCTCTGATGGGAAATGATGGAATAGATGATGTCACCATTCTTGTCAACTCAACTCCTAACAAAATGTTGGGAGTAAATCTTGCTTTTGCGAATGGATTTCCGTCGGTGAACACATCTGTCATGTGTGCCAAGGCATCCATGCTTTTGCAGGTCTGATAACTGCAATTGTGTTGTTATCTAATGCTCTGAATTATTGATTATTTTATGTACTCAATGTAATTTTTTCATTAAAAGTTTAATCTCCATTTAAATCATGTCTCATGTCTAATTCATTGTTCACGTGTATAACTTGTTTAACAAAGCCAAAACCAAAAAGGAAAAAAATGCTCAATTAGGTTTTGCTATGCCAGATTTTAATGTCGGTTTTTCATGATTTTGTCTGAATCTAAATTTTCTAACTTGAGTTCAGAAACCTCTGTAATATTTTGATCATATACCGTCATTGAGAGATCATGGACTTGATATTAGTGATTGTGCATGTATAAATAATTTTTTATTAGGTTTTGAATACTGTCTTGAGTTTTATTAGTTGATTAGTTAACCCTCTTCATCCTTGGTTCTCATCTTGCAGAATGTACCTCCAGCAATGCTCACTAGGTTCCTGCGGGAGCACCGGTCAGAGTGGGCTGACTGTAACATAGATGCTTATTCAGCTGCAGTGGTTCAATCTATTCCCTGTACTTTGCCAGGCTCTAGAATTGGAAGCTTTGGGGGACAGGTTGTCCTTCCTCTAGCTCATACCGTTGAGCATGAGGAGGTGATTTTCATCTTTCATGTTTACTTTAATATTCATTAGATTTAGTCTTTTTTTTTTATATTTCATTTGGTTTAAGTTGGATACTTTTGACACGCTTCAGCATTTAATACAGTTCTTAGAAGTGCTTAAGTTGGAGAACATCAGCCATTTTCAAGATAGCATCGTGTCTAGAGATCTCTTTCTCCTGCAAGTAAGCACTTTTTAGTTATATAAATAATTTTTTTATATCAAGTTAAAAGATTTAACATAGAACAGTGATATGTTCAGATATATGAATCATAGAATGTTGATGCTGTCTTATAATCTATACGATGTAGGTATGGTTAGAAAATTCTTTGGAATGTTTCTTTCTTCTTGAGACTGCTTTTATGTGAAAATTGTTGCTCAATCTTTCACAACACAGTTTAACTTTCCTGCAGCAATCTGAATTTGAAATGAAAACAATTAAGAAAAAAATAATCTTTTAATTTCACATAGAACACACAGTTAGGATGGTGCTATATGAATCAATATATGTTTCTGCTATTTCTTATGCAAATTTAATCAATATGTTTAATCTACATTCATGTCATATAAATAAACGAGTATATATATATATATATATATATATATATATTGGAGGATCCTAATATCAAAAAATGGGCATCATGTGGGCCTTATTTGAAATTCTATTGTTACCAATCCTAAAGAATATGCAATCTTTTATACTGATGATTGGTATTGATCCTAATGATTTTTTCCATTTAATGAATATATGGTGCATATCACCCAAAAATACAAAGGATTGGTACTAGAATATGTGCAATTATTTGCAAATGAACATATTTCTTATATACACTGATGACTGTTTTTGTTCTACTGGTTTTGTAGCTCTGCAGTGGAGTAGATGAGAATGCTGTTGGTACCTGTTCTGAACTCATATTTGCCCCCATTGATGCATCTTTTGCTGATGAATCACCACTGCTACCATCTGGTTTCCGCATCATTCCCATCGACATTGGTGCGGTAAGTCCAGTTTAGTTTATGATAATCTAAACTCATCTCAAAAAAATGTTGTGCATGCACAAAACATAAATTCCATTGATGTAGGAGATTAAGCTGTAGATTTCAGCATAATTTGGTAGAATTTGTTTCCCATAATCTGATGATCCTGTGCAGGATGCATCCAGTCCAAATCGCACATTGGACCTTGCTTCTGCTCTTGAAATTGGGTCAACCGGAAATAGACTTTCTGGTGATTGTTCAGGAAACAGTGGGAACATGAGATCTGTGATGACAATTGCATTCCAGTTTGCTTTTGAGAACCACTTACAAGAAAATGTTACATCCATGGCTCGACAATATGTCCGAAGCATTATATCATCTGTTCAAAGGTTGGCACTAGCGCTCTCACCTTCGCACCTCAGTTCTTATGCTGGCCTATATCCACCATCTGGCAGTCCTGAAGCAATCACACTTGCTCGTTGGATATGTTGTAGCTACAGGTGTGCTTTTAATTGTTTTTTTTTTGGGGAATAAATAATAAGTGAAGGATAAAAAATATCATTTAATATGGACATTAGTCTCAGTGGTCTTTTTATTTTCTTGAACTATGAACACTTTTGTCTGCATAAAAAGTTTATTCGATTTACAAAGTTTTGATGGGGATGGGCTATAATATAATATTATTTAATGTGACTCCAGTCCTACAGAGTATATTTTGATGAATATCTATTTGTTTTGTAATGAAAGCTTGCTTTGTCTACAGGGGCCATTTGGGTGAAGAACTTCTCAAGCCAAGTAATGAAAGTGGCGAATCTATTCTCAAAACACTGTGGCATCACTCAGATGCGATCATGTGCTGCTCCTTGAAGGTTGTGCATGTGGATTTTTTTTTTATAATCTGCGTACTTATTTTTTTCTAAGAAACAAATGAATGCGAATCTTTAATTATATATGCATACATATTGAAATCTTGAATTATTTACCCCATCAATGGAAGCCTCAATGATTTCCATTTTTAACTGATATCTTCATCATAAACTCTTCATTGGGCTGGATATATTGCTTCTTGTACAATTCACTTTAATATGTAACACATCTTTCAAATTATTTTGTAAATTTCGTACATGCATGTAAAAAGAATTTGAGCTCTTATGTTTTCATGAGCACGTCTAATGCATTTTCTCATCATAGTTTGTACACAAGTTCTGATTTTCATTTTTGGCACTTTTTTATTTTCATGCAGATGTTGCCAGTGTTCACCTTTGCAAACCAAGCAGGTCTTGACATGCTGGAGACAACATTGGTTGCCTTGCAAGACATAACTCTTGAGAAAATTTTCGATGATAATGGGAAGAAGACACTCTGCAATGAGTTCCCGCAGATTCTGCAGCAGGTATATTATAACTTTAAGGGAGTTTGAATAATGACACAGTAAACTATATTGGCCGGCCAATTAAGCTGCAGTTTTAACTACCACCAACACCATGTCCTATGTTGGTGTAAAATCAGCAGTGGTTGAATAAAAAGCATGATCCAACATTTCCGGTTGCTGGATGTGATATCTGCTATGACCCATTTGTTTAATCTCTCTTTTTTTTCAGTTTTTTTTTATTTAAATTAAGCGCATCATTCAAAATAAAGCATTAAGTCTAGTAAAATAAAGCTTTTCTTTTCAGTTTTATATCCCGACGCCTTTTTTCGCTGTCCACATCTTCTAGACTTACAAGTAATAGTCTAATAGAAACTGAATGGAGTAAGATGCATTTTGCTTAAATATCAGTTCATCTTAAGTTACTCATTCAAGTGACTAGATATTTTTTTAAAATTTCCTGGTTAAATCTTCTTCCATTTGCAGAAGTAAAACTCAAAACCCAAATCCCTAGTAAAGAGGAGTACCTGGTTTGGTAACCAGACTTACATACCAACAAAAAAAAAAAAATTGAATATTAACATTTTGGTGTTGCTTGGAAGTGATTATGTTTGCTTCAACTATTTTGCTGATCACCCCCTCATCTATCTCAAGGCAATCAGATCATTCTCTCTGATTGATGCTTTATTTTGCTTGACCAGGGCTTTACGTGCCTCCACGGCGGGGTCTGCTTATCGAGCATGGGAAGGCCTGTGTCATATGAGAGAGCAGTCGCGTGGAAGGTGTCGAATGAAGACAACAATGCCCACTGCATCTGTTTCATGTTTGTCAACTGGTCTTTCATGTGAAGCCTTGAAGTTATTCTCAGCGTTTTGTCGGAGACGAGAAACAAGTAAGCTAAAAAACTTCTTAAACTATGTCGCAGTTATCTTCGTTTTGGGTATGTAAGCTTCACAGGCTGAGCCATGAGCCATATAAAACTTAAACATCTGGGTTTGTGGAAAGATGACCTCTTGTTTAAGTCTTGAATTCTATGAAGAATCCTTTGAAGGGGGATTTTGTGATTAAATAGATTCTTCAGATGCTTTATATTGTGTGCTTTATGATCTTTTTGTCAATTCTTCACTGCTCACTAACAGGCCTGATCCATGACAGACTTCAGAACTCCACATAAATCTTTTGTTTGGATATGATCTTGTAAACACATTAAAGATAGGTTAATTTGGTGGATTGGGAAATGTTACACTTAAAGTCAGTTTTGCAATAGAAACGTGGTTTGCAATTTTTTTAAAAAGTATACATGTCTGATGAAATACATGTATTTTCACAAAAATGAAGTACACAATTGAATGAATTAAATGCATTGCTTTTTACATTTTCCTTCATATAATATATATTTCACATCATATATATATATATTCTATGAGATTACACCCTTTTAACGCGTATATTTTTTTAAATTGTAAATCAATTTTAGTAAGCACGGAAAATGCCATGAGTGCTATATATATACACATTCTATATGTACACATTCCAAGTGGAATTGAGTAATTTATGTATACCATACATGATTTAATTTTTTATAAGCATATTCTTATTTAATGAGGTACAATTTTTTTTAAATAATAAATTATATACTCGAAAGAAATAAATGCATGCATTTTTATATTTTTGTGAGATGATATATTATTGATGTGCATCTCCATAAATGAATAATAGATGTGGCACTTGATCTACACCTTTTCTTTTAACCAGTAATGTCTGTGTTCTATAACATACAAAGAAATAAAGAAATTTAACAAAACAAATAATATGGCATGGCTTCATCAGTTTGTCTGAGACTGCTGACTACTATAACAATGGTGGTTGTTAATCCCTCCATTTTGTATGTTGGCCATTTTCATGCATTTGGACCACTTAAAGAGTTTGTATTTAATTGTATACACACACACATATATACACAAACTCTATAAAGCTTGTCTCCAACAAGGCCTACAAGCATGCCGGGGGGGGGGCGCACTATCAGCTTTCTTTGCTTAAAAAGCTATACTAATAAAAAAAAATGTTATACAAGAATATACATTATCTAATGCAACAGATAGTTGCACAAAATTGATAAGTTGCATTGCCTCTTGTACCAAATTAAACTATCCTAATAATGCTGTGATGGAGGTGGCCTATTCTATCCCAAGTTGATTGGGGCTTTGCATTGCCTCTTGTACCAAAATGAGTTATTTCTTTACTTCCATGGTGTTGTACTGCTGCTTCCTCCAGAAAAATATAATCAGATATAAGAAAGAACCAGTGATTCATATAAATCAAGGTGTACTATAGTATCTGAACTTTCAACAGCTAGTCTCACAATTTCTTGACATCTTCAAAATAAGCAGCAGGGATTTCTGAGGGAGAGGACAATTGTGCCACACACCTGAACTGTTTCCAGAAAGTACAAAACATTAGTTCATTTAATCTATTAGAATCTCTGTTTGTAATGGTACATATGCATTGAGATGGAACTTCATAATACCTTCTGTTGCAAGTACTTGTCTTTTATAGCATTTAGTGAAGATTCATTTCTGTTTAATTGCAAGTCATGTATTGCAAGAACGCAATCCTTCAGAACGGATGGCTGATAACCAGTGTAATTCTGCAAAGCTGGGCTCTGAAGAAATGTACAAAACATTAGTAATCAAAGTTTACAGTTTAGTTCTGACAGTGACCATAAAAGAATGGGAAAAAAAGGTCAGGGACATCATAATCTGATGAAAATTTCTAACATCAACTTACCAAAGGATGCACCTCTGGATTGATTGTGAATCTTGCCAAAAAAATAGCTGATGCAGCAACCATTGATGGCAGAAATCGAACACATTCATAGTCCAATAAACTCAATTCCGCAAGATAATTACTCAAGAACTCCAATTTCATATCTGGTTTCTGCAAAAGGACGTATACCAATCTCTTTGTTAAGAAATAATCACCCAAGACTGTCTTAGAATGTTTAGGATTATTTCTATATTATGTAGTTAAAGCAATAAAAAACAGAAGGTTTAGGCTTACTTCACAATCCTCTTGAGAAATCTTAATGAATATGCTGCACGAGCAAAAAGAGCAACCATTCATCAAAAAAAGGCTAAAATTTGCATTTCACATTGAGCGCCAACCAACCAAAGACAGTACCCAAAAAAAAAAAGATGACATAAAGAACACAATAAGAAACATTATTTCAAAATCTACACAAAAACTTTAAATAGTTTTCCTACGGTCTTATTTGAATGGAAAGAAAGAAGAGCAAAACTACAGGACTTAAAGAAAAAGCCAGAGAGTTTTTTTTCCTACCTGAGAAAGGTATGTGTGGTGGGATTGCCCAACTCATATTTCAAAAATTGAAGTACATCATCCTCCATCTTCATCAACTACAGAGAAATAAAACTTCAGTCAAATTCCTTACAACATTACCATAATACAATGGAAATGAAGAGAAAATATTTACCTTTTCTTTTGTGTAAGTCTTATTGGTGATGTGGCAGAAGTGCCAAACATGTGACGATCTGATCTCTTCATACCTCCTATTCCAAAAAAACACAATCACATAAACAAACACAAAAATCAAAACAAAAGATTTCATCATTCAAGACAACTCATGACTTACGAGGCAAGACGCATAGAAGACACCGCGAGCAGCTGAAGATTCTCCTCATTCATGGCGTGCTTGGAGAGAAAGCGATCGATATATGATACCGTGAGGTAGAGCGTATCAGTAATGAAGCAAAATATTTCAACAACAGTCACAAGCCAGTCCACTACAGACCCCCTCATGCTCTCCGTAAGCTCATTCTGGACAGACTTCATGTAGTCAGGCAAAGGCCTCTTCTCCCGATCAACCTAATAAAAATTCAAGAAACCGAACTCAGAGATCTTATGTTTTAACCCCCCGTTTAGGGTGCGACAGATAGTCAATTCACCCCGATAGCTATACCAGGATAGATTATAATCCATGCAGAATAAACAAATCTTTGTTTAGTTGCTTATTCTATTATTCCTATAGGCAAATGCAAAAATAACTTTTTCGTTGTTTGATTCATCTTCAATAAAATGAAGATAAGTGGTGGATAACATGATAAAAATTTATGACTTTTTAAACGACAAATCCACCCATGCATATTGTTCGTGATAGATACATGTGTAATATGATAGATGTGACCGTTTTTAGAATGTGTGAGAGTGCTAGGTGAGTCATCGGACCTTATCCTAGCTTATCTAGGCATTACAATTTTTTATTCTTCTTATTCCTCTTATGCTATATTTATGCTTCACCCCCAAACTGGCATCACAGAAAAGAGAAAAGACAAAAAAGAAAAAAAATGATTTTTTTTCTTGCTGACCTCCATCGAGCTTAGATAGTTGTAAACGTCATGAACAAAGGCATCACAGATGTGGGGATCGTTGTCAATGACGTCGAAGGGAGGAGGAGATGGTGGGTCGGTCCTGATCGCGAACCTCCTCCTCTTCGGTGGTGGCGGCGGCTTGGGGACGATCGACGGGTCATCATCGGACGACTGAGGAGAAACATTGGCGCCATTGGAGATGGTTGGGAAGACCCTCGCGATCTTCTGCTTGAGCTCTTCCGCGGCCCTCTTTTTCGAGCACACCCTCATTTTCATGATCGCCATGGCCCCAATTTTTTTTTTTTTAAATTTCTATGTGGATTGTATCTGATTAATCGATTGTTAGGGTTTTATAAGGGTTAGAAGGGTGAGACTGGTCGAACGAAAGATGGGCAAGTTGGGGTTCCAAAACGGGGAATAACGGCAGTTTTTATGTTCTACAATTAAGCTTTGACTTTAAAGTTGTTTCAAATTTGGTATGGGAAAAATCCATGTAACTCCCTGGAAAGTTAGTTGAAGCGATTTTAGTCCCTGTAAAGAGTAAAATTGAAAAATCACTCCACTTCTCTATGTTAATGGAAAAAAATATCATTTTAGTTCTTAGCGTCACCACAACTAACCAGGTACATGGTTAGCCGTAACTGCATATTAAAAGTTACCACAATGCCCTCACCCTTTATAGCTAGGCTTGTCAACCCGATAAAAGGCGTAAAAACCTGATCTGAAGGACCAAACAATCAAAATGGGCTGGGTTTGAGTCCATCCTGACTTGATCCTACGGACCCGAGATCCGATTGACCCAACCAAAAAATTATGTGATTTTTTTTAATCTATGATTCAACCTAACACTCATGATCCAATCTAACATTTATAACTAAATATTGAATAATCATTTAAATTTTTAAGCATTTGAAATATTTTTACAACATTTTGATTTCGCATAAAAGTAGAATAATCTAGACCGTACTCCAAATGTTTTCTCATAAAATATTAAAATATTAAAATAATGAAGAACTAATACACTGGATTCTATTTATTTGTACTCATCATGTAAAAATAGAAATGAAAAAAAATTCAATAAAAGAAAGAGTGGTCTCCACAACCCCATATGCAGTGTTCTCTCACTAAATCAAAAGTTCAAAACCCTCCTTACATTCTTCTCTTTCTCTCCCTTCTTTTTCTCAAATCCTTTATTTTCTATTCCCAAAAAAGAAGGCAAGAGAAAAAAAAATGAAGCTGCTCTTAAGAAGGTTTCTCGATTTCTCCTAGTTCGGTCTCTCTTGGTTTGACCTAGGCTTGTTAGTGAGTTGGTCTGACCCAGCCCTGCCCGACCCAAGATGGATCAGGCCCGAAGGATCCGACAATCAAACGGGTCGGGTCCGGTTGATAGGCCTACTTATAGCTCTCTTGAAATTTATGAAAATTGAAAAAATCCATGTAAAATTTATAAATCTACTCAGGTCTCTATTCTATTACCCTCCGTTTGGATTGAGGAATTAAATTATTCTGGATAGATAACTATACCAGTATAGATAATAATTCTAAGCCCTCGTTTGAAATGGGGATAATTTTTATTCTAGGGTATAGATTTATTCAAGCATAAATGAGTATAAATAAGGATAAAATGATTTTGTGTTTGGTTGTATTTTGAATTATTCTCATTGGTAAACGTAAGAATAAATGTTTTGTTGTTTGGGTAAAATGTGAATAAAGTATGGATAAGGATTTATAAAAGGTAAAAAAGTAATGATAGTTGATTTGACATGTGATTTATAAGAGGTGATGACAGTTGATTTGACAGTGGGCCCACATATTCTTTAGGTGGAATAACCTATGATAACTTTTATTCTAGGGATTGATTGGAATCCTTATACTACTTTATCAAGGTTTATTCTGGCATAATTTATCTGTGGTTATCCGGGGTAAACAAACACCCCCAAATACTTATCCGAGGTTATCCGGGGTTATCCGGGGGGTTATACTCGTTCCAAACGGGGCATAAAGGAATAAGAGATTTTCTGTTTGGTTGTGTTTTTTTATTATTCTCATTGGAAAACGTAAGCATAAATGTTGAGTTGTTTGGTTGATAAAGAATAAAATATAAATAAAATGTAAAAAAGTTGATTTGACATGTGCGCCCTTTATGTCCCGTTTGGAACAAGTATAACCCCCGGATAACCTCAGATAAGTATTTGGGGGTGTTTGTTTACCCCGGATAACCCCAGATAAATTATGCCAGAATAAACCTTGATAAAGTGGTATAGGGATTCCAATCAATTCCTAGAATAAAAGTTATCCTAGATTATTCCACCTAAAGAATATGTGGGCCCACTGTCAAATCAACTGTCATCACCTCTTATAAATCACTTGTCAAATCAACTATCATTACTTTTTTACCTTTTATAAATCTTTATCCATACTTTATTCACATTTTACCCAAACAACAAAACATTTATTCTTACGTTTACCAATGAGAATAATTCAAAATACAACCAAACACAAAATCACTTTATCCATATTTATACTCATTTATGCTTGGATAAATCTATACCCTTGAATAAAAACTATCCCCGTTCCAAACGGGGGCTTAATGTATAAGAGATGCTGATAGGTGATTTGATGTGATAAGGTGTAAAAAGTTGATTTGACATGTGGGTCCATGGGAATAGATAAACTGAGTATAGCTTATCTTAAGGGTTACTTAGAATTGTTATACTCTTTTATACTCGTTTAAACTGGTTTAGTAATACCAAGTTATAATTTGCAAATAAACAGTCATTTTCCCTATCCATTCTTATACCACCCTTATCCGAGCTTAACCCGTTACCCAAACGGGGGGTTAGATAATATTTATTTTAGTCCCTACTATAACCAAAACTAACTATGGTCGACTTTAACTATACATACAAAATTATTGTAATACCTTTTTAAAATTTATCTTCTTTCTTGTAAAAAATATATATAACTTCTTGTCTATTCCTTATATTGGCGAAATGTTGACTTAGAGACTAAAATCATCAAGCAGGACAAAATATAGACATGTTAAGGATATTTACTGATTTTACATGGACCTTTTCTGATTTTTATAAGTTTCTAGGGAGTGATATTGATTTTTTTTTCTTTTTTTTTTCTTATCATTCGTGAGTATAGGATAACAGAAGAATTTTCTGAAAAAGACGTATTTTTTTCATCTAAAGGACTAAATTGAATTTTTCATATTTTGTAGAGATTTATTTGAATATTATTTATTGGAGCTCCGTTTAATAAACCAAATATTCTTATAATATACCATCCATATTTTTGAAGACCCATGACAATTTTTTAATTTTACAAAGTCTAAAATCTCGATTTAGTTAACTTTCCAAAGAGTTATATTGATTTTTTCCATTTTTAAAATTTGTTTTTTTTTTAAAAAAAAAAACAAATTTGGAAATTTGTTTCGCGTCTATCTAATTGTTGTGGAGTATTCTATAAATGCACTTTTGTATTTGGATTTGCATGACCGACATGAAAATTAATATTAATATTTAAATCTTTTCATACGCATAATGACTAGTTAAGAAAAATATATTATTAAGATAATAATAATAAAATCAAGTAATTAATAAGTAAACCGCTCAATGAATAAAGAAAAATCAAATATAGATAGTGAGACTTATTACTAGGTCGTAGAAATTAAAAAAAATATTAAAGTTGAAGGGTTTTGTCAACAAGTACCCTCAGGGCACTGGTTAACCCACATTTATTGTTAACTTTTTAAGCAATCAAATAAATTAATTATGATATGAGTATAAAAAAAATAATTTTTTTTAAAAATACCAACAACACCCTTAATAAATTCACCATCTTTTTTTCTTCTTCCCTCCCATACCCTATTTTTTTACTCAAATTTTTTTTTTCTTCCCTCCCATAACCTATTTACTCATAAATAATATAAAAAAAATTGACTTTATATACAAAAAAAAATTGTTCAATTGTTTGGTATACATATTGTTTTTTACATAAATATGACATTTTTCTTGAAAAATATCTTATTTATGCTTGTAACATTTTTTATTTTTAAATATTGTGTAAGGGAGGAAAAATTGGGTGTGGGAGGGAAGAAGAAAAAAATGTGATGAATTTATTAGGGGTGTTGTTGGTATTTAATTTTTTTTTTTCATTTTTGTTAATCATATCATAATTAATTTGTTGGGTTGTCTAAAAAGTGAGCAATTAATATAGGTTAACCAGTGCCCTGAGGGCACTCATTAACAAAACCAAAAATTGAATAATACCTCAATAAGTCCACTCAATGAATCATAATAATTTATTATATATAACATAAATCTACTAATAAAATATACACATATATGCATTACTTTGTTAACTACAGTAGACTTTCTCTGTGTCAAATTGAGTAGTGCTAAGTTGATATTACACTTCATATGTGACCCTTCGTACTTAAAAGTTGAAATAAACATTATTGGAAAATGTTCTCAGGTAAAATCTTATCAAGATACAGTATTAATGCCAAAATAAATGAGCACAAAAACCAATATGATAATGAAAATTAGAAAATGTGATTTTTTTTTAAAAATAGCATAAACTAAACGAAAAAACAAAAACGTGGTTCAAACCTTAAAGTGTAACATAACAACCAAATTCAAAATAAAAAACATAAACATTAAATATTACACTTCCACAACTTACCCTTCTTGCGTAAAAGTTGAAACTGAATGTCATTTTTAAAAAATGTTAAAAACAGACTTATCAAATTTTTTAATGCACACAAAAAATGAATAATTGAGTATATTTATATACAAGTCATCACACATATAAATAAAAAGTTGTAGAGAATTTGTAAAATTCTCTTAGCTCCCCTTTTATGATCCCCGTCCAATTTTTTCATTGCCTACAAAAATAAAATTTTTAATAGGTTTTTTTATATTTTAAAGTCCCCATAAACTATATGATTTAGTAATCGATCTCTCATTTATTCATATTACAGTTTAAATACATAGATTTAAATAATATGTTCTTTTTTTTGTCTCATATAGGCTAATGAGCAAACCAACCATTTTAGTGATAGGTCCCCTCACAGGGACTAAGAGGGAACATACCCTTTAAACCATGGTGGAGCCACCTTAGGCCGGGGGGGGGGGGGGGGGTGAATTTTTTTTTATTCCCCCTTTTTGTGATAAATTAATTTAATTAGATAACGTTACGTACATCCCTATTTTCAGCCATAATTATAATTTACATGTGTTTTGATTTTTTTTAAAAATAATATACTTTATCTAATAAGGTACATATTTTTATAAAAATAATTAAGTATATATTTCAATGAATTTCATTGATGCATCTATAGAAAATGTAAATTTTTTTTATCGAAACATATACCTCATTAATATGAGTATACGCGCTGTTAATTATTTATCGACACATATGAAACTGGAATTCGGGTTGAAAAACAATTGTGTGTAACAACACTCTTTTAATTAGGATCCATATGTCGTGGGTCCCACCTGCATATGAAATTCCTAAACAGCAACAAGCCACCACTAAAATAAAACATTAGATTTATGTTTTGACATCTTTTTTTTCTTCTGTGAATCATCGATTTAAAATTTGACATATCGTTTTAAATAAAATAATTAACTTTTAGAATTATTGAATGATATGTTTTTATGTGAATGTCTTTATTTTATTTTACACATATTTATTTTTTAATCTATGATATTGAAATAAAAAAACATAATAATATAATTTTAGAAAATATTTATATAAGTCACATTAGGCCCCCTTTATAAAAATCCTGGCTCTGCCACTGCCTTTAAATTTAGAGACTTAAACTCTAATATGAAGAAGTGAGAGATCAATCACTAAATCATATGTTTTATGGGGACTAAAAAATGTAAATCACTTTTTTTAACACCATAAACAAAATTTGACAAATTTATAGACTAAATCCAATCTGATATATTTATTATTATTATTTATATTAGAAACTTATGTCATCCAAGAGAACAAAATCCAATCTGATAATGGAATATGTTACTTATAAAAACAGGGAAAATGACAAATTTTTTTTTCTAAGAGTTTGAAATACCAAAATCAGCAATTTTTAAAAATTATACCTAAAAAGCCTCATTTCACAGTTTTGAAAAATAAAAGACTAATCTGCCCTTATGTAATTAAATATTTAATATCCCTCTTTATGTCATACTAAAAATTTATTTTTCTTCAAAACCATAATTTCTCTATACATTATGAAATTCAATTTTCTTAGAGGTTTTGTTATTATATATTATGTGTGTTTCTTATATATATCTTACATGATATTTTTTATCATTTTTCATTGTGTATAATCATAATATGTAATTTAAATCTATGTTGTGCCCCAATGCAGCAGATGATATATTAGTATACTAAATCTTTATTCACGTTTTTTATTTTTTTGACTATTTACATATTTTTATGATATCATTAATACATATCCATTTTTTAAAAAAACATCAACATTTAATAGAGTTTATCATAAAAAACTCAAATTATATTGATACATATTTCACAAAATCCACCTAATCACAAAGAATTTACAATAAAAAAATTGATCTACATGAAAATGTGTGAAATATATTAATAAAATTAAGATGGTGAAATATTTTAACAAAATTAATAGATATTGAATGTATTAAGGATCAAATTATGTAAGGGTAGATTAGTCTTTTGTGTTTTTAAATTGTAAAATAAGATTTTTTTAGGTCTAATTTTTAAAAATGACTGATTTATGTATTTCTAATTTTTAGGAGACTTTTTTTTAGTCATTTTCCCCAAAAACAATGACATATCTTCCTATAAACTAAACCAAAAAAATAAAATTGGTGCTTCAACCATCCAATCTAGTGTATATATATAAAAAATATTTAAAATATTCATTACAAACTCAACAGATCCACATGGAAATAAAGCAAAATTAAAACCAATAAATTCCAACAAATACAAAACCCAAGATCAACACAAAAAAAAAGTGTATTAAATAAAAAAATATTTTGAACAAAAAAAATCTCTAAAATATTTAAAATTTTCATTGGGAACCCAACATATATCAACATATTCATATGAAAACCCAACAAAATCAAAATGTATTGAATAAAAAAAATAAATTTATATTTTAAATAAAAAAATTAAATATTTAAAAATTTCATTGTGAACCCTGACATACCGTAACATATCCAATATTCATTACAAACCCAACAGATCGACATAGAAACCTGACAAAATCAAAACCAATGAAATCCAACAAATACTGAACCCAAGTTCAACCAAAAAATATGGAAAAATGTTTATGTTCAGTGAAAAAAATATTTCGAACCAAAAAAATCTTAAAAATATTTAGAATTTTCATTGTGAACCCCAGTATGTTTCAACATATTCACATGGAAACCCAACAAAATAAAAATACATTGAATAAAAAAAATGTCTTCTTTGCCCAATCATAATTACCCCTGTTAACCAGAAGGAATAAAACAATTCACTATGTACTCCAAAGAAAATAGTGTTTTGAAACCCAACAAAATCAAAATTCATTGGATAAAAAAATGGAATGTCTTCTTTGCCCTGTCATAATTACCCTTGTCAAACAGAAGATTCATTCAGTGTTCCAATAAACGTAGTGTTTACTTCATTGCCCCTTAAAACAGTAGGTAATAAAAGAGATTATTAATGTCAATTCAAAAAAGTTCTAAAGTGGTCGAGGAGGTGTTTTTTTCCTCTAGTCAATTTAAATAGTCGAGTCTCCTTCTCGAATTCAGATGACGGAATACGGATCCTGCACTTAAAAATGAATTGGGGGACTTTGGTGTGCTGTCAGTCAAGGAGATTCTGAAGAGATATATTGGTAAGAGAATTAAAAGGTTAATATCACTCTTAATGCAACTTAATTAGAGGATAACTCATACCTTAGTCTGTTGTTTACCTTCCATTTTATAGGGTTCATGGGCTGGATAGCCGTTGTTACTGGCCTCATAGCTGTTGTAACAACTCTCCCTTGATGCTGTTTAGTGGGTGAGTTTTGTGGTAATCGCTCTACTTTATTGTAGCTTAATTACCCATGTTTTATGAGTAATGAACCTTAATCAATCACTTGACAGTTACTGGCATTATGGGTGTCTGACCGTTTTCGAGATCCTCCTCGTGGTCTTGGTCTGGTTGGGACACGGAATCCTGCTCGGCGTGTACCCTGTCATTCATCCGCGAGGTATAAGACTATTCGACCAGACCTGACTCATTTCGATGAGAGGCCAGTATGGTCGTGTCTCACCTGATCGGGAGTGCCTGCTCATAGCTTTATGGTTTTGTCATTGCCAAACTGGGTCCCTAGTTATCGGATGCAATTTTTTACGTTCGAGTAACTCTAGACATATGTATTTTTTAATTGGGTGTAGATTTTTCCTTCCACAAGGGTAAAATAAGTAAATAAAAAAATAAATGAAAAATGTGTTGTCTCATGTGCACCGCACCCATTAGGTCAATTCAAAATGTTCTAAGGGTCATATAGATAATTCAAAAAAGTTTACGCCATGATTTTTTTCTCCATGTGCACCCCATTCTTTTAACGTGGGTGTACACGCACACTGGTTTAAATGCACGTGCACACGTGTGAGTTAATAAAATGTAAATGCATATAGATAAAAACTATATTCGACTAGTACATAAGCACACAAACTCTTGATGAAAAGAATATTTGTCCATCAAATTTACTGATTGTACATGCACCAATCACACGATTAGACAAAAGAAGATACAAAGACTGAATGATATACCCTCAATAACAGAGGATATCAATGAACAATGACACAAAATTGAAGAAAAAACAAAAATCAAATAGAAAAGTAAAAAAAAAAAAGGCTGATAGGAAATGAATTCTAGCAATTCCATGCTACAATATTTAGCTGCCTTCTCGCTCAACTGGTATTGACTTTTTCTACTCTAGAATGTGCATGTTCATTCCCTGAAACAATGGTAATGAAATTTATCTAATGAGGTAGAAAATTTATAAAACCTAACTTCTTTAGATGAGCAACACTCAATAAAAATCATATCCCCTTCTAGGCTGTAGGCCTCTGGAGCCATCATGTATCAAAAAGGCAAGTAACATTTCAATCTATATGAACATATATAACTTTTATTCTAAGATAACAAAAGTGATTGAAAAACACATATGCACATTAAAGAAAAACAAATATTGTTAGGCATGCCCTATCAAACATTCATGCTGAAACACCAAAATCAGCAAGCTTCAACCTTCCATTACTATCAAGAAAGATATTTCCAACTTATAATTTGCAATATCTTAGAAATTCAGTAGCATGATATAAATCAAATATAGTAATCACGAACTATCCCATACTTAGCATCACAATAGATATGCCCATGTAGATGAAGGTAATCAATAGCTTTAAGTGTCTTTTCAAGATTATAAAAAAATAGCAGCATGTTCAGATCCATCAGTATATGCATTTTTCATCAGGTGTAAGCAAGAATCCTCTGGCATGAATGACATGATAATTCAGAGCCAATTTCAAAACAAATGACCAGTGGCGGAGTCAGGAATTTACTCCAGGGGGATGACACTCAACTACAATCTTTAATTTAATTTTTTTTCTATAAACTTGAGATTGCAAGGAATGTACAAGAAAAAAAAAAACACACTCTACACAATAATTCAAGGACAAAAAGTAAAGTCATTGAAGCTCATTTATAGTTTCAATAAATCCATATAATATAATAATTCATGAAGTACAAAGAGGACCAAGCCAATGATTCTAAAGTACATAAAAAAAGAGACTAATTATACCTTTTACAATAATTAAACTAGAACTATAAGGTGTGTACAACAACTTGACTAGTTACACCACCCTTTACATTAGTTCAAGATTACAAAAAAATACAATATGTGATCTACATTTCCAACAAGTTTTCTATTTGGCATCTCTACAATTGACCTTGATGAGTTTTCATGGAGCAGAGGATGAAGAACACCGTTTCGTGGACTTTCAATTTGGGGCGATGTTGAGTTGGGATGAAAACTTGAAGAGGACTTACTTACTTGGGTGCACCGGATGGACGATTGTGGACTCAAGTAACTTGACGATTGAACTTAGGATGTTTTGGATAATTTTACAAAACAATGAGGGTGATTAAGTCATTTGGCTATATATAAAATTTTAAAAAAATCTGAGTGAGCTGCCCCCACTCGCCCTAACGTGGGTCCGCCCCTGCAAATGACCAATATGCCTCTCCGGGTGACATCTTACAAAAACAACATTTGTAACACTACCTTTCAGAAAATGATGAATAGCTGAAAATTAAAAATTTGACCAAAAGAGACTCCAATTTAGAATCCATTGAGTATATATGATTTCAAACCATTCTATATAATTTGCACTGAATTTGACAATCTATCACCAACATTTAGGGGTGGTAAACGAGCCGAACGAGACGAGCTTTGACATGTTCAAGCTCGGCTCGTTTATAAACGAGCCGAGCCGAGTCGAGCCGAGCTCACGAGCCTCAACGAGCCTAGAATTCTTCTTTATTTTAGGGTTTTTAGGGATTGAAAATAAAATTTTAGCATAAATGAACCAAATTCATAAGCTTAAACGAGCATAACTTTATATTAATTTAATGTTCTAATTTTATAAAGTAGTTTAGTCAAGTTTCAATTAAGTTTTTATAACACAAGCGAGTCGAATTTGTACACAAAATGAATCTCGATCCAGGTCCCGAGCCTAACCGAACTTTAAAATTTGTTCAAGCTCGCTCATTTGTCTAAATGAACGAGCCTGAACGAGCTCAAACCGAGCCGAGCCCGAGCCGAGCCCGAACGACTTGGTTCGTTTACCAGCCCTACCAACATTGATTTCTATGATTGAAGGAGTTTTTGATTTTTTTAATCGATCTCTGGGTGATCCATTAGTATCCAGTAAAGTTGCCTCCTTTTCAATGATATCTGAATTGGTCACTTCACATAGCTGTTGAATTACCTCTTTTTCATCCAGAATTATCAAAGAGTGGCATACTCATGTGCACATGCGATTCATTGTGCTTTTAAGATAGACAGTTCTAATATGTTTGTTTAGTTTCTTATTTCGGCAATCATTCTCAATTTTCAGGCCAAAAAAAAAAAAAAATGACAAATAGCAATTATGTGTAAAAGGGCACAAGGTTAATGGATTCAGATAGAACTTAAAGTATCATCATATTCATTCCCGGGGCTTATAATTAAATTATTAAAGCCAATCTAGCATCCACTGCGATTCACTTATATCAGTCTTGAAAATTCACAAGGAGAAATCTATGAAAATAACATGTCAATAATGCTGATGAGAATTCATTATGTGAAGTAATAATACAAAGCAAATATTTTGATGCTCATGCTTTAAAGTAAATATGACAAATATGGGAAATGGAGCACAGAGGTTAAATTTTTTATTTATTTATGAATAATACATCAAAATAATACATAAAAAATCATATGCATACTTGTGACCATGTAATAAATGAGTCAATCCAAAATTCCCTTGAAGTCATTTCAATCAGTCATGGACATTTAAAAGGAACAACCGTAACCTGTCAATGATTAACACAAGAATATGTTTTGTGATGTAGCAATATAATACAATATAAACAATTTATGTACCTAAACCCAAAATACCACCCGATGAAAGAACAATTAATTTATGTTCATTATAAATCTTAAGAGGAATTTATGTACCTAGGTTTCAAAATTCATTCAATTTACATAATCCTGAAGATCAACTACTTCTTCATGAATGAATAATGTATGTGGCCCTCAATCTACACCTTTTTTTTTCTTCTTTGTCCCCGCGTGCATTGACATGGCGGAAGGGACGCTCACTCCTTTGAGTGAGGTCACCATGCGGTTGATGCTTATCGATCACAAGAAAAAAGAAAATTGGTGTAGAGTCCCTATAGGGACTGGTGTTTATGGGCTCTCATGCCTAAAAACTACTGCAAGCTCTCTGGGCTAATTATTTGGGGTTTAGTAACCCTGGTGTCTGTATTCTTCTTTTAATTAATATTAATAATGTTTATGTTCTATAACATACAAAGAAATAAAGAAAAAAAAAACCCAAATATAAGCTTATCAATGGATCAGATATTGATCAGATAGATTAATATCTGTATCCTATCCTAATTATTCAAATACATATATTGATTTTCAAATTCAAAATTTTTTGAACAATGATAAGTACGGATATTTTTTAGATAATTGACACGCTTAAATATTAACATTAATTTGAATAATTAAAAGATATATTAGAGAGATATTAAAAATTAAAATTGAGATTTTAAAACTTATTATTTATTTCAAATATCGTATATTGAAAATTTAATAGCAATATAGTATATCATGATTGTGATTAATCATACATTATAATAAATATGAACATATATAATACAAACATATACAATTTTATAATATACGTCGGATTCATATATTTTTCAGATTGGATACAATGATATTGATATTTGAATATCAGATATTTTTGATTTTTGGATAAGGATTCAGATCATATACAATTTTTTTTTTTTTGATAACTCACATGCTTACCCAAATAATATGGCATTTGGCTTCACCGGTTTGTCTGAGACTTACTGACTGCTATAGTGGTGGTTGTTAATCCCTCCATTTTGTATGTTGTCGGCCATTTCCATGCATTTGGACCACTTAGAGTCTGTAATTAATTTTGTGTGTGTATACACACACACATATATAAACACAAACTCTATAAAGTTTGTCTCCAACAAGGCCTACACTGTCAGCTTTCTTTGCCTAAAAGGCTATCCTAATAATAAAAAAATGTTATACAAGAATATCTAATGGAATAGATAGTTGCACAAAAAAAGAAGTGCACCCGTCCCACACAGCTTGGTTTTACAAGAATATCATATGGTCGAGACAGAGGATCAAATCTCATATATATAATATATATCACTTGAAAAAAAAGAAGGCAAGTATTGCTTATTTAGGTTGGTTTGGGCTTTCTCTGTAAGTTTATGGCCTATGAGTCCATACTAGTTGTAGACTTGTCTATGTGGGACTATGTCGTCGTACCGAATATTTTTTTTTAATGTTTTTCATAACAGGATATTTATTGACATTAAAGAATATATGTTTTAATTGATATTTTATGTATTGCATTAGATGACATGACATCTACATGAATGACTATAGAAATGTATGAGTGTAGACCATCTTAATTAAAGGAAGAAGAAGAAATCTTCGTGTGGATTTTACATGTAAAGGGGAATGTGATACATCTAGTCCTGTGTGTAGCCCCCATATGCAGTTCCAACCATTTTATTTTTTTCTTATAATATATACTCACCAAATAAAGTAGATAATATGAAAAGTGAATTATATAATTTGATAAACTAGTATATATTTTTTCATTTATGAAAAAATATTTTTTTTAAATTTTCATATGCTGTATTAGTGAAGTATATGCTGCACTAAGATAATATATACTATACTAGAGAGTGTATAAATGATTGATGGACTGTTTCCAAACTACAAATGGAGTTGCAAAATTGACTGAATGTATCAACACTCTTTTTTTTGGACTGAATGTGGTTGAGCTGGATATGCTACTTACGTTTGTGTACCCTATATAATTACATACAGGGGGGATTAAGTTTGCGTCAAGCTCGATACCAAGACATACCCTTAACACAGAAAAACCCTGATTGTTGTGCTATGACCACTGATGGTTACAACACTCACTCTTTTAAAGGGATCTGAGATACCATCAGTGGTTTAAGGTTTCTTCAATGTGGTCCTTTTTTTAGAATGAAATTGAAAAATTAAAATGTGTTGTTTGAGTGATGATCCATTAATTGAAGTTGAGCTGTAGTTGTGAAGAAAAAGAAGTCTCCTTTTGTTTTCTTTCATTTGTTAGGGTTGGGGAAGGCAAGGATACCACATCATTGTGTCTAGTGGGGGATGTTCCAATCTATCATCTTGGGTGGAACCCAATTTTAATTTAAACCTTTTTTTCTTCTTCTTTTTAGCATTAGATACTGGTGTTCGATCATGTTTTGTTTGTGACGATTTTGATTTTGATGGAAATGATTCAACTTTGGTCGACATTGTTGCATGTGTTGCACATTGTTCACAGCAGTCTCATTTTATACTTCTTTTATTTTTCATTTTTTGAAAAGAAATGATTGCAAATAAAATCGATCATGTATCTTTGTGGAGGTGGATTTTTGAGTATCCCTTCCTGGGCCGGATCTTCGTTGATCCGGGCTTCTGAGATGGGTCCGGAGAAATGGTTTGAGTCTGAACTCCTTCCTTCGTCGATACTCCTCGCCTTGATCGGAACGGAGTGCTCCTCGTCGTCTCCATTCCGAGCACCTGCCATCACACCAGTGTGGTGCCGGTAACGCCCCTCGACGCTCGTCATGATCCACCTTCTCAAGGGAATTTGACATTTTTTTGACTGACGAGAGGGAAGAGTGATTCCGTACCTGAGGAGGGAGGGGTAACCTCCCTTTTATAGTGGGTCGGGGCGTGCCGATCGGGACCTCGAGGAGTGTCCATAGCGTGATATGGACTTCCTCAGGCCTACGGATTCGGGACACGTGGTCTAGGGATCACATTAACCTTAACGGTTTCCCTGACGCATCGTCCTTTTTGTGTCAGAGAATATTCCCTCGCTACTGTCTTGAAGAAGCAAAGGAGGGATCCATATCTGGTTTGTTACTCAACTCGGGCACCACGTGCCCTGGCCCGAATAGGTCGCTACACCTTGTCCTTTCGTATGACTCACCAGATGACTTTATCTCTGGTCGGGCGTTGTTGTCGTGGTACGCCGTGGTCGGGCATCGGTTCGCCCGACCTGACCTACTCTCGTTTTCTTATCTTCTGCGTCCGGGTTCGCCGGGCCCATAATTCGTCGGGCGAGGTTACCTCCCTTGGGTATCGCCAGATGGGTCTGACCTCGAGGTCTGCTAGTGGGCCTGCCTCTCTTTTTGGGCTGCTTCATGTTAATCGCGAATGGGCTTTATCGGGTTATTCCCCACTTTCTGTCTTGTTCGGAATGCCCTCCTACAATCTTGAACATAATGTGTTACTCATTGTGAGTACTATGAATGAAACCAATGAATTTTTTTTAATATTTAATTATGAAGTTTGTGTATGAGTAATTTATACTAGCAATAATCTTGACTATGACCAATTTGATGATATGAACCAACAAATGTACACCAATAAAAGGATAATCAACCCTCTCATATGTGATGATATACATGTCATTTATGTCATCAATTAAAATTAATACGTATAAAATTTTGCCCATATTTGAATTCAAAGTTATAAATTTTGAAAAATATCGTGGTGCGAATCGAAGTATTGAAAATGAAAAGAAACACAAAAAAAATTTTTTTTTTTACATGTATGATAAATGTTGCCTACATCCATAAAGAAAGAAGAGATATTTTTATTAATTTTGTGGAATACAGACCTTATGTGATTGAGCTACAAATATGACTTTCAAACCCTAGATTGGCCTCTTAATTATATAAGAAAACTGAATTAACACACACACACACAGCTTAATACGTGATTATAATGCCCCCACACATAATAAATAATTACAATAATGTCATTACAAGTGAAAATACATGTGATCTTTTTTTAAGGGTTCACCCATTGACGAGACAATCACGTTCGACCTATGTTTTCAGTCATAGGGACAACCTATGTTCGACCATGAAAAATTATGCTATTGTAATTCTTCTTCGATAATCCAGAAATTCAAATGCAAGACATAAACCCAACAATATAATATCCTATATTTGACAAAAAGAACAATTTATTTGAGCTGAACTGTTTCCATTTCAATCTTCACAAGTCAAATGAAGTGTTATAACGACTAGTGAAAGTAAACAATATCATTAAAGTCATAACACAGTCATATAATATATAAGATCAATATTTACATGCAAACCCACTTATGGAACAAAACATCCCAAAACAAAGCCAAAAACAAGAAAACAAAGCTAAACAGATAGCAACATTTTCATTCCTCTCTTCTCAATGCCCTTCAGAGCTTTCACAATCTGTCCCATGGAGGGCCTGTCGGAGGGGTCCACCGCCGTGCACCGGCCGGCCAAATCCAACACCTCGGCGACCTCATCTTGCGACACGCATCCTTCCAAAGTGGGGTCGATTCGGTCGCCTGGTTGGCGGTTGTGGTGGGGGTGGTGGTCCTCAACATCGTCTGAGTGCCTCCCAGTCACTAGCTCGATCATGAGGACCCCGAAAGCGTACACATCTGATTTTTCTGTGTAGTCTTTATTGTCTTTGATTTCTGTCATCATAGATTGAAGGAGTTCAGATCGAGTGATAAAAAAATTGATCATGACAAAATTAGTCTAATTATCAGATTGATCATTTTTTTTTATTACATATCTATTGAATTAACACTTGGAATCAAATCCACACAACATCATCGAGTATACTCACTAGTAATATTCAAACTATTTCATGCATTGAAAATTATCAATTTAGTCGTATTTTAGAAAAAAAATGTCACAAAAATGGGAAGCTTAGGTAAAAAAGAATTGGAATAGATTTTATGAATTAAGCATATAATAACATTTT
This sequence comes from Acorus calamus, assembly GCA_030737845.1. Taxonomy (NCBI): domain Eukaryota; kingdom Viridiplantae; phylum Streptophyta; class Magnoliopsida; order Acorales; family Acoraceae; genus Acorus; species Acorus calamus. The sequence continues at coordinate 8,459,756 of CM060877.1, read as the reverse complement.
TAATTTGGAATCTAAAAGGCTTAAATAATAGTTCATGAAATGCTAGTTTTGCATTCAATTTTTTTTTTAAATAGTCACCAAGAAGGGTGATTTGGTCATTTTAAAGCATCCCAACCCTAAATTCAAAAAACAAGCTCTAAATGCAATTCAAACATGAAAGAGGGAGGACATAACGGTCGAATACCTGGCGGGAGGTAACCGCCGTCTCCTCCACCGCCCTTCCCGCCAAATCCGACGGCCCCGGGGAGGTCCACCCTCAACCGGGGCTCACCACGCTCGTCCAAATACACATTCTCTGAAGACACACATCCATAAAACCCATTCCGCCTCCAGTGCAACCGCTCGAGCACTTGCGCTACGCCCATCGCGACATCCCATCGCTTTGCCCAATCTCCGAATCCACCACCGTTAAGTGCGCTTCGCAACTCCTCCCCTCGATGAATGCGTAAAGCGCGTACGACGCCTTCTCGCGGGACAAACAAACCCCGATCAAATCCACCGCGTTGCGGTGGTGGAACCTCGCGAGCTCGAGTGCTTTCGACTCATTGAATTCCAATAGTTCCCTGATGAAGAACGACAATCCTCCGCTCCCGCGCGCACCATCGCATCTACGTCAATCGCCTCCATTGCCTGCCCATCGAACACCTTCAATTCCCAATCCCCTGCCTTGTATTCGATCATCGGAGACCCCCTCCGCCGCTGCCACCCAACGAAGAGCAGCACAACAAGAACCGAAAGCGAGACTATCGTGACAAATGCGGAGATCAAAATTCGTCGAGACTTGAATCCAGGGCAAGGAGGAGGCGCCTGCATTGCCCGATCGGCAGCAAAGGCCAGCGTTTTGGCTGAGGTCAAGGCTTTTGAGCTGTCCGAGCTCTCTGGGGACCGGACCGGAAAGAGAATTATGGCTGAGATTGAGGCGGACAAGGTGTGAGAGGCGCCCAAACCCCCCCGGGATTGTGCCGGAGAGGGAATTCCCCGACCCGTCGATTGCCTCAAGATTCTCACCCCCAAAAGACTCGGCAAGCCCCCGGAGAACCCATTCCGGGCGAAATTGAGTGTCCTGAAGAGACCGCATCGACCACCGGAGACCGTCGATCCTCCCCGATAGGTGGTTATCGGAGATGTCTAGGTAATAGACCCGACGCAGCTCGGTGAGCCCCGGAGGGAGCTCACCAGAGAGGCGGTTCTGCTCCAATCGGACTCTCCGGAGGCTCGCGCACTGCCCCAACTGCCTTGGGATCGGACCATTGAGAGAATTCGAGAAGAGGATGAGCTTGGAAAGGACTCCGGAGTCGCAGAGACTCTCTGGTATCGCCCCGGTGAGGTTGTTCGTCGACAAATCGATCAATTCGAGCGCCCGCGCCGTCCGAGGCGGCTCGGTATCCGACCCGAGATCGAATTCGACCATAATTGGAGCACCCGAAGCCTCGGAAGCGACGCGACCGACTCCGGGACCGCCCCGACTAATCGATTCCCGAAAAGGTGGAGAATTTCGAGGTTTCCCAATCCAGTGAGGTTGTTGGGGATCGGTCCGGAGAGTTGGTTGTCGCTCAGGTCGAGCGAGACGAGGTTCCGGAGCCGGAGAAAGACCCCCGGTGGGATCCGATCCGACAAGCGGTTCCCGAAGAGGAAGACGTGGTTGAGCGCCTCGAGATTCGCGACCGACGGGGGGATCCCCCCGGAGAGGGAGTTGTAGACGAGGTCGAGGTGGGTGAGGGAGGTCAGGTTGCCGATCTCCGACGGAATCCCGCCGGAGAGGGCGTTGTAGCCCAAGTAGACCCATTTGAGACTCTTAAGACCTCCGATTGAAGGGGGGATCGGCCCCGTCAGACGATTCGACGCCAACGTGAGCTCCTCGAGCGATTCGAGGCTCGTAAGCTCGATTGGGATCGACCCACGGAAGAGATTCCCGCCGAGGTCGAGTGAGCGGAGGCTCTTGAAGGACCCGATGTGATTGGGGATTTCGCCGGAGAGGGCGTTGTTGGAGAGGTCGAGAATTCGAAGCCCTCCGACGGACCCGGCCGGGATCGGACCGGAGAAGTTGTTGTTGCTCAGGTTGAGGTGTCTGAGAGAGGGGAAAGAAGGGCTGAAAACTTCAATGGGGATGCACCCACACAGGTTTCCGTTGGAAAGATCGATTTTTGACGTTCGCAACGAGTCGTCGCATTCGATTCCGTGCCAATCGCAGTGGGTCGATGAAGAGGGGACCCAGTTTGAGAGGAACCCAAGTGGGTCTGTAATGGAGGCTTTGAGGGATAGCAGAGCCTCTGTTTCTGCTTCATTTGCGGATGAAAATTGGAATGAGAGGAGGATTAGAAGTGTTGGAAGAACAGTTTTTGATGGTGTTTTGGACATTTGAATTGGGAAATGAAGGATTTAATGAAGAAGTAGAGATTTGAAGGTGAAGAGGTAGTAGAGATTTGAAGGTGAAGAGAGTGAGTGAGAATGTGAGAGGTTTAAATAGTGAGGGAGGAGGGAGGGTTGTGGGAAAATGGGCTTGAATTTGGTGGATATAACGAGAATGCCACTTGTCCCTTTTTTTGAATGGTTTTGAGGGGTGGACTGCAACGGTTGAAATTTTAGGTGGATGAGGACGAGTTATCGTAACCGTTGATTCGCATACGTGGAATGGTCCATTAAAATGTCAAGCCTGCTCTTTCAATATATATTGTCATAAAAAACAAAAAATATGTATTCAATTCCATGGAATGTACATTAAATTTTTTTATTTATAAAAGACTATATATAATCAGGTAATTATATGTTTTATGAAAAAATTAAAACATGTCCATGTAACACATAGACTACCAATAGAACTGAATGGATTCTCTTGTCCAATGGAGATATATATATGTATAGTTAATCATTTTTTAAAAACATATGCTTTATTATAAAAAGTTTTAAAAAAAAAAAAAAACGTTTAAGAACTATAGGTGAGATTATTGATATTAATCATTATTATTAATTGATCACAAACCATAAGAGCCATCCACATTATTTATTTTATAAATGTTGAAAATATCTGTATCATGGACATGATGAATTACATCATAATCGTGTGCTAATTTCGGAATACTTTAAATTTTAATATCCATTTTAGGCTGATAACTTTGATTTAGATTTTAAATTAACTCACTAATTTTATATTTACTAGGCATTTTTTTGATCTTTCATGTTTTAATCTTTATGAAAATCGTCTCTTATAAAAAATAGTAAAATTCAGACGAGGTGAGATTCAATTAGTGTTGAACCCATAAAAAATAGTCAGTCTTCAATAAGAGACTTACGCGTAATATTAACTAAAAATTGCCCTCACAATTTTATATATTTTGTATGTGAAATTGACATGTTAATATTTGATTGGAGATTGACAATGTTTGACGAGATCCCCAATCCAATTTAAACCTATAACCCCTTCAATGATGAGTTAGTACCTCTACCAACCTGTAAGTATGGCAAACCTAACATTATTTAAACTAATGGCAATGCTAAGCCACTCATACAAGAATCAAAGTCATTTTTGGTCCAAAAAAAAGGCAGTCATGCATGTGTAGACACCAGCCTTTCCTCCTATAATTTTTTTTCTCTCTCTCTCTCTTCGTCATCGAAGTGAAGTTAAGAGAATGAAGAAGAAGAAAAAGAAACATGTAATGGATGTCTTTTCATAACTACTGCTCATGCAATTTTATTCTCTTTTTTAGTCCCCCACAAAGGTTTCATTTTCTCCCAAAACCAGTGTGTTTCAGTCTTCATCACAACCAACATGCTTTATAGGCCTCTTTTTATTTCCCTCCCAACATCATGTCTCCTCAATCATTAAATTCTTGTTTGGTATTAGTAGTAAATCATGGACATCCAGATAATGCATCATCATGAATCACTCACAAACTTTTGAAATTGAATGTTAATTATATAAGATCATGAACTTAAAAAGCCAACTTTGTTAGGTATTATGTCCATTTATCAATTCTAAAGATGTTCAGATCATGTCGCGCGTGCATTTTAGCATGATTGAATCAATATTTTTATTATTGTTTGGAAGACCAGTGAAAGCCTAATTGCAATGGACCACTACTTGTGGATATTACATGCCCTTAATAATTCAATGGAAAAACATACACTTGCCCCCATTGCAGCCCGTTTTACAGTTTAGTCTGTTTTTTTATTTTCTATAAAATTATATACTTATTCGTTGAACTGCATGCTATTATATAAAATGATGCATATACTAAGATATTTTAGTGTATTTTTTTTCATGGTGAAATTTTTTTTTTGTCATATACCATGTTAGAATCCTATACGCTATGATAAAGCAGTATCATAGCGTACGAGCTGCAAAACGGGCTGCGTGTATCAGCACTCTAATCCAATACAAAGACCATTTGATTAGGGAAAAAGATACACACAGCTCCAATTGCAGTCCGTTTTGCAGTCTATGATTTTTTATATGATTTTTTAAAAATCATACACTCATCTTTTGAAGTGTATGCTAGTATATAAAATGAAGTATATACTAAAATACATTAGTGTTTTTTTTTCATAGTGAAAAATTGAAAAAAAATGGGTCATATATTATGATAAGACCCATACGCTAAGATAACGTAGTATATACTATGTTATCTTAACATACGAGACTGTAAAATGGACTAAAAAAAAAACTGTGTGTATCGGTGCTCTTTGATTAAAGAGCCAAGTCCTTGGCCAATATGACCCATTAATGGTACCCATCAAGGAATTAATGCCTAATAAATTTGGGTTTAGCCCTGTTACACTCCGCTCAATTTACAACCTCAATATATATATATATATATATATATAAATTAGTTCATACAATTCAATTAATTTAATAATATATTTATCTTTTATTAAGATGATGTATACTATTTAAAAACAAATATAAAAAAAAGACGTGAACTGTATTTGGGGCTAAAAAATAGGCACTAATATTCTTCATTTGGGCTGTATTAATAATCTAAGGCCCCAAATATTGTGGCTCGCAAGAATGGTCTCCAGGGTAGGGATGAAATTTGGAATTGTCTTTTAATAATGTTAGAGAAAATCTGCAAGATAGTCATACGAATAGTCCACACATGTTTTAATTTTTTTAAATAATAAATGATATAAACTTATAAATTCTTTTTTAAATAGGTAGATGCTTGATACCCGATTTTATTATTGAATTTGAATTACAAACTCTGAATATGGGGAGAAAAAGAGCGAAAGCCAAATAAACAAACAAAGAAGTAAAAGTGCCACATTAAAGCTAAGGACGAGACATGCCGCCAACCACCCGATTTATACGTTCTTATTAAAAATGTAAATAACTTCATAATCTATCATAAAACCATTGGTTTGGAAACATGAAAAATTGATAATGAGACATACAACTTATGTTGAAAATATATATCTTAATATATGACTATTATGGTATATAGATTGGACTATTTCCATAGGTTGTGTGTAACAACGCTCATTTTTTTTTTCATTTTTACTTTCTAGGGTACCTTCATGTCAGGGTCAATATTTAGAGTTTGGATCCAGTCAGATCTGACTTCAATCAGTCCTACTAGTATCGAATTGTATAATTCTTTAATTCGAACTATACAATCTATGAATCGAAAGTATCGAATTGCACATCCTAATTGTTAGGTACATATTTCACTCTCTTGTTGGATTCAATCAGTTATTAGATAAAACATGAATTTCTAAGTATCATTAGTACCAATTAGGAGAGTGAATATGTACTCAATAATTGACTGTGCAATTCGATTCATAAGGCCATGTAATTCGATTAAAGAGTTGTACAGTTCAATATTGTCGGTATTGATAGGATTGACTGAAGTCAATCCTGACTGGATCTGTACTCCAATATTTAGTAAGGTTACTTGGGATGGTTTTCGAAGGTTTTGAATTTATCCGTATGTATTTAACCCCTTCTTATATATTGTACTTATATTATCATCACTCAACACGATGCAATGACACAATCATGTACACCCATTAAAGATAAATGTATATTGTTTCAGCAAAAAATAAAAATAAAAAATCCATGAATGAATGAATGATTGTGTGTTATATCATGCAAGTGATTTATAAGTACATCTAGCACAACAATATTAATCTAGCTGTATCATTGGTTTCAATCTTGATATGAGATGAATTAATCCTAGGACTTTGTTTGGTGGATTACTTTCTCACCATATATCAGGCATCAGCAGGGTTTGCAGGACAGGTAATTTCACTCATGCATTGAATAATGTAAATAACATTTTCTCCTTACCCAAAAATAAAAAACACACATGGGGTGGCTCTTTTAGTTTGATCAAGTTTGTTTTCAATGTGTGCATGTGAGTTTTTCCTCATCCCAGAGAGAGAGGGAGAGAGAGAGAGGACAACAAGAAGAAGTTAATATGAGAGGGGAAAAGAGAGATCATGTGAAAAGAAGCTTAGCAATGTGAAAGCAATTACAACTTTCAACAACAATATAATAAGGCTGGCTCATAAATATTACAGATAGCCACCTCCGTAATAGAGGGACAAACACTTAATACTGTTCATGACTGACAGACATGACACAAGTTAAAACTCACAGACTATATGCTATAGGCCTTACACCAACGCATATACATAAAGGGCCAAATAGAGAGAGGCCTCTCTAACATCAACCCTAAAAAAGACGCCAAACAGAAGGTCATTAGCTAAGCAATTCGAGTTGAAGTTACCTAACAAAAACACCCTCACAAGGGAAAGGAAGAACACCCTTCCTATTTCAAAAAAAAAAAAAAAAAAAAAAAAAAAAACTTGCGAAGGGAATTTGGTTAGCCCAACTAAAATCACCCTAGCCAAAACAGTATGTGACAAACACTAGATAATCCTTGTGTTACACCAGCCTCTCCATCACCGGCCACTCATCTCCTTCGTGATGGCTGGGATGCAGCTGGTAGTCCTGGTGATCATCCCCGCCTTCTTAGACGCCCCTCCTCCACCACCGCTGCCCCTCTCCTTCGGGCTCTTCGACTTGGACCTATAAGTACTCCTCTTCAGCATCTCCCTCATGGCCTCCGCCTGGTAGAGCACCGGATACGGCCTCCCGATCTTGTTGAACCTAACACACACCCCCATGTGCGCCTCGATCGCCTCCTCCTTCTGCCCCCCATTCTTCGCCATCTCCTCCTCCACCGCCCCTGTGCAGAGGCCGCACATATACCGCCCGCACGACCGGTCCTTCACCCGCCTTATGTAGTCTTTCGTGCACTCTTCCGACAGTCCGCAGCACTCGCACCTGGCGTCCTCCACTTCCGAGATCGGAGGGAGGTCATCGGAGGAGTACTCATCTTCCATGGTCATGAGCTTAAAAGAGAGATCGGAGAACGCCCTTTGGAGGCCATTCATGGACTGCCTTGGAGGAGGCATGTAGAGCTTGTTGTTGTTGTTGGTGGTGGTGGTGGTGTTAGTGTTGTTGTTGTCGGTGGTGGTGTAGGTGCTCACTAAGATCTCTCCATTGGGAGCCATGTTGTTGAAAGCCTAGAAAAATTTTGGAGTGAATTTTGAGATGGTTTGATTGTGGAAGACTTGGTTTTGATTGATGATGAGGATGGTGAGATCTACCTAGTGACTTATATATAATAGAGTGATCAATGTATGTGGACCACATGAGCTGCATGTCTTCTTTGTGTGTGATCCATGTAAAAAAAGGAAAAAGAAAAAAGAAAAAAGTGGGAGTCATGAAAACCCTAGATTTATTGTGAAGAGATCAAAAAGTAAAATTTAGTGAAAGAGATTATAACAGTAAAAATTAAAGAAATTAAGGACCATAAATGAATAGAATGGTTGGATTCGTATCAAAGCTTTTCAGTTGGTTGTAAAGATATCTTAAATTGTTTTGGTGAAAACTACATATGTTAATTAACAAGAAAATAAAATTATTGAAACCGATCATAATCTTATTCAACCTTCTGCAAATTTTGAAACATCAGGGACAAAGAATAAGGCATGTTTTTAGTTATCACTTCAACTTATGAGATTATAGTCATATTAGCAAATTATATATATATATATATATATAATAGGGTTTTCAATGTAAGAATGTTTTATGGATTGATAATGGCATGTTATTACAAAAAACTACATCTTTATTGCTTAAAACACATCTTTTTACAAGGCATCACATGTTGAATCGTTGCAACCATGCATGCATGCAAGCTAGGTCACCAGAGGAGTTCCCATTGTGACATGTCTTTCACACCACCATGAATGTTATGGACTTATGGGATTCACAAGAAGATGCAAGTGGAGGATGTCCTTTTCAATTAAAAAATAAAACTTGAATTAATTAGAGAGTTTGATGTGTTATAGAAACTTTAAAGAAATTAATGGTTATTTCTAGTAGTTACTAGTCTCCTTTGGATACTAAAGTTTGTGAGTACTAAAAAAAAATGTTAATTTTTTTTTGCTTGGGTTAAACTGTTTAATTTGATAGCGTCTGAATAAGTTAGTAGTAATTTCAAAGGAGAGAGAGAATAATTAATCCATACCATACATATATTAAAAAATACAAAAGCTAAGTAGTGATGATGAAGTAAGAAAAAATGTAATAAAAAAATTTAATACGATAGCTATCTATCTAGAATACCAATTTATCTCGCATAAGGTTATATCACACCTTAAATAGGGAGTGTTTTTTTTTTTTCTCAGTGGTTATAGTACAACGGTTCAGGCTTAGCGGTGTTACCGATAGGTACTGAGTTTGAGTCTTGACGCTGACTTACTCACCTGTTTGTTGGAGATTATTCGAAAGAATTTTTTGTGAGACTGGGACAAATAGGCGAATGTAGCCTTCCCAGCTTGATCGTAAGGTCAACCACATGTGTCCTTTTCGATATCAAAAAAATAAAAATAAAATAAAAATAGGGAGTGTTTCCTAATATTCTTTTTTTTAATAAGAAACTTGAATTATTTCTTTTAATTTCTTTTCTTTTTATGTAAAGAGATACTCAAGCTTTCAATCTCACACGATACTTCTCTTCTCTTCTCTTTTTTTTTTTTGTGATTGATGGTTAAAATTGTATATTCATAAGTTTTATTACTCATAATTCCTTTGGATCATCTAAAAAAGTAGGCATTTGATTCTTCAGTATAAATTGATTGTCCCCACAAAATGTGTAGGCAAGATCAATGCATCACATAAGGTTATTAAAACTATATTATGTCTGATTTTAAACTTAAAAGGTTATTGATATTAAATGCCAGAAAGTTTGTGTAACTTGGCTTCCATAAATTTATTGTTCATAAAATCAACTGATAATAAAAGAATAAATTAGTTGGATTCATATTGATTTTATATGGATTCTAAGATGACTTAATTATTTGGTAAAAACTATATTAATATATATGTTTATGTTTAGCTTATGCAGTTAAATTAGGGCTTACTATTTGAAATAACTGTGAAAGTACATGAACTGAGGCCTTAATTTATATGTAAATCTAAATTGCACCTTAAACAACCATTATTAACTATCTGAATTACAAAATATTAGTTCTTGTAATAAACCCAAAAAGGTAGGTTTTATTATAAAAAGTATCACTAATGTCTTTCAAGGTTCTCTTTGCATTAGTGTGAACTCAATGGCTAAAGATATTAAAAAAAGAATGCTAAAAAGTTTTATCAACAAAGTGATTAAATCTTTTTCATCTCAACCGTACATTAATAAGGACTCAATCACTGTATTTAATTACAAAAAGCTAGGTCTTTATTGCTTAAAACACTATTTTTTTTACAAGGCTTCACATGCATGTTAATTGAACAGTTGCAGCCATGCCAAGCATGCCTTGTTCTCTGATTCACTCTTGTGACACGTTTCTCCACCCACCATGCAATGTTATGGATAAAAAAAGAAGTTGATTCACAAGAAAGTACACGTAGAGACTGAACTTTTATGTTCAAAATCAAATTTGAGTTAACTGGAGAGTTTGAGATCAAAGAAATTTCAAGAATGTCATTTCTCGTAGTTCCTAGAGTCTTTTGGATAATAAGGTTAATTATGTAGGTGTATTAACAATGTATATATATTGATGTAAGTTTTTCCACCCCAGTGTTCATCTGACCCACCCCGTTATCTTAACCACCCCTCTATTTTTAAAATAAATATGAACCCACCCCACCATAAAAATATTACTTGATACCCTGCACACCCACCCTTATCATTTAGAAACCCATTTCTCTTTCTTCATCTCTTCTCCAACCTCCAACCTCCAACCTCCAACCATTATCTTAACCACCCCTCTATCTACACACGCTAGGTGTTTAATCAAATTCCGAATATGAATATGCAGTCTCCACGCCGAAATATCTCTCTATCACATAACTTTGTTTTAGCTATATATCATTCCATGAAAAATGTAATGCATTAAAGCCACTATTTCATGTATTTCATAAGCATCGTTCACTCTTTTGCTACTTTTACACTACATAGAGCCTTGGTGAAAAACAAAGCATTTAGTCAGATGAGTTTTGCCCGCCACGAGTACCTCCGTTGCCTCCAGATCGAGTCAGTGCACTGCGAACGCGTCACTCCTGACGCTGTCCGTGTCGCCGCCCTCGGTTGCCCCAACCTTTGGAGGAGGCTCCGCCACTCCGGAATGCGGGATGTTGGGTTCAGACTAGCATAAGGTGCGGGGCTTTGATCATAGCCTCCCTGGAGTGTGGGACCTGGGGTGGGTTCCTCTCAGTTAAAAAAATTTGGATTTTGAATTTTCAAGGGGTGGTTAGAATATCTGGAGGGGTGAAATTAAAGGCCCCCATTCACTTTGTTTCTTTTTTCTTTTTTTTTCTGTGCATTTTGGATGAGATGTGAACTCAAGCTTTTCAGTCTCATGATGTTTCTATTTATCTATCCTTTTTTTTGTTGATATTAAAATTATACTCATGTTTTGTCATGTAAAATACCTTTTCATTCATCTAAGTTGTTTTGTGTGTGTGTGTGTGTTGTTCATCTAAGTAGTTGGCACTTCAGTATAAATTGAATGTCCATAAAGTGAGTAGTGTATGCATCACATGAATTTATTAAAAACAAACTTTTTCTTCTGAACTGAGTTTAAGCTTAAAAGTTTCATTGAATTAAATGTCAAAAGAGATGAAGCTTGTATGCCTTGACATCCATTTGTGGCCAATGCAACTAATAATGATCCATTCTACATCAATAACTCAATGCATGTGCACAAGCTAGAACCTTTTTTTTTTTTTGGAGAGAGAAGCATAGATGATGTGCCCATTAAGCGTGTCATGGTCTTCTCCACATAAAATCTACTTATTAATTATGTGGATGTCACTGATCATTGATGAAAATCACTATCAACTTATATAACATTTTAGACTGCACACAAAGATATTGTCTAATTCATTTTATAACAGACTTATATGAAGCTGAGTGTCACGCACGGTTGGACTAAAAGTCCAACAATTCAAAAAGCCCACGTGGGGTGAGGTATCGGCTGTCAATATATCATGACTCAAATATAGAGAGACCAGATCCGGTCAGTGCCGAGTTCGATCAGTTCGGTCAGTACCGAACTGCACCACGTTCAAATCAAACTGCATCACTTATAAATCGAACTGCACAACCAATTGTTGAGTATATATTTTACTCTCTTATTGGATACTGATGATACTTAGGAATTCATATTTTCACCAATAGTTGATTGAATCTAATAAGAGAGTAAAAAATATACCCAACAATTGGTTGTGCAGTTCGATTTATAAGTGGTGCAGTTCGATTTGCACGTGGTGCATTTCGATACTGACCGAACTGATCGAACTCGAGCACTGACTGAATCCGGTCTCAAATATAGACTCATGGTTTCAATAAACATAGAGAGAACTTTAAAAAATTCAAGTAATAGCAAAATCTAAAAAAAAATAAAATTGCAGATGGTCTCCATGTACTGTTACTTCACAGCAATTCATTTGGAACCTTCAAAAAATATCTTCAAAATCAACATATTACATTAGAACTAACAAACAGAATGCCAAAAAAAAATCAACTTCAATTACTTGAGAATCCAATCTACTTGTTTTCCAACAATTGAAGAGAACCACAAAATTGCAGATGGTCTCCATGTACTGTTACTTCACAGCAATTCATTTGGAACCTTCAAAAAATATCTTCAAAATCAACATATTTCACATTAGAACTAACAAACAGAATGCCAAAAAAAATTCAACTTCAATTACTTGAGAATCCAATCTACTTGTTATCATCTCCGGACGTGCTAAGAATGCAACTAAAATTCCTCCTTTGTTGGGGACTCATTTCCCCACCCTCCGTAGTCATCTTCAGTTCTGTTTAGGCTCTTCAGTTCCACAGGAATCTGAATTTGCTCCTCCATTAATCCCATCTGCATTCACCCTCTGTAGTCAGGCTATCGTCTACCGAATCCAATCCAGTTGCCTCTGACCCTCCTTTTTAGCAGTGGCTTCATTTGCAGTTTAACTTTCTTGTTGTTTCTTCCAGGGCCGGCACTGAGATAAAAAAAAATCTAGGATTACAGATAATCCTTGTATTACACCAGCCTTTCCATCACCGGACACTCATCTCCTTCGTGATGGCTGGGATGCAGCTGGTACTCCTCGCAATCACCCCACCTCCATCGCCGCCCCTCTCCCTCGGGCTCTTCGACTGGGACCTATAAGTGCTCCTCTTCAGCATCTCCCTCATGGCCTCCGCCTGGTAGAGCACCGGATACGGTCTCCCGATCTTGTTGAACCTAACATACACCCCCATGTGCGCCTCGATCGCCTCCTCCTTCCGCCCCCCATTCTTCCCCATCTCCTCCTCCACCGCCCCGTGCAGAGGCCGCACATATACTGCCCGCACGACTGGTCCCTCACCCGCCTTATGTAGTTTTTCGTGCACTCTTCCGACAATCCGCAGCACTCACACCTGGCGTCCTCCACTTCCGAGATCGGAGGGAGGTCATCGGAGGAGTACTCACCTTCCATGGTTATGAGCTTAAAAGAGAGGTCGGAGACCGCCCTTTGGAGGCCATGTTAGAGAAGATGACATGCATGGAGAAGATCACATGCATCCTCCACGTAAGGAAAGTCTTGATGGTGCATATTCAAACGTCCCTTGACAGCACATCACACGGCTGTACATAGCTATAATTACTTTCCACTAATACTCTTACCATATATATATTGTTGTAACAGCCCACTAAATGAGTGGCTGATTGTTATCCCCGATTGTTCTTCTCTCCTATTATTAATAGAGATCATGCACCTCATGAAAGATGTATCGAATTATATCACATTCAAAATTCCATCTTGGTATCAGAGCTATTATGAGTGCCTCCACCATGTCAAGCATCTCGTCTTCCTCTTCTATGTAGTTCAACATCACTCACTTCTTCCAACTGAGGAGGGTACCTCGCCTATCCTCAATCCTGACTACACAAATGGATCAAATGGACCAAATGCTACTCTGTTGGCTCATCTCCTCCCTCACCGAACCAGTCCTGGCCCATGTCGTTGGCCTCACCACGTCTCGTGATGTGTGGTGTGCTTTGGAGAGAATCTTTGCTTCGTCCTCTCGAGCTCGTGTGCAGCAACTCAAGTATCAGTTGCACACCGTCAAAATGGGTGCTACCCCTATGTCTGAATATATCCAGTTTGTAAAGTCTATTGGGGACAACTTGGCAGCCGTGGCACATCCCGTTGCCGACTCTAACCTTGTGTCCACCCTCCTCAGTGGCCTGTCCCCTGAATATGACTCGTTCGTCACCTCCGTCCACACACGAGTCGACCCTATTTCATCTGAAGAACTGATCGGCCTCATGCTTAGTCAAGAGATCCATCGTGGGCACGTCCTAACCATCTCTGACTCCATCGGCCTCATCTCTCCTGCCCCTGTGGTTCACACAGCTTTACGTACGCTGGGGTTCTACTTGTCTCCCTTCCGTGGGCGTGGTCGAGGCCGGGGTCGGGAACGCGGTCGTGGGCGTGGTCGGTTCTACTCTTTGCATCAGACCCCGGGTGATCCTCCACATCAGACAGCTGGTGGTCGCCCGCAGTGCCAGATCTGCAACCGTTATGGACACTATGCCAACCAGTGCTACAACTGCTATGATGAAACTGCCTCGTCTCCCAACCCAACCGCTCTCCTACACTCGGCTGGCAGCAACAACTCCTTTGATCCCAACTGGTATATTGACTCTGGTGCTACACATCATTTGTCTGCTGATATGGCAAATCTGACAGTTTAGACTGAGTATCATGGCCCTGATAAGATCCGCATGGGTAACGGGACAGGTTTGCCTATCCATTCTACTGGTTATTCTATTATGAGTTCTCCATCTTCCTCTTTTGTGCTCCATAGCCTCCTATTAGTTCCCAGTATCACCAAAAATCTTCTTTCTGTCAGTCGTTTCACTGCTGATAATAAAGTCTTGCTTGAATTTCACCCTGATTTTTGTCTTGTCAAGGATCTCTCCACCCGGAAAACTCTGCTGCGGGGACACCTTAAGGATGATTTGTATGCCTTCAACCTGGGGGATAAAAGCCTTGCTGCTTCTCCTCAGGCTCTTCTTGGTGAACGTGTCTCTTCCTCGGTGTGGCACGAACGCCTTGGTCATCCCACCAGTCATGTTGTCTCCAGTCTTCTCTCTCAACATCACCTGCCCTCTCTTCCTGACCGTGGGGGTCCTTCTATCTGTGCAGCCTGTCAATAAGGGAAGAGCCATCGTCTACCTTTTTCACCTTCCTCTTCAGTTTCTACTGCTCCTCTAAAACTTATCCATTCAGATCTCTGGGGTTCGTCTTCTGTATCTTCTGTCAGTGGTTATCGTTACTACATTAGCTTTGTCGATGACTATAACAAATATGTTTGGCTTTACCCATTAATGAATAAAGGAGATGCTTTTTCTGTATTTGTCACTTTCAAAAACTATGTTGAAAAATTCTTTGGTCATTCCATTAAAATTCTCCAGACCGATGGTGGTGGCGAGTTCCTAAAATTTAAATCCTTTCTTTCTTCTCATGGAATTATTCATCGTTTTTCTTGTCCTCATACAAGTGCTCAAAATAGAACTGTAGAACGAAAGCATCGCCATATCTTTGAGACTGGTTTGACCCTCCTTGCCCGATCCCATGTCCGTTTCTCTTACTGGCCATATGCTTTTCAAACTGCATCTTTCCTTATCAATCGAATGCCAACCACGGTTTTGCACAACCTTTCCCCTTTTCAAAAATTGTTTAAGAAACCACCTGACTATCTCTCCTTGAGGGTGTTTGGCTGTGCTTGCTACCCTCATCTTCGCCCCTACAATAATCACAAGTTTGATTTTTGGTCTATGCAATGTGTCTTCTTGGGGTATTCCGCATCACACAAAGGTTACCAGTGTTTTCATATTCCTACTAGGCGTGTTTACATATCCCGGGATGTTGTCTTTGATGAATTCACCTTCCCTTTTCTCGGTCTTCCACCCAACTCATCTCCTCCACTATCCCTGTCCTCATCCCCGGTTCCTATCCCTATTGGTCCGCTACCTATTCCGATCTTCAGTCCCCTTCTTGAAATGGTGTCCCCTATTCTAGGTCCACTTGATCCTTGTGTTTCTCCTCTACACCACTCCCTAATCCCTCGCTCACTGGTTCGTCCCCTCCATCTTCTACCCCATCTCAGGAAGTCCCAACTGTTGCTAACTCCTCCATGGTCTCACCCTCCCCTGTGCTCCCCACTAATCCACCTCTCACCCGTACACATCCGATGGTCACTAGGACTCAGGATAACACCAGAACACCTAAAGTTTGGTATGCCACCCGATACCCACTACCCACTTGTCTCATGGCTGACCTACACTCATCACCTGTCGAGCCTACTTGCTTCACACAGGCCAACCGTGATCCTAGGTGGCGTCAGGCCATGGACATCGAATTGAATGCTCTTCTACTAAATGGTACTTGGTCTGTTGTTCCCTACCGTCCCGATATGAACCTCGTCGGTTGTAAGTGGGTCTTCAAGTTGAAACACAAATCGGATGGCTCAGTGGATAGGTACAAGGCTCGTCTTGTGGCCAAGGGGTTTCACCAAAAACCGGGGCTTGACTATGGTGAAACATTTAGCCCAGTTATCAAACCGACCACTGTTAGGACTATCTGCAGCCTTGCCGTGTCCAAAGGTTGGCCTATGCGCCAACTTGATGTTAATAATGCTTTTCTACAGGATTTTCTTGCAGAAACTGTCTATGTGGCCCAACCTTCAGGGTTTGTCGACCCAGCTCGGCCCAACTATGTCTGTCAACTCCATCGCAGCATTTATGACCTCAAACAGGCCCCGAGGGCCTGGTTCTCTCGTCTTAGCAGTTATCTGATTCGCATGGGCTTCGTGGGCTCCAAGTCTAATACTTCCCTATTTATCCGACAGTCTGGGTCCAGTCTCCTACTGGTTCTCATCTATGTGGACGACATCATCCTCACAAGCGATAACTCCGACTCGGTGGACCATCTTATCAGGGACCTTGGCCTAGAGTTCTCCTTAAAAGACTTGGGCCCACTTCATTATTTCCTGGGAATTGAGTGTCACCGTACTCCGACTGGTCTGTTCTTATCTCAACAAAAGTATATTCGTGATCTCTTACTCAAACTCAAGATGGATAGTGTAAAGCCTGTCAGCTCTCCCATGGCCCCATCCTGCAAGCTGTCCAAGTTTGAAGGTACTCCATTGAAAGATCCCTTCCTCTTCCGCAGTACTGTTGGAGCCCTCCAATATCTTAGCTTCACTCGGCCGGACATTGCCTTCTCCGTAAATAAAGTTGCCCAGTTCATGCAAAATCCTACAGACGATCATTGGTGCGTGGTCAAGAGGATTCTCCGTTATCTCAAATCTACTATTCAGCATAGTCTCTTCTTCTCTGCTCAGTCCACGTTAAATCTCACCGCCTACACTGATGCGGATTGGACCGGATCGATTGATGATCGAAAATCCACTAATGAATACTGTATTTTTCTTGGCAAGAATCTTATCTATTGGAGTTCAAAGAAACAAAGCACGGTGGCCCGATCCAGCACCGAGGCCGAATATCGGGGAGTTGCCAACGTCGCCACAGAAGTTCTCTGGCTTCAGTCTCTTCTCCATGAGTTAGGACTCCCCTTATCCACTCCTACAGTGCTATGTGATAACCTTGATGCGACTTACCTTTCGGTCAATCTGGTATGTCACTCATGTTTAGATCGACGTACATTTTGTCCGTGATCATGTGGCCAAAGGAGCTTTTGATGTTCGATTTGTCTCCACGGAAGACCAACTTGTTGATGTTCTCACTAAACCATTAAGTTCGGCTCGATTCACTCTTCTGAAATCCAAGCTTTCGGTTCTTTCAGACCCGTCTCGCTTACGGGGGGTGTTAGAGAAGAAGACATGCATGGAGAAGATCACATGCATCCTCCACGTAAGGCAAGTCTTGATGGTGCATATTCAAACGTCCATTGACAGCACATCACACAGCTGTACATAGCTATAATTACTTTCCACTAATACTCTTACCATATATATATTGTTGTAACAGCCCACTAAATGAGTGGTGATTGTTATCCCTGATTGTTCTCCTCTCCTATTATTAATAGAGATCATGCACCTTATGAAAGGTGTATCGAATTATATCACATTCAAAATTCCATCTGGCAATTCATGGACTGCCTTGGAGGAGGCATGTAGAGTTTCTTGTTGTTGTTGTTGGTGGTGGTGGTGTAGGTGCTCACTAAGATCTCTCCATTGGGAGCCATGTTGTTGAAAGCCTAGAAAAATTTTGGAGTGAATTTTGAGATGGTTTGATTGTGGAAGGCTTGGTTTTGATTTATATGATGAGGATGGTGAGATCTACCAAGTGACTTATATATATAATAGAGTGATCAATGTATGTGGACCACATGAGCTGCACGTCTTCGTTGTGTGTGATCCATGTAAAAAAAGGACAAAAAAGAAAAAAGTGGGAGTCATGAAAACCCTAGATTTATCATGAAGAGATCAATAAAATAAAATTTAGTGAAAGAGATTATAACAGTAGAAATTAAAGAAATTAAGGACCATAAATGAATAGAATGGTTAGATTCATATTAAAGCTTTTCAGTTGGTTGTAAAGATATCTTAATTGTTTTGGTGAAAAACTACATATGTTAATTAACAAGAAAATAAAATTATTGAAACCGATCATAATCTTATTCAACCTTTTGCAAATTTTGAAACACCAGGGAGAAAGAAAAAGGCATGTTTTTAGTTATCACTTCAACTTATGAGATTATAGTCATATTAGCAAATTAAAAACATACATACAATATATATATGTATTAGGGTTCTCAATGTAAGAATTCATATGGTTTTTTATAGAGAGTGTAATATGGGATGTTTTTTAAGGTTCTTAATGTAAGAATTACTTTGTGTTTTATGGATTGATAATGGCATGTTATTACAAAAAGCTAGATCTTTATTGCTTAAAACACATCTTTTTACAAGGCATCACATGTTGAATTGTTGCAACCATACATGCATGCAAGCTAGGTCACCAGAGGAGTTCCCATTGTGACATGTCTTTCACACCACCATGAATGTTATGGATCAAAAGAGAAGTTGATTCACAAGAAGATGCAAGTGGAGGATGTCCTTTTCAATTAAAAAATAAAACTTGAATTAATTGGAGAGTTTGATGTGTTATAGAAACTTTAAAGAAAGTAATGGTTAATTTCTATTTGTTGCAGTCTAATAGGAATTAATTTCCAGCAATCAGCCCCCAAGAAGCACTGTGAAAATAAGTGTAAAGTTGTTTCCTGCTCCGACGAACATATCTCACACATGGTGTTCATATAGAGCCCAATAGAATCAAGATGTGTCTTTGTTGGCAATCGGTTCCAACACAATTTCCACAAAAAAGTTTTTACCTTGGGGTATACTGGTAGGGCCCATATCTGCTTCCAATATTTGTCAACCGGAGAGTTTGAGATCAAAGAAACTTCAAGAATGTCATTTCTCGTAGTTCCTAGTGTCTTTTGGATACCAAGGTTAATTATGCAGGTTCGCATGTAATCCCACATATGTTTTAACCATGTATATACATTGTTAAATGATGTAAATTTTCATTTCTTCTATCAATATGTCCATACAAGGAGTATATACCACATTTTATGAAAGGATTATGCTTTATTTAAGAAAACAAAAGGGTGAATTGTTCAAATTCCCCTTCACCAATGGTCTAATTTTGTTTTCCTCTGAACTTTTTTTTATTTTTTATTTACCCCTGAAATCTCGTCCTATTTTTTTTTTACCCCTGACTTTTCCACAATACTCTACCCCTTACAGACAGAGTTATAGAAGTACAGAAATATAATGTGATACATACAGAAATTATACAAATAATTACAGATATTTAATAGTTATTTACAAAAAATATTAAAGCACGCAACGGTGTTTAAACACAAAATGGTTATATATATATTCTCAGTGTCATTATACTATCATCTGTAAGTGCAATCATTCTATGCAAAATTTTTATAGATACAACCACAAAGTTTCGTTAACATAGATACATCAATTGTTTGAATTACGATATTTTCTTCATATCTTAATGCTCAGTTGTTGTCTCCCCCTTAATTATCGTTATATCCTCTTGGGTGAAATGAAACCCATTGAAAGACTATTAAAACAAAAATATTTAATGTACTTCATAACAAAGAACGGGCTTTCCCAGCTACACAAAAAATACAACAAACAATCAAACACCTAAATAAATTTTTATTTAGCAATATGAACAAAATTAGTAATAGCATGAATCTGAATTGAAAATTTATGAACGACTGTAATATTTTAGTAGAATTATTTCTTGATACATATACTAAACAATTATAAAAACTAACATTTATATAACAACTACGACTATAGCTACAAATGTAATGCCCAATGACATAATCTACAATATAATTTACAAAAAAATATCATCTATCATTCTTATAATGATTACAACAGAAATTACAAAAATTAAAATGTACAAAACAGATGTGTAATATCATATATGAAACTAAATTAAGGACATAGAAAATTACAGAAATGTAATAACTAATTATAGATTTTTAACGATCAATTACCGAAATTTAATATAAATTTACAAATGAGAGTAGTTTAGATATAAAAAATGAGGTGTCACTTATCATGAGCAAACAAAAAATAGGACCAGATTTCAGGAGTAAATAAAAAATAAAAAAACGTCCGGGTGCAGAAAAAAAATTACACCCCCGATCAAAGAGCATTTGATCAATTCACCCAAAACAAAAAGTATGTGAGAACCTCCCATGGGTTGGAACAACCAAAACTAATTATTCTCGATTTGTGCATAAAACACGATACTAAAATAACTTATTTAAACTTTATATATCCCCAAAAAGCAAGTAATCCCACAATGCCAATCTATCCCGAATATATAAGACAATAATGTCAAGGAGATAAATGGTGGGATAAAGAGTAATTGTAGGGATAATGGGGTGAGAGGACAATTTATCCTATTTAGTATAAAAAATAATCGGTATAAAGTGCGGACAGTTATCCCAATTTTAAAATTAAAATAAAGATTTTTGTTCCATCTAAATGTTGAAATAACATTTATTCATATTTTTTTCATTTTTGACGAATGTGAATAAAAATAAAATTGATAAACTTTTTTTATCCTTTAATAACTTATCTTCAAAATCTTCACCCTCTGTCAAACTTTCCTTTTGCTCTCTCTTCTTCGCTCAAAGATGGTATTCTCCTCCTATTTTTTTTTTAAAGAGAATTTGACTGGATTCACTTGGTTTCTTTCTTTCCTTTTTTCAATGCATTTTGGATGAGATATTGAGATGTGAACTCAATCTTTCAGTCTCACGATGTTTCTATATATATCTTTTTTTTTCTTTTTTTTTGGGTGATGTTAAGATTATACTCTCACATATTTTGTTATGTAGAACACCTTTTTGTTCATCTAAGTAATTTTTTTTTTGGTGTATCGTTCATCTTAGCGTTTAGTTTTGCGATTAAACAGCTTTTGCGTTTGCAAGAAGCTGATTCTACAATTGTGCAACTAAATAATTTTATAATCGTAGCTTTTTACATACAGATTCTAGGTAAATAATGTAAAAAAACTATGATTAGAGAAAGTTAGGGGGAGGCAGCTTTCTGCAGAATCAGTTTTAAACCCAATATTTATAGAAAATCAATTTTGCAATCTTGTTACCAAATGCTATAGTTGGCACATAAGTATAAATTGAATGTCCACAAAGTGAGTAGTACAATGCATCACATGAGGTTATTAAAACACAACTTTTTCTTATGAAGAGTGTAAGCTTAAAAGTTTCATTGAATTAAATGTCAAAAGTGATGAAGCTTGTATTCCTTGACCTCCATTTGTGGCCAAGATAATGGAGGCTAGATCCTGTCAGAACTGGATCTGATCCGTTCGATCAGTACCGAATTGGACACCCTTTTAATTGAACTGTACCATGTATAAATCGAACTGCACAATCAATTATTGGGTATATATTTCACTATCTTATTATATCAATTCAGCTATTCGAGAAAATATGAATTCTTAAGTATCATCAGTATCCAATAGGAGAATGAAATATATACCAAACAGTTGGTTGTGTAGTTCAATTTATATGTTGTGCGATTCGATTAAAGGGATGTCCAGTTCGATATTGATCGAACTGACCGGATTCAGTTCTGATCGGAACCGGTCTCCTAATAATGACCATTAATTCTACATCAATAACTGATCAATGCATGTGCACAAGCTAGAATTTTTTTTTTTTTTTTGGAGAGAGAAGCGAAGATGATTGCCCATTAAGCGTGTCATGGTCTTCTCCACATAAAATCTATACTTAGTTACGTGGATGTTATTGACCATTGATGAAAATCACTATCAACCCATATAGCATTAGACTTACAAAGATATTCTACCTATTTTATTTTAGGGCACTGTTATACCCAAATTCGTTTCTAACCCTAATTCCAGTCATATATATGTTAATAAAAAATTAACGACGCATATGCTCACGTTAATAAGGCATATGTTTTTTTTTTCAAAAAGTAAGGTATATGCTTTGAAAGAATTTTTTACATTTTATATAAAGACATTTATGCAATTTAGGAGTATGTACCTCAATAGATGAGATATACTATTTAAAAATTTAAAACACATGTAGAATAAATTTGAGACTGAAAATGGGGCTCCACGTAATACTATCCTTTATTTTATAATAGACTTGTATGAAGATGAGTGTCATGGTTGGACTAAAAGTCCAACAATTCAAAAAGCCCATGTGGGGTGGGGTGGGGTGGGGTGGGGTGGGTGAGACTACTGTCATGATTTATTTCCATGTCACATAGCGGGAGTGGATAGTATATATATATGTTTATATGAAAATATAGTTGACGTATTTTAAAACCGTTAAATCGAAAAAAAATGATAATATCTCGTTGTAAACCTAGAGTCGCTACACCCCATTCGAGGAATTCCATTCTCTCTGTTATATTAGTTCATATATTTATAAACTACTCTCCCCATACATCAACCACACACATCTAAATTTACAATGAAGAGATTCAAAAAGTTGCAAGTATAAGTCATGCAACTTTTGTTGTTTCATAGTTATAAAAGTTAAAGGGTCTATTTGGATAGAGATATAAATTATTATGAGATTTATACTTATTCCATGAATTGTTAATTTTCTGTTTGGTTGTGTTTTCAATTATTTTCGTTGAGAAACGTAATAATAAATGTTGGAGTGTTCGGTTGATGAAGAATAAAATGTGAATAAGATGTAATAAATTGATTTAATATGTGGGCTCTATTGATGTATAAGAGGTCATGACAGATGATTTGAAATGAAAAAAAAAAACTGGAGACCTACTTATGATTGTTGTTGGTGTTAGACTTTTGAAAAAAAGAATAATATGACCTAATTCTATTAAGAGAGGGACAAAGCCCTTTATATAGTAGTATAAGACCTGATACACGTGTAACACAGTAATATACGTGTAATACAATACACATGTAATCTAATACCCCCGCTCAAACTCAAGGTGGATCAAACAACGTGAGTTTGCGAATGAGAGACAAGAATCTAGGAACTGGATGAGACTTCATAAAGAAGTTTGCGATCTGCTCAGCAGAGGAAATGTGCAGAAGCGTCAGTGTTTGAGCAAGGAAGTGCTGACGAACAAAATGACAATCGATCTCAATATGCTTAGTCCTCTCATGAAAAACTGGATTGTTAGCAATTTGAATAGCACTCCAATTATCACAGTGAAGTGGAGTAGGACCTGTAACATCAACTCCAAGATCGGTCAAGAGACGTCTAAGATGAACGATCTCTTTGGTCGTGATGGCCATTGCTCGATACTCGGCTTCTGTGCTGGAAAGAGAAACAACATCTTGTTTCTTGCTGCGCCAGGAAATAAGAGAATCTTCAAGAAATATACACAAACCAGTAGTGGATCGACGGGTAGTCGGATCTCCTGCCCAATCAGCGTCAGTGTAAGCTCGAAGAACCAGAGATGAAGATGATGACAGATAGAGTGATCTGGTAATAGTCCCACATAAGTATCTAAGGATCCTCATGAGAGCACTATAGTGAACTGAACGAGGAGAAGAGACGAACTGACTAACTATGCTGACTGCATGAGCAATATCAGGTCTGGTAATGCAGAGATACACTAGCTGACCCACGATCTGTCTGTATCGTGTAAGATCTGGAAGGAGCTCACCATCAGTAGGACGTAGCTTTACGTGAAGCTCAAGTGGTGTGTCAGCACGGCGAGTGTCAGATACAGCGGCACGATCAATAATATCTGCTGTGTACTTCTGCTGAGAGAGAAGAATCCCCCGCTTACTCTGAGCAATCTCTAGCCCTAGAAAGTAGCGAAGAGTACCAAGATCCTTCATCTGAAACTGACTACTGAGGTGACATTGAACAAGAGTAATACCAGCTGAGTCGTCACTAGTGATGATCATATCATCCACATATAGAAGTAGAATCACTCGACCCTGCGATGATGATCGCACAAACAAATAATGATCCTGAGAGCTCTCAACAAACCCAATTGATAGAATAACACTGCGAAAACGCTCAAACCATGCACGGGGAGCCTGCTTAAGATCATATATAGCATGCCGGAGACGACAGACATGCTGAGGAGGAGTACGAAGACCAGGAGGTGGTTGCATGTAGACCACCTCTGATAAATCCCCATGAAGAAAGACATTCTTCACATCCATCTGAAAGAGCGGCCAATGACGAGTCGCAACAACTGCAAGAAGAGTGCGAACGGTGGTCATTTGTGCAACAGGGGCGAAAGTCTCCTCATAATCGATGTCATACTCCTATATGAAACCGCGAGCAACTAGACGAGCCTTGTGTCGTTCAATGAATCCATCAGATCGATATTTGACCTTAAAAATCCATTTACAACTGATAGACTCAACATCGGTGGGAAGAGGAATAATATCCCACGTATGAGTCTCCTGAAAAGCTTCAAACTCCTCATCCATGACCTTTCACCACTCAGGGTGTTGAACTGCCTCTTGATAAGATTTAGGCTCCCGATGTGTATGAATAGCTGCAAGAAAAGCCTGAAGTTGTGGAGAATAAAAGCTGACTGTGGCAAAATCAAACTGATCAGAGGGTCCACTATCAAAACTGAAACGGGCAGGCGGACGACGCTCGCGCTGAGGATAGCGAGTGACACTACTCGGATCCACGGCCGGGAGAGGGGCGTCAGGCGCAGGAGGCGAAGCACCAGGAGAAGTATTTGCAGTAGGACTGGAAGAGGAAGACAGAGAGCCACACTCGATCGAAGAAGGCTCAACCAGGGGAGGACTAGGAGGTGATTCAGGAAGAGGAAGAGACTCAATAACAGGACAAGACTGAACAGAAGGAGACGTAGGAGAAATGGACTCACGGGACGTAGACGAAAAATAGGGAACATCCTCAACAAATGATACATGATGAGCGAACCATAAATGATGACCCACAGGATCATAACAACGATACCCCTTATGTTCGAAACTTATCCCTAAGAAAACACATCGAACAGACCGAGCAGAGTGCTTGTCACGAGCATGAGGAGGAAGAAGAACATAACACGTACAACCGAATATTCGAAGACGACTGTAGTTGGGACGTGAAGAATAGAGGCGTTCATGAGGGGACATGACAGAGAGAACAGTAGAGGGAGTGATATCTATGAGACGAACAGAAAGAAGGGCAGCCTCAGCCCAAAAACGCTCTGGAACAAACGATGACAGTAGAAGAGAGCGAGTGGTCTCAAGAATGTGACGATGTTTACGTTCGGCAACACCATTCTGTTCATGAGCGTAGGGACAAGACTGCTGAAAGATTGTGCCATGTGATTGGATCAGAGAGCGCATTGTAGAAGAAATATATTCCTTGGCCCAATCAGAGAGAAAGATTTTAATGCGAGTCTGAAATTGGATGTGAATCATGGTGGTAAAAACATCATAAATGTGAGCAATCTCAGAGCGATTACGTAGTAAATAAATCCACGTAAAACGAGAATAATCATCAATGAAGCTAATATAATAAGAAAACCCACTCATAGAATGTACGGGAGCAGGACCCCAAATGTCATAATGCACTAACTCAAAAGGACTGGTGGACTGATTATTACTAGGACTAAAAGGTAAGGCCACAGGTTTGGCCAATTTACAGCCCTCACACACAGATAAAGGAGAAAAAGAAGTAGATCTTAACACACCAGACTCAAAAAGGCCTTTAAGGCGAGACTCAGAGACATGACCTAACCTTTTATGCCACAAATCGACATTAGAAGTGACGCTACCACAGAAGACAGAGGGATCTGGAACAGGAAGATGCAGATACTCCACGAAGTACAATCCGCCGACTCTACAACCAATGCCAATCCTCCGCCCTGAGTGTGGATCCTGCACAAAACATCCAGAGGAAGTGAAAGAAACGGTCAGACTGGAATCACAAAGCCTACTAATGGAAATAAGGTTCATGCATAGATCCGGCGCATGTAAAACAAATGGAATGGAAAGACGACCAGTGGGATCTGAGGTGGTGGTGATAGATCCACACTGGGTGATAACTAAAGTAGAACCATAAACAGTATGAATCGAAGGCAAATGTGCTGGAGCAGGTGAACATGCAGTAAGTATAGAACTATTAGGTGTCATATGATGGGATGCACCGGATTCAAAAATCCAAGAGACAGAAGTACCTGGAGTGGAAGAGAAGGCTGAGGGAGCAGTAGACTCAGACCGAGGTGGATGCTGTAAAAGCTGCTCAAGACGCTGATTGATCAAGGTGTCAAGATGATCAGAAGTAGGCAAACCTGGTGCAGTGGTGGTAGCAACAACAGCAGTAGGACGACGGTGAGCCGGACCACGACCACGAGAGGCTGACATTGGCATGCGAGAAGCCATGCGTTTCTCTGGATGAAGAGCCCAATAAAAATTAATAGAATGTCATGGTTTCTTGTCGTGCTCACAAAGCAGTGAAGAACGTGAAGAACCAGCAGGAGGAACAGCAGAAGACGTAGTAGCCAGAACACCAGAATTCATAGTTGAGGAAGTAGTCTGTCGAGATGCAACAGTGCAAAGACGAGTCTCCTCAGCAATAATCTCCGTTAGAGCAACTTCTAAGCGTGGTAAAGGATCCCGATGAATCAACTGTCCAGCCAAATTAGAAAATTTAGGACGAAGTGCCATTAGAAACTGATAGAGCGCACGATGATCACGAAAGGCAGATCGCTCAGCCACAGGTGCATGTGGTCCGGGCTCAAGATTACGTAGCTCACAGAAACAAGTGCGCATGCGATTGTATAGATCTGTGACAGATAAATCTCCCTGAATAATGGTCTGAACCTCAGCAAGTAACTGATACTCTCGGGTACCGTTATTCTCCACAAAGCGTTCAAGAAGAGATGTCCAAAGCTCTGCTACCGTGTCGAATACACTAAGATCAGCCCGAAGAGAGCAGTCAACAGAATTAATTATATATGAAGAGGCATGCTGATCACGTATGTGCCACAAGGCATACGTCAGAGTGCTAGGCAATGGAGCAACAGAAGTACCATCAAGGTGACCAAATAAATCACGTGAACTAAGGGTGCTATTCACAATGGCTCACCAAGATGGCCAATCGTCTACTGAGCTCAGAAGAAAGTCCGTTGAATTCGGAAGAACATCACGAAATGACTCAAATGAATCCACGGAGATGGTTTGTTGAAGGCCAGCAGTAACAGTCAATGAGGGGGTCGGATCATTCGCAATTTCAGACTCAGACATGATAAAACTATCTCAAATGAATCTTAAATATGCACGACTGCATAGATGATGAAAAACTGAACAAAATGAGTACCTGGATGACTAGATTCGGAATCCGAACGAAGTCGTAATGGTCCAGGAAAGAAACGGGACAGAATTGGCCAGCGGCGACTGGAGGTGACCGGACGGTGGCCGGACGGCGGTCAGACAGTGACCGGACGGTGGCCGGACGGCGGTCGGACGGTCGCCGCACGGTGGTCGGATCTGATCAAACGGATCCACGCAGATGGGCTGCTGGATCCGGGTAGATGGGCAAATGGATCCGGGTCAGACGAGCGGGCTGGGCAAATGGACCTGGACTGGTGGGTCGGGTAGATGACGTTGGCCGGGCACGCGAACCCGGATCGGCCTGGAGCTTCTAGGATCTCACGCGCGTGATTGCCGGGATTTACCGGGCACGCTGCGCGCGGACGGGCGGATCTGCTGCCGGGCTGCTGTGCACGGACGGGCGGGACTGCTGCCAGGTTGCTGCATGCGGATGGATGGGACTGCTGTCGGGCTGCTGCGCGCGGACGGGCAGATCTGCTGCCGGGCATGCTCGGGCGGGCTCTGGGTCTGTTGGGCGGATCTGCTGCCGGGCTGCTGGGGTTGCGTTGCTGCTGCGGCGCGGATGGGGCTGTTGCTGCTGCGACGCGGATGGGGCTGCCGCTCGGATGAGCACGGACGACGATGACGGCGAACAACGACGATGTAACAAACGTCGAATCTCAACAAAGATCCGAAAAAAAAAATTATTTGAGGTCTTAAAGGGGCTCTGACACCATGTTAGACTTTTGAAAAAAAGAATAATATGACCTAATTCTATTAAGAGAGGGACAAAGCCCTTTATATAGTAGTACAAGACCTGATACACGTGTAATACAATACACATGTAATCTAATAGTTGGAATAGGCTAATTCCATTGGTAAGGGGGATAACTATACCTCTTTTTTCTTTGTTATTCCGGCATCCAAATACCCCTTTATTCCCCTCACCCAAATATTTTTTTTCTCTATTCCATGTTTATTCTTACTTTTTCTCCTCTTATTACTTCACCCCCAACAGCCCCAAAAGGTCATATTTGACAGGATTGATAATATCGGAATTTAAACATTCAAATAAAAATTCATTGATATAGTTATTAATTTCGAATAATCTAATTCTTCTATCCAAATAGGATATTAAAATAATATAGTTTATATTATACAAGTATATACTCATACTATGTAAATAGGAATTCGGGTTGAGTTCGGATTGGGGTCAAATCGAATCCAACCCACCCAAGTTGCAGCCTACAATCGGTGCTCTTTCACCTCCAATATTTTAGTAAATGGGGTCTCCAATTTGGACATTGCATTTGGTACTCCAAATTTTGAGGTTGAAAGAGTGAGCTTTAAATAGAATAGTTGATTTTTTCAAATTGATTTTTTTTTAATAGTGATAACTTTTTGTATATAATTTTAATTTTATAAAATCGGTACCATTGAAAAAATACGGTCGATATATTTCAAATGAGTCTAATATTGAATATGTTTAACATATATTTAAAAATCATTATTTAGTAATATTTTTATTTTTTATTAACATTAATATTGATTTTATTATATTAATTATTTTTTGCACTTATATACAAAAATATCATTTGTTCTAATAGAGAAATACATGATAAAGTACAAGAAAAGCTAATGGGCTATTTAGGCATGCTTCCACAATGCCAAAACACGACGAGGAGGGGGGGGGGGGTTGCGCGAATCGTTTTTTTCGCAATGTCGGGAAATGGGGGAAAAACGACAGAAAAACAAATATGACAAGGGTATCTTGGGTTATCAATGCAAAAGGAAGAAAAACCGTTCACATCCGCCAGCGCCGTTGACGCAACTGCCCATTAAACACATGCCCCAACGGGCCCTAAATAAAAGATAACAACAAAGCACAACAACACAAAATGAACAACATCTAGATCTATCTTGAAATAGATAAAAACACTAAACTGAATTTTTTTTTAAAAATAATGAACAACACAAAATAAGAGGGATATTACAAATTGAAGTTTTATAAAATATAATATTTAAAAATAGAATAGAGATGAAAATAAAGATTGTGGTTAGAGTTGATAAATGAACAGCGATCTTCTAAACTTTTTTTTTGAAGTTTTTCATTGTACTGTGAGACTATTTTAGATATCTCTATCGGAGATACTCTTAGAAAGAATCGAGTATAAATCCTTTCAAAAAAATAAAATAAAATCATGTATATTTTCATAAACTAATATATATTTACTGTGTTATAAAAAACTGGAGCTACAAAACAAACTGCATTCATAATAATGAAAATTTTGAACATGATAATTGGGGAGACGTGTTAATGCCTAATGGATCATTCCAAAATTAGTTCAAAGTCACTTGAGAATATATTAAGAAAATGATACAATGATTTTCTTTTTTCAAAAAAAAATATATATACTCATCTGTTGAAGTACATATTGTGATACAAATTAAAATATATATTGAGATACACTACTTTCTTTTTTTTTTGAAAAAATGAAAAAAAATTGCAGCCTCAAACTGCGATAGAGCCTGATGTGATGCTATACCGGTTGATCCAGTCCCAGCTGCTGATACACTACGAAAGCGCAATATTGGATTGAGCCTATGACTCAAAACAATTGCAACTACAGACTGATGGTTTCAATAGACACAAAGACAACTTTCAAAAATTCAAGTACATCATCTTTTTTTTTTTAAATTCAAAGTACATCATCTATTGCTTGTACTCTTTTTATTAAATCAAAAGAAGTAGCTAGCCTACCACTTCATTTTCAAAAAAAAGTACATCATCTATTGCAAACACTAAAAAAGAACTATTGCAGATGGTCTTCATGTACTGTTACTTCACAGAAATTCATTTGGAACCTTCAAAAATATCCTCAAAATCAACAGATCTCACACTAGAACTGACTAATAGAATGCCAAAAAAATTCCACTTCAAGAATCTAATGTATTTGTTTTCAAACAATTGAAGAGAACCACAAAACAGTCA
Organism: Acorus calamus; assembly: GCA_030737845.1. Classification (NCBI taxonomy): domain Eukaryota; kingdom Viridiplantae; phylum Streptophyta; class Magnoliopsida; order Acorales; family Acoraceae; genus Acorus; species Acorus calamus. Next base: position 8,429,350 of record CM060877.1, on the reverse strand, counting down.
TAATAAAAAACAATTAAAGAGTGATAAACTGAAATTGCCTTGTATCATCTACGGACGTGCTAAGAATGACAGAACAAACATACCAACGTTTTGTACCCGCCATCACAACTAAGATTCCTCCTTTGTTGGGGACTCATTTCCACCATCTGTAGTCATCTTCAGTTCTGTGGCCTCCTCACTCTGTTTAGGCTCTTCGGTTCCAGAAGAATCTGAATTTGCTCCTCCATTAATCCCATCTGCATTACCATTCATGCTTTTGTCTCCCAAATCCAATCCAGTTGCCTCAACAGTTCCTGTGCCAGTCTCCTTGTTTTCCTGTTTAGTCTCTTCATTGCGAGAAGAGTCCAAATTTGCTCCTTCGATACTTGTATCTGCATTAACATTTGCACTCTTATCATCTGACCCTGCATTTTCATTGCTGGATTCATTTTTATCGTCCACATTCTCTTGCTCAGCATTCTTTGCTTCCCCATCGGTCCCATTGAGCGACAAATTTACAGAATTGCCCGATAAGTCTTCGATTTTGTTTTCAGTACCAGTCTGACCAAGAACTAAATCACCCTCTGTGGACTTCTCTTCATTGCCTTTCTGTTCAACAGTCTGTTGTGTCTCCTTCTGTTTGGCTGATTCCTCATCTGTGGCTTCATTTGAAGTTTCTGTTTGAGAATTTTCTTGTTGTTCCCTCTGACCGTCCTTTTCATCATTACCGTCTTTCACATTCCCATTTTCATCTGTAAAGCCTGAACTGTGATTCTCTTCTCCATTGCTCTTCTGTTCTTCATTGTCTTTCAGTTCAACAGTCTCCTGTGTCTCCTTCTGTTCAGCTGACTCCTTATCACTGGCTTCATCAGAAATTGCTGTTTGAGAATGTTCTTTTTCATCTTTCTGTTGCTCATCCTGTTGCACTTCTTGTTCCTTCTGACCCTCATTTTCATTGTTTGAACTGTCTTTCGTATTCCCATTTTCATCTATAACTCCTGAATTTTGATTTTCTTCTCCACTGCTCTGCTGTTCTTCATGCTGAGTTTCATGCTGCTCCTCTTGACCACCCTCTTCTTTTATTTCACCCCCTTTGATTTCTGTCATTTCATTTGAAGCTTTATTTGTGGAATCATCTTCATCTGCTGTTTGTGAACCAGAAATTTCCCCACTTTTGTGCTCCTGATCCTCGTGCTGAGCTTCTTGTTCTTTCTGATCTTCCTGCTTTTCTTCACTATTTGTTCCATCTTTAGTATCCACCTCTTCTTTTATTTCACCCTCTTTGATCTCTGTCACTTCATTTGAAGCTTTATTCGTGGAATCATCTCCATCCACTGTTTGTGTACCAGAAATTTCTCCACTTTGCTGCTGCTGCTCCTCACGCTGAGCTTCTTGTTCCATCTGATCTTCTCGCTTTTCTTCGCTATTTGTGCTACCTTTAGTATCTCCCTCTTCACTGGTTGCCTTATCCATCGCATCACCGACACCTACGTTTTCTTCTCCATCGCCCTGATTTTCCTCCTGTCGAGTTTCCTCCACCATCACACCACCCTCTTTCTCTTCATTACCTGTATCACCTTCAGTCTGATTCACTACCTCTTTGATCTTGTCCTCCTCTTCATCCCCACCTTTAGTTTCGTCTTCCATAACACCTGCATTGCTCTGTTGTTCCTTGTCTAGACCTACTTTCTCTTCCTCCACTATTTGCCCCAATGTTTCCCCTCCCCCACTTATTTGAGATTCACCATTCCCTTCTTCACTGCCCTGTTGGTCTTCTTTCTCATCATGGACCATATCATTTTCATTAGACGCTCCACCATCAGTCTTTACTTCAATTAGATCATCCTTTTCACTGTTCGCTTCAGCTTCATTGATTAGGTTGGTTCCCCTAATCTCCTTCTCTTCTTCATCTTCAGTGTCTTGGATATAAGTCCCAGCTCTCTCTTTCCGCCCAAAAATCGTGTCTCCAATTCCCTCAGTGATGACCTTGCCTTGATCGTTCCCAGAGACCCCAAAATTCTTGGCACGCGAATGTTTGAACTGATAGATCAACCAGAGGGACACCACGACAAACAGAATCACCTGGAATCCTTTCATTACTTTGAATCCCTTGGTTCTCTGGTTGCGGAACGATGTCTGATGGAACATCATTATAAAATTGAATTATTCAGCAAACTGAATTGCTTCGATTTCCAATTTCACTGCTGAATTTAGAACCGCTCACTGAAAAAATAAGCATATTTAAAAATCAATATAATACAAGCAGAATCTTTGTAATCATCTATATAAATTGAACTATTGATATTGATTGTTAAATATTCTTCTTTTGTAGTGCTCAGTTTGTCTGCTTATATTTCCCTCTTCAGCAAAATCTTTATAGTCTTCACATGTATGAATTGGATTCCACATCGAATGGATACAAGCACACAAATTGATTCAACAGTGGGGTTTATTTCAAACAGCATGATTAATGCACCCGACACTTAGTAAGTACACTTACAAACATGACCAGTGGTTCGATAATATTCACAAATAATGTGAGTGCAGTTACAAGGTTAGCTGGAAAATCACCCACTTTGAAAAAGTAGATATTCAAAACCTAAAATAAAATTCAGATCAGAACCTGAATATTGTAACTTCCATTTTCAATATATAAAACCTACATAATGAGACAAATACCATTTCATTAATGATTTTTTCAAATTTGGTTGGCAGAAAATCATGCACTTTTAAAGAACAGACATTTGAACATGAATGATGTTACACTTCCAGTCCCATATGCTTTGTTAGCACAACATACTTACATTAACTAGGTATATGCTTCATTAGAAATTTTTTACATATTTATAAATTTTCTATAAATGCATCAATGCAATTCATTGGAGTTAATACTTTATAAAAATGTACCTCACAAGACGAGATATACTATTTTTTGAAAAATTCAAAACGTCAGTGGACTAGAATTAGGGCTGGAAAAGGGGTTATATCTAACATTTATCCTTTGAATCATATTATGACAAGATTCAAATAAAAATCTGATGATTTAACTTCCATCTGATAGTATAAAACCTATATAATGACACAAGCATCATCAAATCCACCGATATCTACACATGAGAAACATAACAGATCTATCACACACAATCGAAACTAAGAATGCAAGTAATAAAAAAAGACACCTTTTCAGCGCATACATGACAAAGCCTTCACAAAGAACAAAAAAAAAACCACCAAATCAACCATTCTTGAAACACATTATCTACAATTTACCAAATGACTATAAATAACCATTCAATCATCAAAATCTGAACTTTCAAAGCTCGAAATCGATCAAAGCAACTTACAAATAATTGATCCGAGAAAATCAGAACGAACGAAGAAGAGATCGAAAGATTCGACGAGATGGAACCCGTTCGATCGGCGTAAAACACGAATCTCTGTAAAGGAAAGGATCGAATCCGTACAAAAAGGAGGCCTAAATTTCGGTTCTCCTCCTCCTCCACCAGATCTCGACGTTGCCTCTGAATTCGCGACCCCGTGAGTGGAGGGCAAAAAAACGACAAATGTGTCCCGCTTTCTGTCTGATATTTGTTTCTATTTTTCTATATCGGATGTCGGTGATTAAACCGGTCCTTTTTCCAATAATGCCCTCAGTGGGACATTATATCGTGGTCGTTTAAATCGTCGTTGAGTGGGTGGGTTTTGTGGTGAATAATTGGAATGAGTTATGGGTATTTTTGGAATAATGTGGTTTTTCTCGATTTGGCGGCAAATGCAGGTTCCCAACTGTCTCGGTGTGGATGTTTTCAATGCATCGGCGGATCTGAACCGTCAAATTGGTGGTCCATCTATCCATGCTGTTTTTCATTAATTTATAAATGGGGAGGGTATATTCCCTCCACCTTCAGTCCTGAGCTCCCACTCAAAAAAGAAAAAAAAAATTAGAGCAAGATTTTAACGATGAATTACTTTAATTTAAAAAGATAAAAATGGTATCAGTATTATATTTTATCATACTTGTATTAATCAAATTTGGATAAATTAGAAATACAAACATTTATACAGAATATAAAAAGATTTCATTTCATTTAGCATTTCTAATTTTATAGAATAAAAAGTTTATTGAGTTTATCATTATTATATTTGACAAGATTAGTATAAATAAGGGAAATAAATATTGTTTTAATATTTTTGGAAAACAAAAATGCTCCATTCCCCTTTCAAAATAAAAAAGGTTTCTAAAGGGGTGCCAATGGATGAAAATTGGAAATTATTATACCCTTATAAAAGGAGTGGGCAACAATGCAACATCGGGAAGATACCTTTATAAGATTTTGCATTTAATATGGCATCTTTTATTTAATATTTCTTTGCATCCAGAAGGATCCTCGCTTAAATTGCAATTAATGCATAAGATCTTGGATCAAATGGCATGTGATCATCGAAGGCATTTTATCGAGGATAATATTAATTAGGTTGAGTTTCATTTTCGGATACAATTCTAGTTTATAGTTTGAATTTTTAAAAAATTATATATCTCATTTAATGAAATATATACTTTTATAAAAAATAAAACATATAGTATAATGAGTTGTATGAATGCATTTATAAAAAATGTAAATTTTTATTGAAATATATACTTCGTTAATGTGAATATGTGTTCTGTTAATTTTTTTGTCAATGCACATGAGACTGAAAAATTAAATTGTTAGTAACACTTCATATAATATCAAATTTCATGGAATGAATAAGAAACTACAGTAAACCTGAATAGTCATTCACTGAATTACATGAACGAAAGTCGGTGAATAAAATATTTGAAGGGGAAGGACATTTCATATTCCACCTAAAATAAAACTAACTTAAACTAAGTGATATAACAATAATAAAATCCTATTCCACAGTTATACCATATGATTCCTAGCATTATCAAAGATATTTCACTTTAAACGGTCCTACTTCTACCTTCTTTTCAGAAGTGGCATGTATGTCAACCTAAACCCAACTTGAAAGTGGAGTAGTCAACTTAAACCCAATCCAACTCAACCCTTAAAATTAAACCCAACTCAACTTAACCCATGTACTTGTCTAAAAGTCGGGTAGACTTCAATCAATCCAGACATCATAGAGGGATAAATCTTTAAGTCCCTTTTGGATCCGCGGCAGATTCTACGTTGAAAAATCTGAAAACTATCAAACATGGATTCAATCTCAGTTCCACATTTTTATTAGAAATAACAATGATTTCAATCACGGGATCAACAAAATCTAAAAGCCGAATGTTGCTTTTGAATATATGGTTCAAAAACATTGAAATTTTTAAAATTTTACATTTCAAATTCAGTCTTTAAAAAATGTTGTTTTGTAAACTTCCCATATTTTTTTACTTAAAAAAATAAAAATAAGATTAAAAAGTTACATACTAAAAAAACATAAGAATCCATGCATATTCTGTCTAAACACATATTCAAATGTGCCATTTAAAAAAACCACAACAAACCCATTGAAAAGCAAAACAAATCAACATAAACAACCAAACAACACCCAAAGAAAACACACACTAATTAGACACCAGCCCTCAAAGCCTCTTCAACTCTCCCAGCCATCTCTGCCACCAACTCCCCCACCCGCCCAACAAACCCCACCTCATCATAACCCTCCACAGGCTCGGCCGCGAAGGACCACTCGATCACGCAATCACAACCGTCCAACCCGTCGACCACTCTGATCTCCGCCTCGTACCTCCCGAATCTCGTAACGGTAGGACCTGTTGACCGGGTCCAGCCCGAGAAGTCTCTCAGTGGACCACGCGAGGGTCGTCGTCCCGTTAACGTGACCCGCGCAGTACCTGACGCAGCCGGGTTGACCGTTGACCCCTTCGAGGATTTCGCACGTGTGGAGGGAGGGGACCCACCTGTGGAGGCCGCCGAAGTCCTTCAGGAGGGACCAGGCTTGCTCCGCCTTGAAAGATCTCACTTGGGCACTCACTTTGCCTTTCCATTCCATCTTTCTTCTTCTTTTTTTTTTCTTTTTTTTTTTCTGTCTACTTTGACAGATTTTATTGGTGTTTACATGCAATTAAGAGGATTACATATATATCTATATTTATTGGATTCCGAGATTTGCTTATTGGGTGGGTGGTGGTGTTTCTAGGGGGGTGAAAATGGATGCACATGCAATCTTTTGTTGGATTTGGTGTCTTTAATGGGAGCAACTACTCGGACCAGCTAATTTTTTTGGATGGTAGGATTGGTAACGTGGGAGGGGAGAGTAGGGGTGATCAACGAGTCAAATAACTCGGGTTCAGTTAAAGCTCGTTTGAACTCATTTAATTAGACAAATGAATCGATCTTGAACATTTTTTAAGTTCGATTTGTAAACAAGTCAAGTTTGAGCTGAGTCGAGCTCGAGCCTATACGAGTTTATTACTTAACATAAAAAGGGGAAACAACAAACCTGAGCCAAATCCGAGCTTATGTCATTTTCACATGTATAAAGTGAGGTGATTTGTAAAAGGTGAGCTCTTAAATGCTAAACAAGTTTTTTTTTTAACTAAACGAGTCTGAGCCGAGCTTCGGTTTGGCTCATTTAATAAAACGAGCCGAGTCATGCCGAGTTTCAACCGAGCTTTTCATGAGTCAAATGAGCCGAGCTTAAACACGAAATTAAACTCAGTCTGTCGAGCCTGATACTAAACAATTAATATAGTATTTTTGCATTTTCTATAAATGCATCCATAAAGTTCATTAGAGCATATGCTTCATGAAAATCGAAGCATATAACCATATACTCACATTAACGAGACAGTATCAATATAATTTATTTGTATTTTTCATAAATATGATGTCCATACAGTTCATTAGAGCATATATTTTATTTTTTTATAAGAACATGTATCACATTAGATAAAATATACTATTTTTAAAAAATTCAAAATACGTGTAGACTGAGAATCAAGACTTGGGATTGTACGTAACATCATCCATTACAATAACATCGTTTTCAAGCAAATCATCTTTGTAGTCTGCAGGCTGTCTACCAGTAGAATTATACGTGCAATGTATATTCTACTATTACATGCATGTTCGATTAATTTTTTTATTTTTAAAAAATAAAAAATATCTACTAATTTATCTAGATATATACTTTACTTTTTATAATGGTATATATTTTATTAGACGAGTATATGCTTAAAAAATCAAAACAGTTTGGGCACTATCTCGCACGTGTGGAGGGAGGGGACCCACCTATGGAGGCCGCCGAAGTCCTTCAGGAGGGACCAGGCTTGCTCCGCCTTGAAAGATCTTACTTGGGCACTCACTTCGCCTTTCCATTCCATCTTTCTTTCTTTCTTTTTTTTTTCTTGTCTACTTCGACAGATTTTATTGGTGTTTAAATGGAATTAAGAGGATTACATATATCTATATTTATTGGATTCCGAGATTTGCTCATTGGGTGGGTGCTGGTGTTTCTAGGGGGGTGAAAATGGATGCACATGCAATCTTCTGTTGGATTTGGTGTCTTTAATGGGAGCAAGTACTCGGACCAGCTAATTTACCAATTCTATAATTCAGATTATTTTTTTGGATGGTAGGATTGGTAGGGGGGGGAGTAGGGGTGGTCAACGAGTTGAACAGTTCGAACTTAGTTAAAGCTCATTCGGACTCGTTCGATTACACAAATGAGTCGACCTTGAACAGCTTTTTAAGCTCGATTTATAAACAAGTCAAGCTTGAGCAGAGCCGAGCTCGAGCTTATGTGAGTTCATTACTTAACATAAAAAGGGGGGAAACAACAAACCCGAGCCGAGCCCGAGCTTATGTCATTTGCAAATGTATAAGATGATGTGATTTGTGAAATGTGACTTCTCAAATGCTAAACAAATTTTTTTTAACTAAACGAGCTCGAGCCGAGCTTTAGTTTGGGTCGTTTAATAAAACGAGTCGAGTCGAGTTTCATCCGAGCTTTTCATGAGTCAAATGAGTTGAGTTTGAACACAAAATTAAGCTCAGTCTCGAATCAAACCGAGCCTGATACCAAACAAACTAAGCTTAAATAGATCAAAACTCGATTCGTTTATCACCACTGGGGGAGCGTTCTAAAAAAAACATAATGGGAAGGGGAAGGCTCAGGGAAGAGTGAGGGAGGAGTGTCATATTCCAAGCAAAATGTCAAGTGCATATGATGGGGTTGATGAAACAGTTGAAAATGTTGAAGCATTACATGAAGATGGTAGTGGAGATTGGATTCTAGATGTCGATGATGAATATAAACCCAAAATGGGGTGTCTTTTGATTCCATTGAGGAGGCAGAGAAATTTTATATGAGTTATGCCAAAATTGCAGGCTTTTTAGTTCATAAAGCATCTACAAAATATCATAATGTTGATGGGTCAAATGAACTTTATATGCGAGATTTTGTTTTTTCGAAAGAAGGATATAAGAATTCATCCACTAGCAAAAACATTCCAAAATACACCCGAGGACACACAAGAGTGGGATGTAGGGCTAAAATATCCTTAATGAAAGATGATCAGTGATGGAAGGTGCACGCTCTTGTAGAAGGTCACCCATGTATTGTGTACTCCTAGAAAGACTCACCTCTTACGATCACATAAAGAGGTAACAAATGTTCAGAAATCTTTGATTGATACATTCAGAGGATCAAATGTCAGCACTGCACAGACCATATCAGTTATGGGTGTACGGAATTACTTAGCCAAAAGTCGAAGGATATGGAGAGATTGGGTGTACGAAGAGGGATGTTCGGAATTACTTAGCCAAAAGTTGAGATAAATTGAAAGACTATGATGCAGAATTGTTTCTAAACCACTTCAAAGAGAAAAAAAAAAGAGTTCATCTTATTATTTCGCATATGGAGTGGATGAGGAAAACATGTTGACACATTGTTTTTGGGCTGATGGTGAAGCAAGAAAGGCATATGCTCATTTTGGGGATGTAGTTGTGTTTGACACAATATACAGCACAAACAAATATGCTTTAATATGTGCACCTTTCACTGGAGTTAATCATCATTTTCAGTCCATTAACTTTGGTTGTAGATTGTTAAAGGATGAAAAAATTGACTCTTTTTAATGGCTTTTTGAAAGATGGTAGGAAGCAATGGGTTGTGGTCCACCAGGAGTTCTCATCGTGGATCAAGATGTTGCTATAGGGGGTGGAATTTGCACATGTTTTCCCCTACGTGTGCCATAGATTCTGCATATGGCACATAATGAAGAAGTTAACTGAGAAAGTCAGTCCAGTTGCTTACAGAAGTGATTTTTTAGAAACATTCAAAGAATGTGTATATGGGCCAGAAATGACGGATGAGTTTGATGCAAAGTGGTGGGATTTGATAAGTAAATTTGAGTTGGAGCATAATGAATAGCTAACAACATTAAATAATATCCGTGAAAAGTGAATTCCATTGTTCTTTAGAAACACATTCATGGCAAGGATGAAGAGCAGTCAACGAAGTGAAGCTCATAATTCTGTTTTTGACAAGTACTTCAACAAAACACACAGTCTACTCGAGTTTATTCACTTGTTTGAAAGGGCCTTAGAGCGGCAGAGGTACAATGAGTTAGTGGCTGATCATGGGACACTTCATAAAACCCCAGACATAGCCACCGGTTTTCCGATTGAGCTGCAAATGGCCAAAAGATACACCCATAAGCTTTTTTTGATGTTTCAAAAGGAAGTTCTTTCTTCTATGCAGTGTGATTCAATGTTGAAGCATTCAGAAGGTCAGGGGCAGGTCTATATTGTTAAAAGGGCAGGGGATTCAACCAAAGTCCGTGAGGTTTTTTTTAATCATTCAAGCCCAGAGATTGCTTGTTCGTGTAAAAAATTTGAACATGAAGGCATCCCATGCTCACATATTCTTGTTGTGTTGAGAAACAACTTTATTGATTGTTTGCCTGAAAATCTCATTCTTCAAAGATGGACTATCACAGTCAAAGTGAAGACAGTATATGATGATGATGGAGTGGAGCTTCAAGTGCATGCAGCTTCAAGTAAAGGGAAGGCAGAAGGAATCGTCTGATTGCTCGTGGCTTTACTGAATGCTTGCATGATGCTTCTGAAAAAGTGTGCAATAAGGCAAAAGAGATGTTAGATGATCTACAGAAGATGAAGGCCTCCTTTAGTGTATGTGGTAGTAATGATCCATTACAATCTAGATGCACATTAGTCCCTTCAAGCATCAATGTCTATCCACCAAATGTATAAAAAAACAAAAGGAAGTGGGAAAAGATTGAAGGGGGGGGGGGGGGGGAAGAAGTAGCCATGGAAGACATGGGAAAGAGGAGGACTTGTAGCTATGTGGTAAAAAGGAAGAACATAATGCGCGTACTTGTCCCAAACTAAAAGAAATGTTAAATTTTTGTAATCTTTTGTTTTAAAAAATTATTTACATGATATATCTTTTTACTAATATATGATTGTAATATTTTATTTTAGGTCATCACAAATTAATGAAGATGATCCACAAGCAGTTTGATGTTTGGTAGTATGTGTTATGAAGATGATCACTTATGTTTCAAGGATTTAAATTAAACACATCACAGTTAGTTGAATGAATGTAGTTGAGTGAATATTCTATATATGAATGGGCATGTCAATTAAACATAAACATAGAGATGCCACTTTAGTGTCATGTCAATTATTGGACACAAACATTATTCCCTTGTGTGTCCAAAAGTTACAATGTACCAAGTATGCCATCTTATTCATTTTTGTGGTACTGGTCGTATGCATTGCACTTTTTTGTTCACATGTAACATCCATATGTCATTTGTTAATATAGAATGCTTCAAGGAATTCATGATAAAAGCAATCTCTACATAACAAGTTATTTATCTAGTGACTGCATTGATGTCCTCATTATTTGAAAATTTTAATCCCATATTATTATTGTGTAGTCGCTAATTGGGCTATGTTTACAGGTACTGGACGTGTGGAAAATGATTCTCAAGACAAATTAGGGATGTCTTTTTGTGTTTTGGGAAATATGGGCTTTGCATGTCACTCTCCAGGTTTTTTTTTTTTTGAGGAACAAAGTGTGTTTTAATTGATACAGGGAATGTGTATATTGCTAGGTGTGGTATGATGGCCAGACGTGTGATGAAGATATGCAATTCTCTTGGTTTTGGAGTTTAATTGGATACATAGATCTTTTATGGGCTTTGCAATTCTCTTGGTATTGATAGGTCTTTATAAACACTTCAAGCATAGGAATGATTTAAACTGGCTGCAAAACATGTTTGTATGTCTTGTTTGGGTGTTGGTTCTCCCAAGCATTGTCAGAAGGCCTAAAGCTCGTTGAATATTGTATGAATTTTGATCTCAGTTTACCTGATTAGTTTGCTTGTGCAAATGCTTTCTTGGATGTTGCAGGATGGGTTATCTAATTTTTGCTGAATTTTCTTTTCATCATGTATTAAATTCCTTATGCTGTTCATTATTTTTTCCCCCTGTAGTCTAGATTGCGTCCTTTTTAGATTTGTTTAGAAAAGACTCCACTTATTTAGAAAAAAAAATAATGTTTTTTGTCTATATGAAATGTTTACTGTTTATTTGATTCAAATAACTATTTATTTAATATTTTTGTTTCTTATATATATATATATATATATATATATGGGAAGTGATTCGGTGCGGGAATGCGGTCGTGCGGGAAGCGATCACGGGCCGTCGATCACAGGTCCATCGCATCGGACGGTCGGGGGCGATTCATCTCGACCGTTGGATGCGATGGACCCGCGATCGAACGATCGACGTCGTTTCCTGCATTCCCGCACTGAATCACTCGACTATATATATATATATATATATATATATATATATATATATATATATATATATATATATATAGGGAGCCGATTCAGTGCGGAAATGCGGTCGTGCGGAAAGCGATCACAGGCCGTCGATCACGGGTCCATCGCATCGGACGGTCGGGTGCGATTCATCTCGACCGTTGGATGCGATGGACCCGCGATCGAACGATCGACGTCGTTTCCCGCATTCCCGCACTGAATCGCTCGCGTGTGTATATATATATATATATATATATATATATATATATATAAAAGAATGATTTTAAAAAAGACTTAAATAACTTAAATGACATTTTTGTTTTTCATAAGGACTTAAATGATTGTATAATTGATTGATTCTTAGAAGAAAATTGTTGTTTTGAAGGGTTCGATTCATCCATGTCGACACTTGCTCAAACAGATTGACGGATCTCTGTCGTCCTAGTGAAACACACTTTGATCGGGCTTCTGTCGACACTTATTCAGACAATTCGACGGATCTCTGTCGTCCCAGTGAAGAACACTTCGACTGGACGCTGTCGAACTGGGTAGTGGGAAAGGGAGACGAAAAATAAAATAAATAATGGCATTTTTATAATTTTTGGGTAGTGGGAAATAGTAACTCAGGTAATGGGAATAGCTTTGCCCTTTTATAAAACATTCATCAAACCACCCTATATAAGTTGTATGTACATGAAAAATAAAATTCCTATAAATAAAATATGAAAAATAAAATCACTACATGAAAAATAAAATCCCTATACATGAGCAATATATACAAAAAAATACATGAGTAATACATACAAAAAAATATGAAAACTAAAATCCCTTGGTGTGAGTTAATAAAATGCATTTATAATATGACAAAGGAAGTTGATTTTATTTTATAGACTTTAACGAATATGATGATATCAAAGTGTCAAAGGCAGGGGTGGAGCCAGAAATTTTGTTTGGGGTGGGCTAATTATATTTTTAGTAAAACTTATACTTACATGTTTAACAAGACGAGTTTTTTACAAAAAAAAAAACAAAAATTGAATGAACAGTCCCCTTTTCAACTCTAATTTTAACCCCATATACTTCTTCAGCATCATAATACCCATATTAATGAGTTATATACTACAAATTTTTTTTATAAATGGATCTATGTAATTATGGAGTATATAATTCATTTTTTCTAAAATAATATACTTTATCTATTTTTAAAAAAATCAAAACATGTACGGATTAGAATTGGGACCGCAAAAAAGATTTTATGTAACTTTTCCACAATGTTATATTGGCACGAGATTAAATTCAGAATTTTTATTTTAAAATAATTTCAAATAAATATTTTTTATGTAAAAATATATAAACTATACACATATAAAATAAATATTATTATACAAACAAAAAAATATTATACTCAGCCCAGTCTACCTTTGCATCCGCCTCTGGTTAAAGGCATAAACAAATGATGTTAGTTTTGATATAAATAACTAAATTGTGGAGTATGTCCTAATTCATAAGCTATACTAAGAAAGCGTATACATACATATTATCTTGGGCTCATAGGTAAATAAAATAGAATTTTACCAACTAACGTCATAGATAAACTTTATGAGTTCAAATGATTAGACTAATATATTTATTTATAATTTTATGGGTATCTTAATGGTTTGAAATTTTTTTATATAAGATTTGAAATTCGGCAAGTCATATTTTGAGACCACAAACCTTGTTATAAATATGAAAATTTGAATCAATGATATTTTTTATAACACAGATAGAGGTCTGGTTTGAAACTGGTAAAAAATGAGGGCAGAATTTCAAATATTTGAGATTTTGGATTTTAGAGGGACCTGATCATAAATAACTGAGATCTTGGGGATCTATCCGCAAATGACCAAGGAAATTGACAAAATTGATCGATTTTTTGAGGGAACTAGTTATAAATATCATGGACGTGGGGGCGATCTGTAAATAATCCAGTTTGTCCTCATTCAACATGTATATGGAAAACTTTTGTCTTATTGTGTTGCTTTTAGGAAGGAACGATGCAAAAAGGGGAATCGGCATGGAAGGAAGCACAAGTGACACATCTGAATTTTTTCTTTTTAGGTATTGATGAGTGAATGCATAATTGCAAGGTGTTTCTTGCAAAATTAATCGAGGCAAAGTTATCAATGTGTAGGCATATATGAATGAATGAACAATTAGAAGGTGTTTTTTTTATAAAAATACTAACTGACCCACAAATTACGATATTGTCATATTAGATGAAAATATTTGTCATTGTAGTGTGAAAAAAACTAACAGACCTACAAAATTACGAGATTGTCATTTTAGATGAAAACATTTATCATTATTGCTCTAGAATATTGGAGTATAGATATGCATTGGAGTATAGATATGCCTTATTGCTTTTCAAATTAGAGGTAGCTATCTAACAATATTGAACTCGCACCATAAATGATCTGAGCTCTATTGAACTTTCTAGAGAGGCTTCAATGAAACAATTATTATAGTCCCTTGGATATTTTGAATTAGGTAACCCGGCCACTTCCTTAATTGAATGGATCTGAATCGTGTAACATCCTCCTAATCGATAAAAATTTAAATTATGTAACATATTCTTAATTGATAGAATATTTTGAAGTACTTTGAAACACCATTAATATAAAAACTCTTACAAATCCATCATTTAAATCAAAAGATTCTTCCCCAGACCCCAAAATATACAGGGATGGATATACTCACACTAATATTAAAAAAAACACCCCGTTATCTGATCCACCCCATGCATATTGCCTATCAAGAAACCCACCCCTTTATATATATGTTTAGCTTCACAATGGAATCCCACCTCCACCATTTCTTTGATCTACCTCTCTCTCTTCTTTCTCTTCTCTCCTCCCCTAATTAAGCCCATGAAGGTTCTTCTGCGGCCGTCGTCAGTGCTTCTTTAGCCTCCATTACCAACCTCTCTGCCCACCCCGATCATCAGCAAGGATACCTTCCTCCTCCTCCTCCTATTCTTCTTCTTCTTCTTCTTCTTCTTCATGTAACCCTAGGTGTTCAATGAAAGAGTTGATGTTTTTTTCATTGAACCCTAGGTGTTCAAGATTTGTATAATTTTCCATGATTTTGAGAATACATTATACTTTCCAAACACTATGAAGTGTTCAATGATCTTTTTTTCATTCATTGAACTCAAGGACCTCAATCTTATGCTGATTATGTTTCATTAATAAATATTTGTATCCTGATGATAAATTGTTAATGAATTTATTTGATATGGTTATTAGGAGGGGGTTGACAATTTTTTACACTAAAAAAACACTAAAGACCTTAATATTTTGTACACTAAAACAACACTAAAGACAATAATAATCATGTATTAGGTTCTTTCCTTTAACTTCTTGGTTTCATATAATTATCTTACATTCAATAAGGAGGCTTTGCATGTATTTTCTCAAGCTAATTGTCATAATTCACCTAATGACTTATGATATATTTTTTTTATCAAAATTTGTAAAGGGTGAGCAACTAGAGATCATGTTGGATTTTGAGTTCTTGTTAATGGGTGATTTTAAAGAAGTATATGAAAATGGGTGTCAACAGTTTTTGAAAAAAAAAAGGAATTTTGTAAGTCTTAGATTCACAAGCTCGTCGGGCCTTCAGGAGAGTATACTTCAACACTATCGCCCGAGTAGTTGCCGACTAGGTTGGTACACACGTCAATTGGTCTATCGAACACATTATAGAGAGCATTATCCCTCTGATTTTAGCTCATCGGGGCATTTGACGACCTGAATTCACCACCATCGCCATAGGTATGTCGACCTGGGTTCGTATACACACTAATAACACAGTCGAACACATCAAATAATGCATGATCCTTCTAACTTTAACTCGTTGGGCCTATGGGTGAGCCCACTTCAACCTAATAGCCATAGTGATTGTTCACTTGGGCATGTACACATGCCAAACCTTGAGTCAAACAACTGTGACTCTAGCTCGCCAAACATTTGGGCAACCATAATTTACCACCTTCGCTAGATGGTATGTCGACTGAGGGGGTGGGTTTCCCCTTATTTCAACCGTGCATGAAAGTTGTTTTCATTTTTTAAACGGGATGAGTTTCTTATAACATGAGATGCATATATCGGCCCCCAAAAAATACAAGAAGCTTCTCATGAGATTAGAGTCGTTGATCCTATCATCTTTCCACCTTAACAGCCAAAGAAATTATCTATCCTATCCTCTTTCCACCTTAACAACCAAAGAAATTATTTTTGTTTAAGAAGAAGACTTTGAAGGAGTTCTCTTTCAGGAAGAAGTTATAATACTCTCTCCCAATCTCTCTTTCATTGTGCTATAACTTCTAATCTTGTAGACGACAACTCCACACAGCCATCTTCTTCCACTCTTCAATCCGTTGCACCTCGCATGAGAAAAACAAGATAAAATCTTTCTTGGTTGGCTATTTTCATCTCTCTCGGAGATTGTCCTACATCATATATAATTGGCATTGTGAAGCATTTTGCCTTCTAACCACATCAATGAAGCTATTTTCTCTCTTTCCATCCTCCTCCGCGGTATCCTCTGAAGTAGGCCTGTTAATGGATCGTGGATCAACCCGGACCTGACCTGAACCCAACCCGATAAATGCGTAAATACTTGACTCGAAGGATCCGATAATCAAAATGGGTCAGGTCTAGGTCCACCCCGACCCAATCCTATGAACCGATTGACCCAATCCAAATACTATGTGATTTATTTTATTTATGATCTAACCCAACACCCATCATCCAAACCATCATTTATAACTAGATATTAAATAGTCAATTAAAATCTTAAGCATTTGAAATTTTTTACAATATTTTGACTTTATGTAAAAGCATGATAATCCAAACCGTATTTAAAATGTTTTCTCATAAAACATTAAAATATTAAAATAGTGAAAAACTTCTTATAATACACTAGACTCCATTAAAAAAAGAACAAATAAAATCTTTATAGACTTTTAAGAAGTTTATCGACCTCTCTTAATCTGATCTAAGTCTGTCAATGGGTTGACCCAACCTGACCGAATCTCACTCGAAACTCGATATGAACCCGACAATCAAATGGGTTGGGTCCACCCCAACCTGACTTGTTGACAGGCGTACCCTAAAATCATCCGTTTGCCCTCCCTTGTTAACCCCACCACTCAGATAAATCGGGGGGATGACGGTTGGGTTGGTGGGAGTAACCGTCCCCCAGTTGAAAACCAACGGCGCAAAAACCACACCCATCAAACGGCGGACATAGGAGCCGACTAACACGGAACCGTCCGATTCAGTGGATTTTTATAATTACACGTGTGAATCACACGAGTGAAGATAATCTTCGTCACTCGCTTTCCCTCTCGTTTAAATGCTCTCTCTCTCTATAAAAGGATCCCAAAAATCTATACATTTTTTAGCTTTGAAGGTCCTAACGTCGCCATGAATTCTAGAAGGTCCGTCTCTCTCTCTCTCTCTCTCTCTCTCTCTCTCTCTCTGATTCAATTTGATTTGAATTAAACGATTCAACAATTGTTAGATGTATTTCGATTGAAGTCCTGTTGCTTGTCAAATTGGGGGATCGATTGATCTGCGATCTGAAGTGGTGCTTCTGCTGTTGAAGTGCCTCTCTATCTCTGCCTCTCCCATTCGATTCAAAGCGATTCGACAATCGTTTGATGTGTTTCTTCAATTGCTTGTCGAGTTGGCGGATCGATTCTTTTTTTTTGGTGTCCTCGTTTGGATTACTCAGCGATTTTTTTGTAGATCAGTTAGTAATTATGAAGATCCGGGGTTTAATCTGTGTAGATAACGAGCGTGATTGTTTGCTTTTGTTCCGAAAGCCCTTGATTTTGAATCTTGGACGTGTTTCTCTTGGAGTTCTCGCAATTTTGAGGGCCTATTCTCTCTCTCTCTCTCTGATTTTTGATGATCCACCAAAGGTGGAGCTCCAAAGGGATAGATTGGTGTTGGCTGATCCCGATTTCGTGGAAATATCATGCGCTTTCAATCTCCTGTTGATGAACTGTAGTTTTTATGTATTTTTATAAATCACGGGTTTTATGTTTTGAAGATTTTACAGTGGATCTAATGTTTTAGTTGAATTTTATTAATTCAAATTTTTGGAAAACCTTGTAACGTAAGTATATTATATATTTTTTTAGGGTAATTAGCACTTTTAACCCCGAAAAAATGAATATTCGCAAAAATAGCCCCACCCCTCGAATATTAGCAAAAACTAGCCCCGGAGAGAGATTATACTGGAGGCGGAATATATATAATCCGTTTCCCGTGTTAATTTTTTTTAAAAAAAAAAAAAAAACCGGGGTGTAAAATTACACATAAGACGGCATGTATACATGCCGTCTTCACGAATGAATAAATTGTTACACACTCATCGTGTAGCATTATTTTCTTTATTAATCCAACTAAAAAGACACTACATATAAGTATGAATTTGAAACCAGATGCTTCCTTAAAAAACCAACTTTAATTACTTCTTACAATACAAGATTTAAAATAACAACGCATATCAGATATTTCTTGTAACTCCATATACCGCAGCACCCATCATATTAAAAAACAAAAAAAGTCCACTTTCTGTTGTCATCATTCATCATTCATTGAACATAAAATCAATTTATGACAATCTTAAACATATAGAGACGGCATATATACATGCCGTCTCCTAGAGACGGCATGTATATATGCCGTCTCTTTTAGACGGCATGTATATATGCCGTCTCAAACATGTATACATGCCGTCTCATGTGTAATTTTACACCCCCAGTCCTTTTTTTTTTGAAAAAAGTTAACACTGGAGACGGATTATCTCCAGTATAATCTCTCTCCGGGGCTAGTTTTTGCTAATATTCGAAGGGTGGGGCTATTTTTGCAAATATTCAGTTTCTTGGGGTTAAAAGTGCTAATTACCCTTTTTTTTATCACAGAGAAAATTTTATTAACAGAAGTGTACGAATACAGGTATAATAAAAAAGGGGTTCTAACAATCACCTAGATCACCCATAATGACATTTTAGGGAGTGCATGTATATTCTAAACCCAAAATGACAATTTGGGGAGTGTACAAGTTCCAACAATCACCTATAATATACATATTAAATCTAGAATTATAATTAGGGTATGTATATTCTTGAGATTATTAGATTGCATTGACTTTATGTTGTCATTTCCTTGTTTTTTTTCTCAGAGATTATCGTGGAAATAGAGCTGCTCTATTTGATGGAATTGAGGAGGGTGGGATAAGAGCTTCCTCTTCCTACTCATCCCACGAGATTGATGAGCATGACAATGATCTAGCTCTTGATGGGTTGCAAGACAGAGTCATTTTACTTAAAAGGGTAAGATTTTTAGTTGTTCGATACTTGATTCAATGAATACACAAATGAAATCTATCTTTTTGATGTTGTATTAGTGAACTATCATCAAACCCCAAGCATTTTGTGTACTGCTGCAATCTTCAATATTGCGTCATATGTGAATTCGAGCACTCTTATGAAGGAAGATGCCCCCGAATAAAAGGTGACAGAGGGATCTCCATACAAAGTTTAAAAAAGAAAATCGAGAGGAAAAAAAAATAGAAAAGGAAACATTGGGGATGGAAGTGAAATGAGATAGAATTGCAAATTTTGCCTATGAATTTTTTAAGGAATTGACACCCTATATGAAATTTTACGCATGATTAATAATTTGAGGTTTAATTTCTTTAATTTCTGCTGTTTGACGAAAATTAGAATGATGGTAGACTTTTCCCCATTTTTTCTCATACATCATTTTTCTTCTATAAAGGCACCTTAAGTGGATATGTTAGTTTGAGAAAAAATCTCCTATCGGTTAAAAAAATGTAGCTTAATTTGCTTCTTTTTTGTTGTAAATGTTGTTTTATGATAAATGACATGCTAAGAAATGTTACAACATAATTACTTTCTGCAACGTAATGTTTTTTTTAAAGTTTTTAGCTTCACATTAAGATGTCGTCCCTTGAAGAAGAGGAGATGAGTAACCTAGAAGAGTAGAAGTGAAAAAACAATATAAAAGGGACGAATATCACTCCTGCTAACAAGTGCAGCCATTTGAAAAGTTCCCCAAGCATGGAAGGGTTTGGATCCTCTCCAATTAGAATGGATGCCCAACACTGTACAATACCTGCAATTGCTCCCCATATTTTTTTGGTATATATTCTTTTTCATTCTAAAAGGCGCTCTTTCTGAGCAATCCATAGACTCCACGCTGAATGTGGGATGACCCCAGAGTTAACGTTGGTACAAGAGTTTGAAATACTAAGATTCATATGTTGAACTTATAATCATCTATTTGAAGCTATTCCTTGTTCTATTAGGAATTTTGACTGGGGGAATCTGAAATATCTTAATTGGATGCATGATCTGTCATTAACCCACAACTTCCTTTGTAATATAAATAAAAAATGTCTCTCTTTGGGAGAGGATTGTGATTCTTGGATTGTTTTGGAAGAGGATGTTTTTTTTCTTTCGAGGAGCCATACTATCAAAATTAACCCAGACCTAAGCGGTATTCTTTTCATCTTTGCATTGCCCTAGTTTATCTTCCTCTAAACAATGTTGAATATCCATTTTGAACCTTAGATATTTACACGGGAATTTCATTGGTTGTAGGGATTAAGCTGCCTCCATAATTTTTTCTAAACATTATTCCATTTTTTCTTAGTCCCTACAAGTCAATGTTATTCATATTCAGTGTTTCACATTGAATTTTGGCATTTTTGCAGCTTCATCAAGTGCTATCTTCTTTTTTATGGCCAATTTCCAGGCGCTGTGTTTAGACGTCTCTGTGGTTGATCTATAGACTCCAAGAATTCCTTTATCAATATGCCTTCTTATCTTCTTGTCTTGACAATTTCCTAGTCTGGAGGATTTAAAAACTAGTTCCCAGGTGGATTTTCTGAAATTGGAGAACCAGTATGGTAGATTACCCCACCTGTCAGCTGGTCTCAGTTAAGGCGATCATCTCAATGTCCCCTGCCCACTAATTGGGTTGTTAGGAATTTGGCACAATTTAAGGTGACTGAGGAGTTAATGTATTATCAAACCGGTCATAAAACTTTATCAATTTTGTTTGGAACCTTATGATGTTTATTAGATGTATTATATAGGGGTTCCTGTTTCAATTTGACAAGGTTTGGTATTTCTGCTTCTCTTGGAATGTCTACCTTTGTTCGGTTGTCTGGTGACATTCATGAAGAGGTGGACTTTCATAATCATAGTTAGGCATTTGGCACAACTTATAGGATGTTAAGGTTTTATCAACCTGTCCTAAAATTTATATAATTTTGTTTGGAACCCTTCGATGTTTTCGAGATGTGCTATAAAGGGGTGCCTGTTTCATTAGATAAGGTCTTGTATTTCTGCATCTCATGGAATGTCTACTTTTTGTATGGTTGTCTACTTGTCTGGAGACATTCATGAAGAAGTTGTCCTTCATAAATCATAATGACATTCTGGATTATGAGTCCACGGCAACATTGGGTTCTAAGTGTTACAACACATTAATTTTACTTTGTAGTATTAGAGATCTGAACCCTGCTCAATAAATAAAAATTGGGGATCAACACTCATGTAGTGAAGATTTATGTGAACTTTATATAACTTTTTGTTCGAGTCCAAGAAATTGTTTATATAGGAAAAAGCTTCAATACTTGAGATGGGGAAGGCCCTATATATATGGTGCAAGAAGTGGGGTAATAAAAAGCTGTACTAGTGTAATGTAGCACGTTCTTTAAATTTTGTTCGAGCTTGAGTCGAATAAATTGTGTATGTAGGAAGATTGAAGAAGCTTCAATACTTGAGTAGGGCAAAGACCCATATGGTACAAGAAGTGGGGTAATAAAAAGCTGTACTAGTCTAATGTAGCACATTCTTTAGCACCCCATCCTTATTTTGTGAAGTGAAGGCTCCTTTGAGTTTGTACAAAAATATGTAGGAAATACACAATCCTAAGAACAATAAAATCCAGTTTGGAAGACTGGTCTTCTGCATTTGCAACAGTAATAACGAAATGCATAAGTGGTACTGATAGAAAACTGGATGAACCTGGAAATTGTACAGATGTGTCAGTGGTCATAGGGGTAAAGCCTCCTTTTATTTTCAAGCAATGATAAGAAAATGTAGTTGATAATTAACACACACACCCATTATATCTTTTGTTTGGAGGAAACCATACAATTAAAGTTGAGAAGACCTAGTAAACCAGGTTTTATTGATTTATTTTCATGATTTCATCTTTATATTGCCTGGTATGTCTGTTCTATTAAACGATGTCGAATATACATTTTGGACTTGTTCATTGGTCATATGGGTTAAGTGTCCTCTATAACCTTTTCCTTTGCTTAAGTAACATTATTCCATTTCTTTTTCTCATCCCTACAATTCTATATATTACATATTCAGTGTTTCACATTGAATTTTTGCATTTTTGCTTCCCTTTGTACAGTTGTCTGGTGACATTAATGAAGAAGTGGACTCTCATAATCGCATTCTGGACCATATGGTAAGTATGATTACTAAACTACTTTCTGTTCTGGCTTTCTTTTTGTGTTTTTTTTTTTCATCACAGAAATATCAGATCCTTTATTTTCCCGCTTGTGTTTAATGCAGGGTAATGACATGGACTCATCAAGGGGTATTTTATCTGGGACCATGGACAGATTCAAAATGGTAAATAATTTGTTAAACTGTTTCTTTGCCTGTCTCTTACTCTCTTCTTTTTCTGGAGAAAGGAGAAACAAAAAAATGATTGTTGAATTTCAGGGTGGGTCACTGATTACTTTTTGGAGTCTCAATGGCTCAATAACTTTCAAAGGGGCGTTGTTACACTCAATACACTTCTGTAGTTATTCCTGCAAATGCCGCATCACCTTACACATTACATGAAACCACTTAACATTCATTATGTATCTTAGTTTTTGTGAAAATATGAACTTATTAGACAAGTATATACTGATTCCAAATATGTATTAACATTTTCTCTTTCAAACTGTAATGCTAACTGTTTAGAGATTTGTTGTTCAGGTTTTCGAGACGAAGTCGAGTCGGAGAATGGCCACCCTTGTGACATCGTTTGTGGTTCTCTTCCTCCTCATATATTACTTAACTAAATAGAAGTTTAATGAAGTTTTATGGAATATAAAGTTTGATTGCCTCTGGTTTTCTGCTGTGAAGATTGTGACTTACCTTGTAGCATAAATTTCCCACCACCTATTATATTACTCTAATATCTTACCGTTCCTGAAATATTTGGCTTGTGTGAAAATGAAATGCTGTTTAGACTGATCATGACAAATGATCATACATGAATTTGAAAAATCTTAAAACATGGAATATATTATGCTGTTCTATACATATGGTTTTTTCTTTTTCTTTTCTTCTCTTATTTTTTGAATTTTCTTCTTACTTTCTTATATATTTGAAGCTGAATGATGGCATTGTACATATGACAACATATACTTTTTGTTATGGGTGCTGTTATAGATACCCAGACACTTATACAGCCATTCTAATGATGCCATATCTCCTAACATAGTATGTGCGCTCCACTATTCTTTATGAACCTATTAGAGCATCTTCAATGTAGATCTCTATCCCTCTTGATTTTATTTATGTAATACACATAATTGAGAAATATTAAGAAATTTAAAATCGGTATAAGTTAAATATTATCAGTTTCAGACCAGGTGATAAAAAAACTTACCGGTTATTAAAAATTTATATATGTATTTGAAATTTATAATATAGCGGTTCATCTATTTCAAGATGGATCTAAATGCTGTTTATTTTGTGTTGTGTTTTATTTAATTTTCAAGTAATAAGTGCAAATAATTAATGCTATATTTCTAATAATTTTAATACATAAGTGCAGATAATAATTAATAGAATAAAATCAATATTAATGTTAATAAAAAAATATTATTAAATGTTTTATATATATATATATTCAATATTAGATTAATTTGAATTGTATCGATGACATTTATCCAATAATATTATTTTTATAAAAAGTGAAATTATATACAAGAAGTTATCACACAAAAAAAAATAGGTTAAACCTCAAAATATGGAGCCCCAAAAACTGACATAGCTCCACTTTTGCATACAAGGAGCAGGACCGGATCCAGTTAGGATTGGATTCGGTCAGTTTGGTCAGTATCAAATTGGACGACGTGCAAATCGAACTGCACAACCAATTGTTGGGTATATGTTTCACTCTCTTATTAGATCCAATCAACTATTGAATGCAATATGAATTCTTAAGTATCATCAGTATCCAATAGAAGAGTAAAATATATACCCAACAATTGATTGTGCAGTTCGATTTATATGTAGTGCAGTTCAGTTTTCACGTCGTCCAGTTCGGTACTGACCGAACTGACCGGATCCAATCCTGACTGGATTCGGTCTCACAAGGAGCACGGTTGGAGGTGCTCTTATAAAAAATTATAAAAATATATAACGCATCCCTTTTTGTAGCCCGTTTTGCAGTCTCATACATACGTCCTAACATAGTATATGATCCAATTTTTTATTTTATTTTTTCATTATGAAAACAATACACTATGTATCTTATTCTATACTTCATTTCATATAATAGTATGCACTTCAAAAGATGAGTTTATGATTTTAAAAAAATCATGGACTATAAAACGGGCTTCAATTGGGGCTCAGTGTATCTTTTTCTTTGATTCATTTGCTCACCCTTTGATAGAAAATTAAGTTACTATGAGGTTTATGATTATTCTAGTATGCATAAAGAATAATTTTTTTTTAATTATTCTCGTTTGGAAACATAATAAAATTTTTGTTATTTGGTTGACAATATATATATTATCACTAATGATTTTTAAGCTCCAAAATAGAAATCGAGGAGGTAGTTACAGGTTTTTGTTTATTCCATATCTGTAGCCATGACATTTATTTCCTTTTTTGTTCAATTTTTTTTTTCTTTTGGGTCAAATTTTCCTTACCAGTAGGTAGCAAGACTCAAACATAAGTCATTTCACTAAAGACGGGGTATCTTTCTCATCCTACCAAGATGAGATTCAGTCTTTTTTTTTCTTCTGAATCTTTTATACAAATTAACCTTCCACCAACTGAAGACTTCTGTACCCATCGAAACGACCAAAGGTTTATTTATTGATTTCTTCCAATTGAATAATTTATACACATTGATCTTCCACCAATTGAATTGTTTATACGTTGTTGAAACACCAAAGAGCATATCAAAATTTGTTTTTGACGGGGTTTTTTTTTATGACTTCCAAGTTCCAATGAATCTTGTATACCCATTGGTAACATTCATACATTGCCTTTTCTTTTTAGATGATCTGAAATAAATCATCTTTCTTTGTTTAAACATTTTGATTTTAGTTGAATTCAACTTCATAACTAAATGAGTGTCAATATTCATACATTGTATTTTTTTTTCTTACGAAAGTCGATTACATTTGAAATATATCTAATCTTTATATGCATTATTTGTTAAAGTCAATTACTTTTCAAATTAATATAAACATTATATGCATTATATTTTGAAAGTCAGTTACATTTTGAAATGTAACTGAACTTTATAGACATTATATTTTTGAAATTTAATATGCAATATATTGTGTAATTCGGTTTCATTTTGTCAGATTTATTTTTTAGGAATGTATTTGAACATTATATACATTATATTTTTGAATTTTTTTGTGTCTTTATGTGGTTTATGTTTTTCATTAGAATTTAGTTACATTCTAAATTTTATTTGAACTTTATATGCACTATACTTTCCCTTTGTTTTAAACAATGTTTGCTTTTTCTTAAAATTATGTTATATTCCAAATATATCTGATTTTTATATATATTATATTTTCATATTCTTTTATATTGCTAAACAAATTTTGTTTTTTTTTAAAGTTAGATACATTTTGAATGCATCTGAATTTAAAAAAACAAGGGTGTAGGTGGAGGTCGGAGGAAGTGGAGGTTAGAGGAACGCTCGGAAGATAGTCTAACCACCTCTTATACGAAAAAGGGCAGGAAGAGGAATCCAGGGTGGTGACGCTGGTCATAGAAGATGAGCAAGCTCGGGAGTGAGTTTTTGAAGTGTCGGAATGGTTTATGAGGGTATAAAAGGAGTTCCCATAATCTTAGCAACATTGGGGTGTATTCGCTTTTTATATTAAAAAAATGAGGAGTTACACGATTTGAAATAGGTGGATTTTAAATGAAGGGAAATAATGTATTTTACTTTTC
The DNA here is from genome assembly GCA_030737845.1 of Acorus calamus. Classification (NCBI taxonomy): domain Eukaryota; kingdom Viridiplantae; phylum Streptophyta; class Magnoliopsida; order Acorales; family Acoraceae; genus Acorus; species Acorus calamus. Next base: position 8,403,239 of record CM060877.1, on the reverse strand, counting down.
TAACTTCTTGTAAAAGTCAAATAGACAACCAATGATGAATTGACACCTAATGGAGCTTGTCAATTGAACCTAAACATTGGGGTCAAGTAGTTGGACTAATAAATTATGGATAAAATATTAATATGGTGTGGACAATGATTTATAAAAGATGAAAAAATAATTTGACATGTGAAGTCCCTGATTTACAAGAGGTAATGACATTTGATTTGATAGTGAGACGACATATTCAAATGAGTTGAATAATCTGTCATAACTTAATTTCAGGGATAGCAGAATCAATTATATAATTTTATACCTATTAATTTTAACATATAGTTTTTATTTATTTTAGCCTTTCAAACATCTATTTTTTTTCATATTCCTCAATAATTCTCAGATATTTCATCCCTTATTCTCGTACAAAACAATGGCTGAGTATGAAAAAATGAATACTTATTTTGTGAAGGTAGAAATGTACCTACTTATATCAAAGTGTGAAAAATATAAATAAAAAATGCAAAAATACGAGATTGCCTGCGTGTAACAACCTCATCCAAGCTTTGAACCTACTTATTTTGTCCTGGCATGCTGAAGCACCCAAAATTGAGAGGAACTAAACATTAGTTTTTGGGAAAATTATTTAAAGGTCCTTGGGACACCTCTATAATAACAATAGGTCCCTTGATTTTTGTTTTTAGGTCTCTAAATTAGTGGTGGTATTTTGTTTAAGTCCTTCCATCCATTCTATTTTTTTTTCTTTTACCCTTAAATAAACATCATTTGCCTCTCTATCTCCCCCAACTTCTCTCTTTGTCCCCCAAATAACTCAACAAGTTGTGAGACCACCTCCACCAACCCCCCATTGCGCCGATCTCGACCCAAAGCCAATCGCGCCCCCGACCTCTCCCGACCGTGTCCCGCGTCCCGTCTCTCGGATATATGTTATACTGTGTACATTGTAATTCCTGATATGTACACTGTTATACCTGTTACAGGTTGTGTGTGTTACACTGTATACACTGTTACGCACATTGTGTGCACTATTATACCTATTACAAATATCAGATTTTGTATTACACTGTGTACACTGATATTCCCAATGTAAACACTATTATACATGTTACAAGTTCTGTGTATTACACTACGTACACTGTTACGCTTATTTGTACATAGTTATACATGTAACATGTTAGGCATATGTACGGGGTTGCAAGAACGGGTTGGGCTTGCGGATGGGATCGTTAGAGGGGGTAAGGCTTGCAGATGGGTCGTGAGAGGGGGTTAGGCTCGCGGACGGGAGTCGCGAGAAGGTGTTGGGATCGTGACGGGGTTGCAAAAAGGGGATTGGGATGCAGATGGGACATGAGAGATGGTCAAGAGAGGTCAGGGGACACAATCGGTGTTGGGGTCGAGATCTGCGCAGTGGGGAGTTGGCGGAGGTGGTCTAACTTGTTGAGTTGTTTAGGGGAGAAAGAGAGGTTGGGAGAGATAAAGAGACAAATGATGTTTACTTAGTGGTAAAAGAGGGAGAAAAAAATAGAATGGATGGAAGTTGGATGGAAAGACTTAAACAAAATATCACCACTAATTTAAGTACCTAAAGAAACAAGAAAAAGTCAAGAGACCTATTGTTATTAAAGTGGTGTCCCCAGTGACCTCTAATTAATCAAGAGACCTATTGTTATTAAAGTGATGTCCCCAGGGACCTTTAATTAATTTTTCCCTTAGTTTTTCTTTTATTTTTATTTTTGGTTAATTGCATGTAATCCCTTAAAAATTAGTGTATATCTATATATATTTTTTTATGGGTAATAAAAAATTGTATTGCTGTAAGGTCATATGCCTTATAGATACACAGTTTTACAAAAAGTTAGACTAAGAACTAGGAAAATTCATCACATGTAAGCCTCACCTGCTCTCTGCAAATAAGATCATTCTCTATTCATAGTTTTCTCTGTTTAAAATGGGTTACTTCTTGCGAATGTAACCAAGCATCAACTTGTCTTGTTCGATTGCATCTTGAATTTTGCTCCATAATGTCGCCGGTCTCACAATGATCTCTCTTTTTATGGATTGATATTTGATAGGCAGCTAGTAGGTCCGCACGAGTGTTGCCCTCTTGATGAATGTGAGAAACCCTCCAGGCTTCTAAGAGTGCCAGACCCTAATGAGTGCGCTGGAGTGATCTGTTGGCAGTCAATGGGATCTGCATCTGCCTTGTAGCCAAGCCAGAGCTGTGATGGAATCTGTCTCAATCCAGACTGTGGCAGTATCAATGCTTTGCACCAAGGTGACACCTCTATCAATCGCCTTTAGCTCCAACAGATTAATGGAGAGTAGATCAAGTCTCCCTACAATACCTGCTATAAAATCTGCTCTATCATTGTGAAGCAGGGCGCCATATCCCCTCTATCGTTAGCCAGTGATTCATGAGTATTCAATTTTAACCACCTCTCTTGAGGGGGTTTCCATACTGCTGACATCTTTTGATCGTCGAGGAAAAGAAAGGATTCGGGCAGGGCGATGCAGAAATAGTACTTCAAGATCCATTACGCGTCCAAGGTCTTTTGTTCTTCTTGGCATTGTTATTTTGGCACAAATCTTTTTGGTTCTTAAAAAGAAACAGTTTGAAAAGGTTCAATTGTACGAAATGAGTAAGTGAGGTGATATCAACAGTTCTTGTTTGTAGCCCAAAAAAATAAGCAATTTTGGTTTCCTCAATAGAGGGAAAAATCTGAAAGACCTTGGATTGAGTGTACTTTCCTTTATTTGTTGCAAGAACACCATTTTGTGCTTCATCTTGTTGGAGAAGACCTGACTATTGCGTTCTAACCACAATTGTCAGATGGTAGTTGTGAGAATGAAATAAGCTACATCTTTTTTGAACGGGTAAGTGAGGTGGGTTGCCAACCAGGGAGATAAAGAATCAAAGCTGCAAGGGGTGACACTTCGAATGGTGAGCTCTATGAAAAATATGGCCCATATGTATCTAGAATAGGCACAACCCAGAAAAAGGTAGTCCACCTCCTCTGTTCCAGACAAGAACAAGGCACAAGTTATGGATTGGGATAATCCCTATCTGTTCACCTTGCATGAGTAGGTAATTTATTTTGGAATTTGTGTATGTCTATATTCCTGTCTCATTTCATTGAATATCTATATAACCTCTCGAATTGTTGCGTTATATTCATTTACTCCTCTATCGTTATCCTGCCAAATCACTACGGTGATTAATTTAACCTAAATTGTGAAAAAATCCAAAGTACTCTCCACTCAAAACATTTCCATCTATAAACGCTTCTGTTTCCTCCTCACTCTCTTGCGAGAAGCAGAGACTATCGAAGACCCGGCAAGTTCCACCACCTCCTCGCCTGCCTCCTCGTCACCGTCGCGATGGTTGTCGCTTCCAACCCCAAATCTTAAAAATAAAATAAAAAAATACACAGATCACTCAAAAATTCAGCCAATGTAGTCTTTTATTGGTATCATTGATGTATTATCAAACATTTGATTAACAAAACAAAAAATTAGTCAAAGGTCCATTAATAATTCGGAACATTTGCATGTTGAGGTGGATATTTTTCCTCTACAGTTAAATTTGTAATTTGGGATTTGAAACTTCAGAGGAATTTGAGTAAGGGTTTTTAGGTGGAAGGAATAAATTTAAACAGGGAAAGGATTAAGCTAAAAGAGAGACTGTGCCCGGCTGTTGTGATGATATTCTCTTATCATCCAGACTTTGATGCCATAAGAGTCCTATCTCGTGACCTCTTTTATACGCTGTCTCTACGTACCCTGGAGGGATCAAGTCTGACGTAGTTCGAATTGTGCCCTTGTAACTGTTTTACCACTAAGTATTAGTGGGCTTTATTTCAGGAAAACGTCCCTCACTCCACATTGTCCCCTAATTCCCCACATTCTTCTGGTAGTGGGCCTTAATTGCTAACATGGCAGTTACGGGCGTTAGAGGTCTTCTGACCGTTTCTTCATCTGCTCGGTGTCCCTTGGTGTGCTCGTCTGGGTGTTATGTTTCTGCGTATATCTGCGAGGAGTAAGGTTGACCGACCAGACCTGATGTTTGATCGTGTCTTATACTACTCGCTCCCGAGGAGTAAGGTCGACCGACCAGTCTGGTCGTGCCTTAGACTACTCATTCTCGAGGAGTAAGGTCAATCAGACCTGTTGTTGGTCGTACCTTAGACTACTCGCTCCTGAGGAGTAAGGTCGACCTACTAGACCTGTCGTCTGGTTGTGCCGTAGACTGCTCTCTCTCGAGGAGTAAGGTCGATTGACCATACATGTCGTCTGGTCGTGCCTTAGACTACTTGTTCTCGAGGAGTAAGGTCGATCGACCAAACCTGATATCTACTCATGCCTTAGACTATTCATTCCCGAGGAGTAAGGTCGACCGACCAGACCTTTTGTCTGGTCGTGCCTTAGACTACTCATTCCCGAGGAGTAAGGTCGACCGACCATACCTGTTGTCTAGTCGTGCCTTAGACTACTCGATGTGACATCCGCTCACGAGGTGATCAGCTGTCCGACTAGATCCTTTAGTTAGTCATGCCTATGCACCTTGACAATGTCACCATGAAGTTACCCATCTTGAATCGGGTCTCGTGGGCCCTAAGTCAGATGACCCGTGTTCGCCTTATCTTGACACGTGTCCTAACATATATTTTTATATCCACACATGTATACCCCTGAGAAAACATATATTTGATGTTATACCCCATTTAAAAAGGTAATTGCACGTATACAGTATACCATTAAAAATTTGATCGTTGTACACGTATATCCCTGAGTTAATTTTGTCAAATAAAAGTAGAATATTCCGTTAATGGTGTTATATATGACATGAATTGACTAATGTGTCTTTATGATCATTGGAGCATTAATTTTTGGGATTGCATGTAATACCCCTATAAAAATATATATTTTGCTTTATATCCTGCTTAGAAAGCTAATTGTATGTATACCCTTAGAAAATTTGATCATTGTGGATGTATACCCCTAGGGGAGCGTTTGGGTAGAGGAATAAGAAAGGGATTTGTAGAAATAGAGGAGAATAAATAAAAAAAGGTGTTCAGGTAGAGAGAATAAAGGGGTATAACTATACAGAATTAGGTAAGAATAAACTGATATTTGTATCTAGGCCCTGCTTGGAATTGTGTTATTCCCCCACTGAAATAAGAGGACCACTTGTTAAATCATACGTCATCACATCAAATCACATGTCATCATCTCTTATTCATCAATAGAGCTCACATATCAAATCAATTTTTTACACTTTATTCACATTTTATTCTTTATCAACCAAACAATTCAACCTTTATTATTACATTTTCTAATAAAAATAACAAAAAATACAACCAAAGAGAAAATCACATATTACATTGATAAATATATCTATTAATGGAATATATATAAACCGTAGAATAGCTTATATTTCTATCGAAACGGGCCCCCAGAAAATATGTGTTGTGTGATGGACTATCAACAAATTTTAATTAGTTATGACGCGTTGGATAGTTTTTCTGAGTGTTGATTAAATTGTTTAATATATTTATATTTATATTGGAGTATTACATTATTTTAATTTTTTTTAGTTCTTTCTTGATACGTGGATAACCATTGGTTATAAAATAGTAATAAGATAAAGAAGAATTATTATTTTATATTGATTATATGCTATATATGTTTAATTAAATTTTCATTTTTTTTATTTGCTTTATCAAATAAAAAGTGCTAAGTGCCAAGTGCACCCTAAAACGCCTAATACGCACACGCGCGCATGCGCGCGACGCGCGTGGTGGTGATTTGCATCATCCCGGATCAAAGGTCCATCATAAGGTGTCCACCAAAAGGATTTCACTAGAGTTGATTGAGCTCTCCTTATAAACACTCAAAACCTATTACAAACAACCGATGTGGGACTAAAGAATATGACCACTTTCATCTTCTAAAGGGGGGACCACTAAAACCCAAATGTTTTTAAATCTTTTTGAAAATACCCTACAATCCCCCACTATTTTCAAAAAAAATTTATATTGAAAATAAATGTTATATTATATAATAATGGCTGCACCGCTTAACGGTTGCCTATGTACCCGTTAATGAGGGATCAAGCCACCGTAGTTCTTCACAAGAAAGAAAATAAAAAATTACACTGTAGCATTATCGTTGAAGATAACACATAAATGAGAAGTATCTTATGGATTTGAACTTCCACTTAGTGCAAACAATTCAAAGCGACATCAAGGTTCTGAAGTAAACGAATCTTGAATTTAGTACCCTTCGAGAAACGCCGGAATCATTGCACATGTCAACTTCGAGAGATAGAGAGTTCTGATTGCTTAGCGCGTTAATGGCTATGCGCATATATCCTTTATTCATGAGTCTCAAAAAATGGTCTTTTTCCTTTATGAAGCGGCCTGACTTCATTACTCATGTAGGTAAGTTTAATGAGTGATTTTGCGAGCATTCGTTTCAACTTATTAACGAACAATTTTCATCCTCATTCATGCAGAATACCAACACTAGTTCTAGGAAATGGGATTATCAAAAAATATACTAGTGTTTCATAATCACATGTTTAGCTTGTTAGTACCACATTGAACCTTGTCTAATCTTTTTCAAGACAAAGGTTGGGTTCCCACTAAATGTGATCAATCTTCCTTCACAGACCTTAACCTCATTCCTTTTGATGAATTCTGAATCATCTTTATGCCAATACCCTTGGTCAAAGGATCAGCCAAATTCTTTTTCAACTCTACATAGTCGACAGTTATTACTCCACTTTTGAGTAATTGTCACACTAGTTGATGCCTTAGACTCACATGTCTAGATTTTCCATTGTATGTTTTACATTGAATTCTCCATATGGTTGCTTGGCTATTACAATGGATCATAACAGCTGGGGATGGCTTCTTCCAAATCGGTATATCAAATAACAGATTTTTAAGCCATTCTACTTCTTTACATGCATCTGCCAAGGCAATCAATTCTGATAACATGGTTGAATCAGAAATACATGTCTGCTTTTTGAAACCCCAAGATACAACAACACTTCCTAATATAAAGATCCATCCAGTTGTTGATTTAGACTTTATCGTTACATTGTTCCAACTTGCATCACTATACCTTTCTAGCACAGCAGGGTATTTCTCATAATGCAACTCATAATGTTAAGTCCCCTTTAGGTATCTTAGAACTCTGGAAACTGCTTTTCAATGCTCTAAACCTGGATTTCCTGAAAAGTGACATAACATACCAACCGAATATGCAATATCGGGTCTTGTGCAATTCATTGCATACATAAGACTCTTAATAACACTGGCATATTTTAACTGTTCAATAGCACGACCATAGTTCTTCTCTAACTTCATATTCGAGTCTACAGGATTAGAGGATGGAATACAATCAAAGTGATCATATCTTTGTAGTACTTTCTCAATGTAATGAGATTGAGACAATACTAGCCCCTTCTCTTTCCTTAGGATTTTAATTCCTAGAATCACATCAGCCTCTCCCAAATCTTTCATATCAAAGTTGGAAGAGAGAAAGTCTTTGGTTTCTTCAACATGGGCAATATTTGATCCAAATATAAGCATGTCATCAACATATAAACAGATAATTACACATCCATTTTCAACATGCTTACAATACATACATTTATCAGCATCATTCACAACGAAACCAAAAGATAATATAATTTTATCAAATTTATTATGCCATTGAATAGATGCTTGTTTCAGGCCATAAAGAGACTTAACTAATTTACAGACTTTCTTCTCTTAGCCTGTAACAACAAACCCTTCAGGTTGATCCATATAAATTTCTTCTTCTAAATCACCATTTAGAAAAGCTATTTTAACATCCATTTGATGAACAATTAAATGATGAATGGATGCAAGTGATATTAAAACTCTAATAGAAGAAATTCGAGCCACAGGTGCATATGTGTCAAAATAATCAATACCACCCCTTTGTTTAAAACCTTTAGCAACCAATATGGCCTTAAACTTATTTATGAAACCATCAGCATTAAGTTTTCTTTTAAAAATCCATTTGCAACCTATGATTTTGGCACCAGTAGGCAAATCAGTAAAAAAACCATGTTTTATTCATCATAATAGAGTTCATTTCATCATTAATTGCTTCTTTCCAAAAAGAAGCATCTCGAGAGCTCATAGCATCCACAAATGATTAAGGATCATCTTCTATATGCAAAGCATACATGAAAATGTTAGAAATATCTTTTTGATCTCCTTCTATAAGATATATGAGAAAATCAGAACCAAATTTCTTCTCCATTCTAACTCTTTTACTCCTTCTTGGTTCTATGTCCATAGAAGGAATAGAATCATCACTTGATTTATTCTCAATCAGAGTAGGAGTATGATGTGGTAAAGAATTAATTCTTTCTCAGAACATGATTTAGTCATATTATCAAAAAATTCCACATCAACAGATTCTATAATCTCAAAATAGTCAAGATCCAGAAACCTATAAGTTATGTTATTCAAAGAATAGCCAATAAACGCACATTTATAGGTTTTAACTCCAATTTTGGATCTTTTAAGATCAGGCTTTCTAACATATGCAAGGCACCCCCACACTTTGAGACGATTAAAATTAGGTTTTCTTTTAAACCATAATTCATAAGGGGTAGAAGATGTATTTTTGAAAGGAACTCTATTCAAAATAAAAACATGCGGAAAGAATGGCTTCACCCCATAAAGAATAAGGCAAACCAGAACCAATTAACATAGCATTAACCATTTCAACCAAGGTCCTATTCTTTCTTTCTGTCAATCCATTTTGTTGAGGCGTATAAGGCGTCAAAATTTGATGGATTATGCCATGACTTTCACAAAATTTTACAAACTCGTTTGGGTAGTATTCGCCACCCCTATCATAATGAAAAGCCTTGATTTTGTGGTTAGTAGTATTTTCAACTTCCCTTTTAAATGAAACAAATTTTTCAAAAACTTCATCTTTACTTTTTAATAAGTAAACATAACAATATCTCGAATAATTATCAATGAAAGTTAGAAAATATTTGTTTCCTCCTCGTGTAACATGGTTCTTAAGATCACATACATCGCTATGAATTAAATCAAGTAAATAAGAAGATCTAGATGCAGATTTATGTGATCCTAGTGATCTTAGATTGCACACAAACATGGCATTTATTAGTATCAAGCAAGTCACATTTAGATATCATACCCAGATTATGCATGTTTCTAATAGATCCGTAATTCACGTGTCCTAATCTACCATGTCATAAAGATAAAGACTCAACCATATAAGCAGAAGAGGATCCATTTATTAGATTCAACTTAATCATTCCGTTACAAGAGTACCCCTGTCCAACAAACACCCCATTCCTGGACAGTACAAATTTATCAGATTCATACACAAGTTTGAAACCCTTCTTGTTGAGACGGTCTCTAGAAACCAGATTCTTTGACATGGTGGGAACATGAAAAACATTCACCAAAGTGAGTGTCTTTCCAGAAGAGAATGGAATTCCAACAGTGTCTTTGCCTTCAACTTTGGTGCGGTGGTCATTAGCCATCTTCACTTCATCTCCGTCACCAGATTTTTCATAAGTCTTGAAAAGACTTCTGTCTCTGTAAATATGAATGGTTGCTCCAGTATCAAGCCACTGTCCATCATCATTTGCCATAGCATTAGCCTCGCACACCGTAGCCATCAATTTGTCATCATCAGTCACGCTCTCCTTTTTCTCATTTTTCTTGCACAGTTGCCAATCTCGAGCAATGTAACCGGGTTTGTTACAGAAGTAACATTGTCCTTTCTTGAACCTCTTGTTCTGGTTCTTATTCTTGTTGGGGTGTTTCTTCTTGAACTGATTATCATTCCTTGGCTTGAAGGCATTGTTCTTGTTCTTGAATTTTTCATCCTTGGATTTATCATCCTCAACAAGATTAGCCTTCGAATGGTGATCATCCTACGCGTCATTCTTTGCAAGAATGCGCGAATCCTTCAGTGCAGCAGAGTCTTCAGGAGTTTCATCTAGAATGACTTCCAGATTCTCTTTTAGTATGTAGAAGAGGTTGAAGGCGGTGAGGACGAACTTCATCTTCTCTTGTCAACGGGTGAAGTTGTCTCCGTCGAAGCGTTTAAGGCGCACAAGGTTCTGGTTCATCACTTGAATGGAGTGGACAGCAGTGGGTCCTTCCATTGATAGAAGTTGTCTAAAAATTGTTGAAAATCGGGACAATGGAAGAACAGAAACAAGTGCGAGTGCTTCAAGGATCAACAACGTTGAATTCTTTTAGACAGACTTTTCCCGTTCCGGTGAGAACTACGAGTACACGATGGGATGATGAAGTACCGTCTTCAGGATACAATGAAGCTTGCACTTGGTGTTGCAAAACAGAGTGTGTACTATCTGTTTCAACCTCTTGAAACTCTCTTTTTTAAAGGGGGCTGATGATGCTAACTCCAAAAGAAGATGAGTTGTTGTTCTATATAGTTTTGGATCTTTGGGTCTGAATTTATAGGTCACATGGTGCATTTTCATTCAAATGAGACACCCATTCATGAACAGGGAGTTATGGTAACCGTCCGATCGGTGGTCTACCGTTTCCACGTGATCGTACGGTCCAGATCATCCATCTCGAGATGCATCCTTTCCAATGGTACCTCTTGGTGAATATAACCATCAACTGTCAATCCAACGGTGCACATTGCATTTGAAGGCTCCCTCATCAGACGATCCAGATTGCATCTGATCAGAACGATCTCCACCGTTCGATTAGCCAAAAAGAAAAGGCTCCAGCTCCTAGTGCCTTTTCATTCAAATATAACCACTAAGTGCCAAGTACGACCTAAAACGCCTAATACGCACACGCACGCAATGCGCGTGGTGTTGCTTCGCACCACCCCGCATCAAATGTCCACCATAAGGTGTCAACCAAAAGGATTTCACTAGAGTAGATAGAGCTCTCCTTATAAACACTCAAAACCTTTTACAAACAATCGATGTGGGACTAAAGAATAAGACCACTTTCATCTTCTAAAGGGGGGACCACTAAAACCCAAATATTTTTAAATCTTTTTGAAAATATCCAACACAACACGAAAGAGAGCCTCACCTAAGCGATCACTCCTGGGACCATGAATATGGGCCGGCCCCATTCGGCGAGTGCGACCCATCCCTGTTCGGTGAAGGCAACAAAAAAGTGAGGCCCTCGTAAGCGATCCCTCCCAGGACCATGAATACGGGCCAGCCCCATTTGGCGAGAGTGACCCGTTTCTGTTCGGGGTGGGCAGCACGAAAGTGAGCCCCTCGTAAGCAATCCCTCCCGGAACCATTGAATACGGGCCGACCCCATTCGGCAAGAGCGACCCGTCCCCGTTCGGGCTAGGCAGCATGAAAGCGAGCCCCTCGTAAGTGATCCCTCCCAGGACCGCCAGCCCCATTTGGCGAGAGAGACCCGTCCCTGTTCGGGCTGGGCAGCATGAAAGCAAGCCCCTCATAAGCGATCCCTCCCGGGCCCATGAATACGGGCCGGTCCCATTCGACGAGTTTGATGAGTTTTCAATCGGGGCAGGGAGGACTTTCAGAAAAACATCTAAAATACTTAGGCCCTCTGAAACAGTCATCAAAGGCAATTTTTCAGGGAACGAGAGAAGTCTATCATGAAAAGATTTCGACACTTATATTATAGTATTCAAAATTTAATACTCTTATTTATTATAATCAAAATATAATTTTACAAGCGCTCATTAGCGAAGTCCAATTGATTAATTAAACCCCAATTAAGTGACAGAAGAGATAGAATAATAGGGAGAGAGTGACAAATTAGAATGTTAATTATAAAAATCAAACCCGCCTAACTTGAAATGAAGAGGAGATAAATATAAATGGAATGAGGTTTAATTTTTTTCAGTTAAGATCTAAACCCCAGTTTGGATAGAATGATAGACGTAGAATAGAATGAAATAGGGGTGAATAAGCAAAAAAAAAAAAAAGGTTTGTTTGCAAAGAATTTAATTGTGAATATATATTTATTCCAGAATATATGAGAACGCACTAGTATTGATATTTCGGTTCTTTTTGGAATTATGTTATTCCACTATTATAAGAGTGTCACATTTCAAATAACAGTAAGACACTCATGTGAAATTATTTTTTTCATATTTTTATAATTTCTCGTTCATATTTTTTTATCTTTTATTCACAGCTTCTATATGGTAAATCGAACAATAAAATTTTTATTATTATATTTTTAAATGATCATAACTAAAAAAAAAATTAAAAAATAACTTATTTCATTGGTATAATTAGTTATATATTATGATCACATCTATTTAGTTTATGTTGCTACCTAAGTGGCTAAATACATAACCAGCCAAGCCATTAATCAATATGCATAATGTGGTTTTTTTCCTAGCTTGTCTTTTGCAATCATTTGATTAACAGTATCTTTGACGAGCCAAAAAAAGTATAGATAAGATGCTGTCAAAAACAATATTACATATCATATAAATAATCCAATCTAGATTGGACGATAACATCCCATGTTCAGTCAATTTATTGCAATTCTAGCTGCAGAATATCAAACTTGGAATTCAAAAGGGTAAGCCTGCCCTGCTATTACCAACCATGCAATAAAACAATATTTGCATAATAATGAGATATTTAAAGGGTTTTGATCTTCTGACAAGAAATTAAACATGACTAGTTTTTCAGTCCAACACTTTTCAAACCAATTAAAATGAGACATATCATTCGTTCACTTTTAGGTGCAATTGAAAACAATTTTGATCATTTGGTTACTAGCTAGATTTTTATTCATTTTAGATAGATGGTGTAAGAGCCAACAGCTATTTAATCATCTCTTAATGAAACAACTTAATTGAAAGAAGTTCTCCTCTTCATCCAAAAGTTTGAATTCGAGTTTTATTCCTACTAAAAAAAAAGTGTAAGAGTCACCAACGATTTAATCACCAGTTAACAACTTGAAAGAATACTCCATTTCATCCAAAAGTTTGACTTCGAGTTTTAGTTCTACTAATAAAATAAAGAAACTCAATACACATGAAGATATTTTAAATAGATAATTTATACTCTATATCCTAAAGCAGTACAATAATGCTAAAAGTTTTCATCTAAGATGACATTCTCGTAATTATGTGGATCTGTTTGGTGTTTGTTTTGGGGGACTCGGGAGGTTAGAGTCCACATATCCTTGTTTAAGAGTATAATCGACCTACCTTTTTTTTTTTTGTTCTGTAGATGATTAATTGAAGGAAAAATGAAATAGGGGGAAAGAAACACAGGTTAGAGAGTAAAAAAAAAAATTGGAAGAGAACAAAGGGACAGAGGTTTTGTGTTTTCTTTGATGGGAAGAAGAGACTCAAATCATAGACGGAAAAAAAAAGGTGAATAGAGGGACATATGTACGTTTTTTTCCAATCTTGATTATATTTTTATGAAAGTTTTTTTTTTTTCGGTGTTCTTGTTATCTATTCGCTCCTGTGAGGTTTTCATTTAATTGTTTGTTATGACATTTGTGATTCTTAGTTAGATTTGAAAGCCTATTGTGATTTCAGGTTTAGAAGTTCCTCTTTAGTGGAAGATTTTGTTTAGAGCAAAAAATAGAAAAACTAAAAAATATTATATCTTCACAGCCTTCTTTCAGAAATTGTTTGATTCACCATTATGAATTTGCAATAGATCTAGAGAGAGGGAATGAATTTGTAGTACTAAAAAATGTATTTCAGAATTTTTTAAATAAAGATAAACATTAACAAATCTCCAGATATTGAGTAGACCAAAAAAGTTAAAAAAAATTTAGGAAGAGAAAAACAGAGTTTTAATTTTTTGTGATATAAAAGACAGAGAGGTGAATATTGCTAATAAATAAAATATACAAATAAAATACACTGATATATTAATAAATATATAAGAAAGTGACATTAGTAGGATTCATATAAAGTGTGCTTGGGGAACTCATACCTCATTTTTCATGATAGGCCTTACTTTTGTCCTTTTTTTGGGCCTATGTAAATAACAGTAACATCAAGGTTTGCAATGTTTCAATATGTAGGAGGGCAATTCCGAACAAGACAGAAAGTGGGGAATAACCCAGATAAAGCCCATCTCGCGATTAACATGAAGCCAGCCCAAAAAGAGAGGCAGGCCCACTAGCCAGACCTCGAGGTCAGACCCATCTGGCGATACCCAAGGGAGGTAACCTCGCCCGACGAGATTATGGGCCCGGCGAACCCGGACGCAGAAGATAAGGACAAACGAGAGTAGGTCAGGTCGGGCGAACCGTATGCCCGACCACGGCGTGACCACGACAACAACGCCCGACCAGAGATACACAGTCATCTGGTGAAGTCATACGAAAGGACAAGGTTGTAGCGACCTATTCGGGCCAGGGCACGTCGGTGCCCGAGTTGAGTAACAAACCAGATATGGATCCCTCCTTTGTCTTCTTCAAGACAGTTAGCGAAGGGAATATTCTCTGACGACAAAAAGGACGATGCGTCAGGGAAACCGTTATAGGTTAATGATGATCCCTAGACGCCACGTGTCCCGATCGGCACGCCCCGACCCACTATAAAAGGGAGGTTACCCCTCCCTCCTCAGGTACGGAATACACTCTTCCCTCTCGCTTCAGTCAGAAAAAATGTCTAAATTCCCTTGAGAAGGTGGATCACTGACTTGAGCGTCGGAGGGGCGTTAGCCGGCACCACACTGGTGTGAGTGGCAGGTGCTCGGAAGTCGGAGACGACGAGGAGCACTCCGTTCCGATCAAGGCGAGGAGTATCGACGAAGGAAGGAGTTCAGACTCAAACCATTTCTCCGGACCCATCTCAGAAGCCCGGATCAACGAAGATCCGGCCCAAGAAGGGATACTCAAAAATCCACCTCCACACAATATGCAAACATTTTTGACATGTAAAAAAAAGTTAGTTTACTTTCATTGAAACATTTCAATTTTGAGTATCTCACAGCAACAAGGAGCAGCCTACCAGATCTCATTATCAGTTAAGGTAAGATATTTTTTGTGGCTATCATGTTACATTATTATGTTTGTTCATTACACATATATGTTCTTCTTTGATATGGTGATGAATCTTTTTTTGTTGTTACTCTAATTTAAGTTAATGAAACTATAAAAAAAAACTCCCATCCTATTTTGAACTTTACTCAATATATATATAATAACGTTATATACCATATCTACTTCAGTTGCTATTTTTTCAATTGCTTTATTCATACTTCAATTCATTTAACAGATTTTTGGCGCCGTCTATGGGATACGAGCGAAAAGCCATCCCGATAAACTCACCGGAGAAGATGGTGGGAACTAGGACTCGTTCAACGATCCTCGAACGCGACATGGAAGGGGAACGCGTAACTCCAGATGACCCTCCCCCAGCCAAAGGCAAGGCGCCGATCGGATCATCGTCACAAGACCCGACCCCAGAAGCTGGGCGGGACCTTGCAAAGGAGCTCGAACTGATGAGCCAGCGCCATCAGCATCTGGAAAGCTTGGTGGAGCAGATCCTGAAGTGTAAAGAAACGGCACCACCGCCACCCCCGCCAGAAGCACGGGATCGGCCGAACTCGGTCAGAGTTGGCGAGGAGCCGCGAGACCACGATCGCCAGAGTAGACGGCCAAACGCGCGAAGCCATGAATCAATCTACTCGTCGGGCGAAGGACACCGCCAGGGGGGTAGGCGGGATCATCTGACGTTCCCCTTGAAGGGAATTACGCGAGGATGAATCCCAGTGAGCAACGAGACCATTCACCTCATCGGGAACAACGAAGAAAGCGAGCCAACACTCACCGGACTGGAGGACAAGGACGTCATTTAAGCCCCAGCCGTTATTCGGTGTCTTCGGATGACGACTGCGGACAAAGGCGTCGGGAACATACAAAGAAGACACACAGGAGTGGAATGACCAGCACCCGAGATCGGGAGTTTATCTCGAGAGCACTGAAGGGATTTGAATCACCCTTCGTTCATCACATCCTACACAGCATACCCCCCCGGAGGTTCGTCCAGCCAAAGTTCCGACTTTATAACGGAACGACCGACCCCTTTGATCATGTGTTGGGCTTTCGACACGCGATGGCACTCTACGAGCAGCACGATGAGCTCATGTGCCGCATGTTCCCCTCTAGTCTCGAAGGGGCGGCTCTCAGCTGGTTCCACCAGCTCCCCGGTGGATCAATCCACAACTTTGAAGAACTTGGGACTCTATTCGCGGAGCACTTCATCTGCAGCCGAAAACAACAGAAGGATTTGGGAGACCTAATGAAGATCCAGATGCGACCCGGGGAGTCAATTCGGGGATTTGTAGATCGGTTCCGTCTCCTCATGTTTGAGGTAGATCGGTGTGACTCGAATGCCGCGATAATGGCATTTCGAAACGGGTTGCCGCCGAAGCATGACTTGCGCAACTCTCTGGTAAAGAAAGTTCCGGAGACCCTTAGCGAGCTCATGTGCAGGGCAGAGAAGTACGCCAAGGTCGAGGACGAGGCGACCACTTCGCGGACCCAGGCCGTCGCCACAGTTTCAAAGAATCCCGAACCAAGGGAAGACAAGGCGCGGAAGTCACGCGCCGAACAGAGAAATAACCCGACAGCCAATGAGGTCCGGGAGAAGACTTACACAAAGTTCAACTTACCTCTCGTACAGATTCTAGAAAAAATCAAACACGCTCCATTCTTCCAGTGGGCACCCCCCATGAAGAGCGATCCAGCCGCCCGCGACAAAGGGCTCAAGTGTGACTACCACCGGGACTTCGGTCACCAGACCGAAGGCTGCCGGACGCTGAAAGGTTTCTTGGAGTCCCTGGTTCGCAAAGGCAAGCTCCGGGAGTTCATTGTGCCGAAGGAGGAGAAGAAGCAGGAAAGACATGTGGTGGCTGTTGGGCCCTCGCAGGTGGCAGGAGTGATCGACACGATATGTGGAGGACTGCCACGATTATCGGACACCAAGTCGTTTGCAAGGACAGCTAAGCGCGGTTCTCAGCATCTGGAGATTCTGCAGATCGACCAGGAGGCGGTGCTAGCCCCTAAGAAAGCAAAGGCGGATGATCCAGGGGTGATCTCATTTTCCGATGAGGATCTCGCCGGGTTAATTATCCCTCACAGCGACGCTTTAGTCATCACGTTGCGGATTGCGAATTTTGATGTTAAGCGTATACTCATCGATACCGGAAGCTCTGCGGACATCCTATTCATGCAGCCGTATCACAAAATGGGGTTGAAATCATCAAGCTTGGAGCCGATGAGGGAGCCGTTGATAGCTTTCAACGGCAGCCAAGCAGTCCCTTCTGGGCGAATAACCTTACCAGTACGGGCGGGAGACGAGACGGTCCTGACAGAGTTTATTGTCATGGACCTTCGGTCGCCTTACAACGCGATTATGGGACGCACATGGCTAGGGGCGATGAAGGCCATTCCGTCCACTTACCATCAAAAACTGCGTTTCCCTTCCGCCCGAGGAATTATGCAGATACAAGGTGACCAAGTTGCTGCGAGAAGATGCTACGCTTTAGCAACGTCCGGGAAGGCCCATACCGAGGAGCAGGCCGGGGAGGCAGGCGATATTCACCCGAAACGATAGCAATTACTGAAGGATCGGGTAAGAGCCGATGAGGCCCGACCCGATCCTGCTCAAAGGGTCGTAGAGGATTTGGAAAAAATACTTATCGACCCACAGAATCCGGAACGGTATTTTCTTATCGGAACCACGCTGAAACCGGCTGAGAGGATGGAAATGATCGAGTTACTCCGCGCGTATAGAGATGTGTTTGCTTGGACGCCTTCGGAGATGCCGGGCATTAGCCCCGAGGTGATATCCCACCGATTGCACATTTCCCCAATGGTTCGCCCGGTCAAACAGAAACAGCGACGAGTGGCGCCCGTCCATGCTGAGGCCATAAAGAAGAGGTGGAAAAGTTATTGGCGGCCGGTTTTATCCGGGAGATTCGGTATCCAGAATGGATAGCCAACACGGTGGTCGTACCGAAAAAGAACCAGAAGTGGCGCGTCTGCGTCGACTTCACGGACCTGAACAGCGCCTGTCCGAAAGACAGCTTCCCACTTCCAAAAATAGACCAGCTGGTTGATGCCTCATCGGGCAACGAGTTGATGAGCTTCATGGACGCATATTCAGGGTATCACCAGATACCAATGTACGAGCACGACGTCGACAAGACGGCTTTCATCACTCCGATGGGAACCTATTGCTACAAGGTGATGCCCTTCGGACTAAAAAACGCAGGGGCAACTTATCAGAGATTGGTCACTAAGATGTTCGAACATCAAATCGGCAGGACAGTGGAAGTTTACATCGACGATATGCTAGTGCGAAGCAGCAAGCGAGAAGATCACCTCGGGCACCTGAAGGCGGCATTCGAAGTACTTCGGAGTTATCGCATGAAGCTTAACGCGGTAAAATGCTCCTTCGGAGTGGAGTCAGGGAAATTTCTTGGTTTTCTCACCACGCATCGGGGCATAGAGGCCAATCCCGACCAGATCAAAGCTATACTCGAAATGGACCCACCAAGGAATCGGAAGGAGGTTCAGAAGCTGACTGGGAGACTGGCCGCCTTAAACCGGTTCATCTCCAAAGCCACCGAGAGAAACCTCCCCTTTTTTAAATTGTTAAGAAAGACCGAGGAATTCAATTGGACCCCCGAGTGCCAACAAGCTTTTGAAGAATTAAAGCAATACCTGTCATCGCCTCCGCTTCTAATGAAGCCCAACCCCGATGAGCCACTCTACCTTTACTTGGCAGCCTCAGCTCATGCAGTCAGTTCCGCCATCATAAAGGAGCATGAAGGGGTGCAGAGGCCTGTTTATTACGTCAGCAAATCTCTTTGTGGGCCGGAGTCCAGATACTTGTATCTAGAAAAGGTGGTCTACGCCCTGCTTGTCTCATCTCGAAAACTCCGCCATTACTTCGTGGCCCATACGGTCAATGTCGTGACCGACTACCCTCTGAAACCCATCTTGAAAAGGGCCAACATCACAGGACGAATGTTGAAGTGGGCAATAGAACTCTCCCCTTTTGATCTGCATTATATACCAAGGAACGCCATCAAGGGGCAAGTCGTCGCTGACATTTTGGCCGATCTAACCCCGCACTCAGGAGAAGTCTTAGTGATGGAAACCCGAGAGGAGGAGCCGGACCTGAGATGGACCCTGAATGTCGACGGAGCTTCCAATCGAAGAGGCGCGGGCGCAGGGCTAGTTCTAAAGAACAGTGATGGACTCTTGTTCGAACACGCTATCAAACTGGGCTTCAGAGCATCTAACAATGAAGCAGAGTATGAGGCACTCGTGGCAGGACTGGAACTCGCAACTCACTTGGGGGCACGAGTCATTGATGTTTACAGTGATTCACAGCTGGTTGTGTTCCAAAGCACGGGCGAATACGAGACCAGGGACGACAGGATGGTGTTATACCAGCAGAAGGTGCAGTCGCTGCTCTCTCAATTCAAGTCTATAAAGGTGCATCAGATAGAAAGAGAGCTTAACACCCAAGCCGATGCGCTGGCAACCCTGGCATCGTCCCTCAGCGGGAAGCCGGCGAGAAGTATCCATATCGACTACCTAAAATCCCCCAGCATCGAACGAGTCGGCGAGATTCTGACGATAGCCTGCGTGGATGATTCGCCTAATTGGATGACCGACATCAAGAGATACCTTTCAGAAGGAGCCCTGCCAGAGAACAAGCTCGAAGCAAGGAAACTTAGGCAAAGGGCGGCCAGATATTGGATGTCATCCATGGGGATCCTTTACAAAAGGAGCTTTCAGGGCCCCTACCTCAGGTGCATTGGACCCCGGGAGGCACAACGGGTCCTCAACACGCTTCATTCGGGTCTTTGCGGTGGGCATATCGGTTCTCGCTCGCTGGCCCTACGGGCGGTGTCTATTGGTTATTTCTGGCCGAGTATGAAGAGAGACTCGGCAGAATTGGTTCGAAAGTGCGAAAACTGCCAGCGGTTTGGGAACCTCATTCACCAACCAGCCACGGATATGGTTCCTATTAAAAGCCCATGGCCATTCGCGCAATGGGGTCTAGACATTGTTGGACCCCTGCCCATGGCGCCCCGGCAAAAACGCTTTCTGCTAGTGGCCACCGATTACTTCACCAAATGGGTGGAGGCAGTACCCCTGGCGAGAATCAGAGACGTCGAGGTCAGGTCGTTCCTCTGGAAAGACATAATATGCCGATTTGGAGTTCCGCAAGCCATCATTTCAGACAACGGCAAACAGTTCGACAGCAAACTGATAAAGAATTTCTGCGAAGAATTGAAAATACAGCACCACTTTTCTACCCCACGCTATCCCCAGAGCAACGGGCAAGCAGAGATCACAAATCGAACAATCCTGGACGGTCTGAAGAAGAGGCTAGGTAGCGCGAAAAGCAAATGGGTCGACGAACTACCATCGGTCCTATGGGCTTACCGGACAACCTCAAGAAGGTCCACCGGCGAAACTCCCTTCACACTAGCGTTCGGGATCGAAGCCGTTTTGCCAGTTGAAACTGAAATGCCTACTCATCGAACCGAGAATTTCGATCGGGCAGCGAACGATGAACAATTGATGCAAGACCTCGAGCTCCGGGATGAAGGGAGGGAAATCGCAGCTATCAGGAACGCGGATTACCAGAACCAAATATCCAGATATTATAATCGGCGGGTGTCAAACAGGAACTTCAGAATAGGAGACTTGGTCCTCAGAGAAGTCTTTCCAGAAACAAAAAACAAAAACCACGGCAAGCTGAGTCCAAATTGGGAAGGCCCTTTTAAAGTTATCAGAATCGGACCGAATGGGGCCTACCACCTAGAAACAATGGACGGGCTTGAGATTCCTCGTCCCTGGAATGTAATTCATTTGAAGAAGTATTATCATTAAATACAAAGGCAAAATCCTCTTTTTCTTCTTCGAGTCCTTTGAGTGCATGCCAACACAACGGGAAAGCCGCGCTCAACGGGCTGAGTCTGATCGGGGTCGCTTTTAGCACTCGACTCGATTCAGCCCTCGCAGCCGCGCAACTAGCCGAATGGCACCCTAAGCCGCGCTCAACGGGCTGAGTCTGATCGGGGTCGCTTTTAGCACTCGACTCGATTCAGCCCTCGCAGCCGCGCAACTAGCCGAATGGCACCCTAAGCCGCGCTCAACGGGCTGAGTCTGATCGGGGTCGCTTTTAGCACTCGACTCGATTCAGCCCTCGCAGCCGCGCAACTAGCCGAATGGCACCCTAAGCCGCGCTCAACGGGCTGAGTCTGATCGGGGTCGCTTTTAGCACTCGACTCGATTCAGCCCTCGCAGCCGCGCAACTAGCCGAATGGCACCCTAAGCCGCGCTCAACGGGCTGAGTCTGATCGGGGTCGCTTTTAGCACTCGACTCGATTCAGCCCTCGCAGCCGCGCAACTAGCCGAATGGCACCCTAAGCCGCGCTCAACGGGCTGAGTCTGATCGGGGTCGCTTTTAGCACTCGACTCGATTCAGCCCTCGCAGCCGCGCAACTAGCCGAATGGCACCCTAAGCCGCGCTCAACGGGCTGAGTCTGATCGGGGTCGCTTTTAGCACTCGACTCGATTCAGCCCTCGCAGCCGCGCAACTAACCAATGGCACCCTAAGCCGCGCTCATCGGGCCCAATTCTATCGATGTCGCTGTCAGCATTCGACTCAGTTCGGTCCTCATAACCGCGCGTCTAGCCGGATAATACCAGGGAATCATGCCCGACTAAGTGCAAATTCGGTTCAACCCAAGCATTCGTATAACAGAGGGGACAGCAGAACTAAACCTGTATATCGACCCCTATACGATTAAACGTATCGACTATTTCGGACTAGGCCATAATAGGCAGGATTGAAACGCGAAAGCATCGTAGCACACCACAAGCGTTTAATTCAGAAAAAAAAATATATAATAAAGCGGTCCAAAATCCGTCACGATACAATGAGACGTTAAAAAAAAAACATCAAGGACAACCAGCTATCGCCGTCCAGCGCGGCACTACAGCAAGTCAAGGCATCACTAATTTTCCCGGGTAGCGCGGCTTGGCGAGGTACGGCGAATCATGGGAGCGCAGTCTTCCAAATCCTCCGAAGGATCCTCCAGGCCGTGAGCCGATGCCACCGGGGTTTTCTCCATACAAACCGGGGTCGGTAAGGCATCACTTTCCAAACGCCAGCTCTCCGGTCCGGCAACAGCCTCAGGAGGTTCGCTCCTCACCCCTGCAACACTGGCAGGTGACGGCTTTTGTGCAGACGGGTTATCTCGGCAACCAGGGGATGGAAAATCATCAACATCTATTATGTCGGTTAAATCACAGCCGAGATAACTGGTTACCTGTTCAAGGATCCCGTCACGATCGGGAAGTGCGATAGAGCCCGCGGGGGCATCTCCGGCGTCCTCGGGCATAGGATCAGGGTCGGATGGGCTCGAAGTTCGGATGACTCGATCAGCGCCAGGAGCGGGGGCCCCCTCCCGGCTGTCCTGGAAACCCCTTCGGTACCCCTGATCGTAAGCTTCAAAAGCGGCCTCCCTGGACTTCTCTCGATCGGTCCAGGCGGTCCTTCACGGTCTGAAGGACGTTGATCTCAAAGTCCAACGCGACTTCTCTCCTGTGCCGCTCGAACTCTGATGCGGCTTGGGCCCTTTCACTCGTTCTTTGTCTAGCGCCAGGGACAGCTCGAGGCATTCCTTCTTAAGTCGCTCGATGGCTCGGGAATGTTCCTCCTCCGCAGCTTTCAGGACGGCTTCGGCCTTTTGTCGGGCGAGCCGCTCTTCTTCGCATGCCCGATGAGCCCGGGCAACGTCCGCTACAACCTGCTCGTAGGACGGGCCTACTGCACCCGCGTAAACGCCAAGCTGCGACAGAGAGAATGATGGATAAGAATCAATACTGATGATATAAGCACAAACTCAAACGCAGATATGAATATCACCTGGTAAGCTAAGCTCTGCAGAATGGAGCCAATCTCTGGAATAGAGACGGCACCGGCCAGGGTCTTGTCCTTCTCCAGTACAACTGAACGGGCAAGGCCGATTGCTACATCTCGATCCTTCAGACCAGAATCGGTAGTCTGAACGGGCCGAGACATAGCCCGGGGAGCAGGAACGAAAGGACGAGACCCTGGGTCCCTGGCGGCAAACGACGGGGGTGACGGTCGGACGACCAAAGCAGCATCCTTCCCTTTATGGGCCAGGACGCCGGCTGAGGACGGCCTCGGTTGCGGAGACGAAGAAATCGGGCTGACCATAGCTACCTTGCTTCTTTTGGAAGGGGCGGCGGGAACCTGCGACACTGAGGGAAGTCGCTTCCTTTCGGAGCTAGGGAGCTGGCCGATTCTCCCAGACTGAGCGTCCACCTCAGCCCGAAGCGCCGCCAGCCGGGCCAACTTCTCCTCGCTAGAAGGGTTTTCGACCCTACTACAGGGTCAATGCCCGACCTGTCTGAGAAGGAAGGGGCAACACGAGGGTCCACCGTCACAGACCTCCCCTCCTTCGCAACACCAGTCTCTGCAGAACCTCCCTCTTCAGCAGAGTCCTTCTTATCCCCAGGACGAGAACCGGAAGCGCTGGAGCCCAACCTATCCTCAGGACGGGCGTCAGTCGAGGACATCCCGAGCTGGGGGCGGGTACCCTTTTTCTCCAAAATTGCCACCGACTTCCCGGCCGAATGAGAGCCAGATTTTTCCCCCGATCTGGGACTCCCCCTTTGGCTTCTCCGTGAGCGAGAGCCATGCCGGGCGCCGGCCGATGAGCCTTCGGTCACCATTGGGTCACCAAAGCCGAGCTTGTAAAGCGGCTGCAGCTCTTCTTCGGAGTCTCCTTCGGACGCGGAAGGATGAATCTCTTGCGCAACCGGGGATACGACCTGAGGCGGCGAGCGAGGCGGATCCTCAAAGACGTCTCTCAAGCGCGGTCCCAACCGACGAGTGCTGCCAGGATTCGGATTGTCCCAACCAAAAGCTTGAAGAAAGCCCGGTCGCTTATGCGGAAAGCAGCACGCACATGCTCCAACTTCACGGAATTCTCGGAAGGACGGGAGTTCGCGCCAGGAGCTGGAAGCCAAGCAAAAGGATCAGTAAAAGTAAAATCAGACATTCGAGAGCAAGTAATGAAGAAAATGGCAGCCCGACCTATCGCGCCTATTAAGATGGAGCGAGGCACCTTCCAGATATCTTCAGGGGCATCGCCGAATTCCCAGCTTCCGGACAGGATTATCAGCCTGCTTTCGGCCCAGCCCTTGTCAGAATCTGGAAGCTCATCTACGAGCTTCTGCCTAGAGTCCCTAGCCCTAAAATGGTAGCCCCTACCGGACTTCCGAAGCTCGTAGAGGTGCATGATTTCAGGAATCCCTAAATCTAGGTCATAGTCCCTATTTATGACGACGAAGCACATCAAGACTCGGAAGAAGTTGGGATTGCACTGGGTAGGGTGAAGCTCGTACGTCGATAGAAACCTCCTGACGAGGGGAGGAAAGGGCAGCGTTAAGCCACCCCTCGCAATCTGAGAGGGGTATACATACATGCTCGAATGGTTTAGGCGGTCTAACGGAATGGGGAAGTGATCGTAAGGCGACCATTCCATCCCCACCGATTCGGGGATATCGAACATACCCCTAAGACCGGCCAATGACTTTAGGATGGACATCCTTAAAAGAGAGGAATGAATGTAATAAGAAGAAAGAACGACAGAGAAGAGCTCCCCTAATACCTGAACCCTAGAGCGGATGCGGGAAACCGGGTGCAAAGGCCGGAGAGGGAGTAAGAAGAGAAGAAGTACCTTCGAACAGAGCGATTGAATGAGCAGTCGTCCGAAGGCGGTAATGAAGTCCTTATTTTAAAGATAGGGGACCCGACAGAACGGCGGCGCGTCCTTTCAACTGGCTAGGCACGACGAGTGGCCTTGGGAAGAAACGCTAATCATGGAAGACAATTCGACACCTTAAATATCCCGCCCAAAAGGGCCACGTGTAAAGTGTGGTCAGCTTCTGACATTCGAGGATACGCGCAATCGCTAACCCAGGTCCCACGTGGCCACTAAAATAGGATCACTCATCCAACCTGGCAAATCAGACGGCCACTAAAGCAAGACTACTGACGATTTTAGTGAAGTGCGAAAAGAAAGGGACAGAGCGGGGGCTAAATGGGTAAAATCACCTAGAACGGGGAGAAGCATCGCCCGATTACCTTTAAGATGCCTGGTCACATCGGATAACCATTTAAAATAGCTCGGGCATTCAAACAATGGCATGCAGAGGTCAATACGCATGAAAATAACGAGAAGCAAAAGAGCAAATCAAAGCAGTCATTCATCATCCACAAGCAAATCAATAAGTTCAAATTTTGATGAAATGTCAACCTCGGGACGCAGCCCGGAAACAATGCCCGGCGCACACCGGAAAGGTGTTTAAAAAAAAAAAAAGGGGGTTTCGGCGCCAACTTCACCCCTGACGCCCTGGAGGGAACGAGGAAGGAGTTGAACGAACAGGAGAATCCGGGTCCCTCTCCGAAAAACGACCACACTTCCTCTCGAAGAGGGAGAGATGGTACATTTCCTTCAGCTGGGACTCTGAAGGAAGGGGCACTCCGTCCTGCCTAGCCAGGAAGCCGGTGCTAAAGCCGGCACAGAAATCCCTGAAGCGTTCATTCTCTTCCTCCTCGATTAGCCGCTTCATCTTTTCCACTTCCCTGCACACCGCACTGACGTGGCCACACGCCACGAGGCTAGCCTTGCGAGGAAGGGCCGGGGGCATGGAAAATCCTCCCATAGCCTCAACTCGGGAAGGGCTAACGCAGTACACATACTGCGGTACCCGAGACGGGGATATGGGGGAAGCAAATGAAGCCCGAGGGTCCCTCCCGGTCCAGGAGATGACTGCGGAGATACAGCGGGCCCCCCTTCGCGAGCCGAGTGATTCGAGGGAACTCCGGAGGACGGGTGAGGCGAAACTGGTCTAGGCAGGAGAGGATCCTCACCAGCTGACTTTTGCACATTATCAGCATGAGCCTCCGAAGGCGGGACAGTGAAGGACCGAACGTTGCCCGATCTCTCCTCCTCTATCCCTCCCGCACGAACAGGGGGCAAGACCGACGTGGACGGTTGGGTGTGGTCAATGAGGACCGAACGGGGGACAGCGAGTCGCCAACTTCGAAGGGAACCTCTTCGGCAACCTCGTCTCCTCGGAGACATCGATGGGACGGCTGTAAGGCACGGCTGACCTAACTGCAACCCTGCGCCGGTGGCTTGACCGTCTCAACGCCCCCCCAGAAGACGGGCCGGGGGCACCACCAGAAGGGAAAGCGGATGAAAGACGACGACCGGACGCCGGGTTAGCCGAGGAAGAAAGTGTGCGGAACTCGAAGAAACCGTGCCCAGCAGACCCTCCACTCCGGCCTTCAAAAGCCAGAGCCCGTTCTATATCCTCTGATCGGAGGATCTCTGCAGAGGGGCACGCATTCAAAAACGACGCACCTGGAACAAGTACGAGAAAATCATAAGCAAGGGACCACATTTTATAATACGACAGAATAGTAATACAAACTGCATCCAACGTTGGGGCGAAGGAACTCACGCAAACCCTGAAATGGGCTTCTCATCCTGGTAGGGATGCGGAAGGGGCAGTTCACTGGAAACCAGGCGCCGCGGACCCGGAGGACCTTCGAGCGCCAATCGTAGATGAAGTCTTGGGCGTCCAGAATCAGCGTCCCAGTACCCGGCCTCCGAGCGAGGTAGTAGGTGGAGCCACCACCCGTCAGGGGTTTCAGGATGTAAAAGCTCCTCACCTCATTCAGCCCAAGGTCGATGCCAAGGGCGCGATTGAGGGCGGAGACAGC
The DNA here is from genome assembly GCA_030737845.1 of Acorus calamus. NCBI lineage: Eukaryota > Viridiplantae > Streptophyta > Magnoliopsida > Acorales > Acoraceae > Acorus > Acorus calamus. Next base: position 8,376,383 of record CM060877.1, on the reverse strand, counting down.
CGCCAGAATGCGGAAGGCGCTCGGGACCAGCTGGAGGGGGTGAAGGTCATAAAAGCTTAGGAATTCCACTATCAGCATAGATAGCGGAAAAAGGATCCTCCCGGCCTCTACTTGGCCGGAGTAGACCCAGAACGACGACGGGTCAGGCGGAGGGGGGATCTCACCCCGGTATTCTTCGATCGTCACGGCCCCGGAAACTTGCGCCATTAAAGCAGAAGAAAAAGAGAGAAAAGGACACAGGAACGTTTGAGGATCCGGTGAGAGGTTTGATTCAGTAACACGCGCGGAGGGAGAGGTGTGAATAGTCCGGGTATATATTAAGGATCCGGTTCGAGGTAGCCCGAACACCGCGACGATTCAAAAAAAGAAATGAAGCGGCAAAAGGCAAAGGCATGGAAACGCGCGCTTAAATGACATTAATGAGGGAAGCGTACGGACGAGGTACAGGTGGCACAGAAAAGAAGCAGGCAGAGCCGTACGGCACGACACAGACCAACCAGGAAGAAACTTACGAGATACTCCACTTCCGCTGAAAAGGCTGTCCTGCTATCCTAGGTCAGTTCTTTTGAACTCACAAAAGCCCTTGAGAGCCCAAAAGAAGGGGGCATTTGTAGGAGGGCAATTCCGAACAAGACAGAAAGTGGGGAATAACCCGGATAAAGCCCATCTCGCGATTAACATGAAGCCAGCCCAAAAGAGAGGCAGGCCCACTAGCCAGACCTCGAGGTCAGACCCATCTGGCAATACCCAAGGGAGGTAACCTCGCCCGACGAGATTATGGGCCCGGCGAACCCGGACGCAGAAGATAAGGACAAACGAGAGTAGGTCAGGTCGGGCGAACCGTATGCCCGACCACGGCGTGACCACGACAACAACGCCCGACCAGAGATACACAGTCATCTGGTGAAGTCATACGAAAGGACAAGGTTGTAGCGACCTATTCGGGCCAGGGCACGTCGGTGCCCGAGTTGAGTAACAAACCAGATATGGATCCCTCCTTTGTCTTCTTCAAGACAGTTAGCGAAGGGAATATTCTCTTACGACAAAAAGGACGATGTGTCAGGGAAACCGTTATAGGTTAATGATGATCCCTAGACGCCACGTGTCCCGAATCCGTAGGCCTAGCAGGAAGTACCATATCACGCTATGGACACTCCTCGAGGTCCCGATCGGCACGCCCCGACCCACTATAAAAGGGAGGTTACCCCTCCCTCCTCAGGTACGGAATACACTCTTCCCTCTCGCTTCAGTCAGAAAAAATGTCTAAATTCCTTGAGAAGGTGGATCACTGACTTGAGCGTCGGAGGGGCGTTAGCCGGCACCACACTGGTGTGAGTGGCAGGTGCTCGGAAGTCGGAGACGACGAGGAGCACTCCGTTCCGATCAAGGCGAGGAGTATCGACGAAGGAAGGAGTTCAGACTCAAACCATTTCTCCGGACCCATCTCAGAAGCCCGGATCAACGAAGATCCGGTCCAGGAAGGGATACTCAAAAATCCACCTCCACACAATATGTAAACATTTTTGACATGTAAAAAAAAAAAGTTAGTTTACTTTCATTGAAACATTTCAATTTTGAGTATCTCACAGCAACAAGGAGCAGCCTACCAGATCTCATTATCAGTTAAGGTAAGATATTTTTTGTGGCTATCATGTTACATTATTATGTTTGTTCATTACACATATATGTTCTTCTTTGATATGTTGATGAATCTTTTTTTGTTGTTACTCTAATTTAAGTTAATGAATCTGACTATAAAAAAAAAACTCCCATCCTATTTTGAACTTTACTCAATATATATATAATAACGTTATATACCATATCTACTTCAGTTGCTATTTTTTCAATTGCTTTATTCATACTTCAATTCATTTAACAGATTCATTTTTCACAGGCTTTTCTCAGTTTATTTGTATTTTTTTGTTTTGTTTTGGGCCTATAGTGGTTTAGAATCATTTCCATTGAAGGAATTTGATTTAAGATGGTTTTGGGGCTGCAGTGGTTTTGGCATCGGAGAGATTTTAGAGATTTGATGAATTAAGATGGTTTTGGGGCTGCAGTGGAGAGGCTGTATGGGATCTTCTCTAGGCCATGTGGAGGCCAGTATCTGAGACTTTGTGAGTTCATTTTTTAATTCTCTTTTGTTTTCTCAAATTTGTTTATGTTTTATATGCTTCCTTAGGAATTAAAGTAAATTGGTTTGGTTAGATGGAGTTCTTCAATTTTCTCAGGCTGATGCATTCTTTTGTGTAAAACGAAATGTTTAAATTTTGTTAAATTGGTGAACATCTAAATAATTGGGTTTGGTTAAATAGAAGTGTTGAATATTCTCATGATCTGTTAGATGATGAATAGTTTACATTGTCACATTTGTTCGTATGCTAGAAATATTTCATACATTTTGAAGAACCTTTAACACAAACTATAAGAATTAAAGCTTCATTTGCAATTCCTTTCAATGGTTTGTCTTTCAAACTTTGTTTTGTGAGTTTCTTTTTCTCAAAACATCTTGGATATTCCAGAAGATGCAAGATCATGTATAAGACAAATTTTCATGTCTTTTTCATGACATGAAGTGTCGATGTTGACTTTTCTATGATTAACTTTATATATAATACATAGATTGTGTGGGATTACTACTTTGATTGTTAATTAATATTGATTTTGGATTATATTCTCTGTGCATTTATTATGTGCATATGCACCAAGTCTACTCCTGCAAAATTTATTATATTCTTCAGGCCTTACCTTGTCACTATAAGATGAATGATTTAAATATCAATTTGTTGCTTGTTTCTCATTTGATGGTTTTCTTATTTTTTCTGCACTTGAACGGACACGTTCATGGTTGCTTGACTTTTCTTTTTCTCTACCCACCCATATAATATATTCAAGCTGCTTAGACTTCCCTATTATTCTCATAAATGAGCCAATCTTACTATGTATCCATGCTTGGCCATCATCTTTAGCTGATATTTGAAACCTGATTCCCCAGTCAGACTTACTTGGTTTTCATTTATATTAGTTAAATTTTTATTTTCAATTTTGATTATATTCAGATTTCATATTGTAAGCCCATTTTTTGCTTCCTCTTTTCCTATTCTGTAAGCAAAATTCTTAATAGTTTCTTATTAGCCTAAGTTTCTTTGTCTTACAACATATTTAATTTCTCAAAAATTAGTTAATATCTTTTATTTAGTTACGCGCAAATGCGCGTACATATCACTAGTATATATAAAAGTTCATGAAACAAATGTGCAACCGGATTTAGACTATCTTGATAGTTATTTATCCCAAATACATGTGTATAAGACTAGGCAGACTGTCCCCCACTGCTTGGTGCAGTGGTGAGAGGACACCCCCCACTTGGTGGGGGTAGTGGTTTCGAATTCTGCTTTCAGCAGGTGAAAAAAAATGTGGTCACAGCCTTTGGACTGGGTTCTGTTGGCATGTACTATTAGACTTTGCCCCTATCAATTTGTTGTAATCGCCCTGTGAGGCTTATATACCAAAAAAAAAAAAAAAAAAGATTAGGAAGACTATTATCCTCCAAATACATGGTAATTTATAAATGTTTGAACACATTAGAAAATTAGATTTACCCCTCCCTCCATCCATTCCCACTATATATAAAGCCCCCAACTTCCCCCTCCAAACCCCACTCCACAAGCCCAATGGCACCTCTAACCCTAATCCTCCTCTCCCTCACAACCCTCCTCACCACCACTTAAGCCACCACCCACATTGGCCTCTCCCTCCACCTCCTCCGTCCGATGCTCGATCGCACCGCTTCCGCCCACCGCCTCCACGGCATATCCTGCCTGAGTTGTCACCTCGTCGTCGAGATCAACAACATAAAAGATTGGAAGACGGTCCCAGCGTTATGTGAGGACTACATCGACCACTACATGCTCGGCGACCGGTACCGGAAGGACTCAAAAGTGGTCGCCGACGAGGCGATCGGCTACGCCGAGGGGGTTGAGCTAGGCGGAGATGGGAAGGATGCATGGGTCTTTGATGTTGATGAGACCATACACTCTAATCTTCCTTACTATGCTCAACATGGTTTTGGGTGTGTTAAAAACTTATCTTTCTCTCTATCTTTATTTACATTACAATTCATTGAAAGATCATTGTTTCGTCATATACATGCAAAGGCTGGTAACTTGGTCATACTTTGTGTTGATGAGACTATACTCTCTAATCTTCCTTACTATATCTCAATACACTATATCATAAATTGTCATGATAACGACAATTTTATCTAAAATGGCATTCTTCTAATTTATTAGAAACAGTGGGGGACAATTTGAATTTAATCGGCCTGGCACCGCTGAAGATTTTAATCGGCCATTTGCAGATAAGCCCCCGTATCCATTTTATTTATAAACAGATGCTTATAAAAATCGGTTGTATCCCTCTTATTTATAAATAGGTCCTTATAAAAATCGGCTAAATTTATCCTTTTTTGTGGTTATCTGTAAATAGGTCCCCAGGTCCGAAAATTTACAGAGACGCCCCTAGGTCCATCTTATTTATAAAAAGGTCCGTGAAAATGGTCACCCTGTCTCTAATACATTTTTCAACTTTGATTTTATTTTTTCATATTTATGTTTATATTAATGATTATAGAACTAACTATTTTATAAAATTTCATAAATTTTTTTTATTTCAAGAAGAAAGTGTATCCAATTGTTTTTTAGTCTCTTTCTCTCTCTTTTTCTGGATTCTAACTATGGAAAAAAAAATTAAATCGGTTAATTGATTTTCGTATCATAAATATTATTGAATATTTACTATTAAATATTATGATTGCATTGTTGTTTGAGAATTTTGATAAAACTAGTTCCACGAGAAAGAGCTTACCTCGAAGAGTGATGAGAAAACATTATTACATAAGAAAATTGAATTTTATTAATATTATTAAGAAATTTTATAGAAACGTAACAAGAAATGCTATTAGATACTTTATTATTGGTGCTATTAAGAAATTATATAGACACATGACATGAAATGATATTACATAACTTATTATATAAATACATTTTAATGATATGCAGTTGAAATCATGTAAGGGCGTCCGCGCGAGTTAATAAAATTTTTAATATTTATAATGAAATTTTTTTTTGCCATTCATATACCTATGAAATTATATAAAAAATATTGTAAAGTCATCATTTGAGCCTATAAAGTTATTTATGGTAAGTCTCTACTATATTTTCAACTTCCATTTTTATATTTATGTTTATATTAATGATCACAAAACTAACTATTTCATAAGATTTTATAAAAAAAATTTTAAAGGAGGAAGTCCAATTGTTTTTTAGTCTCTCTATCTTTTTCTGGATTCCGACTACGGATAAAAAGATTTAAATCATCTAATTGATTATTAGTATAATAAATATTATTGAATATTTACTATTACATAAGAAAATGGAATTTTAGGATAAAACTAACTATTTCATAAATTTTCATAAATGTTTTTCTTTTCAAAGAGCTTTGTATCCAATTTTTTTGTAGTCTCTCTCTTTTTGAATTCTGACTACAAATAAAATATTTAAATAAGTTAATTGATTATTAGTATCATAATATGTTTTTATTCATATTTGAGTATATTTTATTAACTCGCGCGGATGCACGTACATGAAAACTAGTATATATATGTATATATATATATACATACGCGACCGATTACGTGCGGCGACCGGCGGGTGCGGCCGCGACGTGGGCCGTTCGATTGCGGGTCCATCGCATCCAACGGTCGACGTGAATCGCACTCGACCGTCCGATGCGATGGACCCGTGATCGACGGCCCTTAATCGACGCCGCACCCGCCGTTCACCGCACGTAATCACCCTATATATATATATATATATATATATGAAAATTATTACGTGCGGCGAATGGCGGGTGCGGCCGCGACGTGGGCCGTTCGATCGCGGGTTCATCGCATCCGACGGTCGATGTGAATCGCATCCAACCGTCCGATGCGATGAACCCGTGATCGACGGCCCGTAGTTGCTGATATATATATATATATATATATATATATATAGGGAAGTGATTCGGTGCGGGAATGCGGTCGTGCGGGAAGCGATCACGGGTCCATCGCATCGGACGGTCGGGGGCGATTCATCTCGACCGTTGGATGCGATGGACCCGCGATCGAACGATCGACGTCGTTTCCCGCATTCCCGCACTGAATCACTCGACTATATATATATATATATATATATATATATATATATATGGGAGCCGATTACGTGCGGTGTGCGGTCGGTGCGGTGCGCGATCACGGGCCGTCGATCACGGGTCCATCGCATCGGACGGTCGGGTGCGATTCACGTCGACCGTTGGATGCGATGGACCCGCGATCGGACGACCCACGTCGCGCACCGCACCGACCGCACACCGCACCTAATCGTCGGCATATATATATATATATATATATATATATATCAGGCCGGATCACAGACGGACGTCCGCAAAATTGAATTTGCGGACGTCCGTCCTGACCGTCCGATCACATGCGATCGGACGGTCCAAAACCAAAACAAAAAATTAAAAAAAAGGAACATCAATATGAACTCAGAAATTAAGGGATGATGAGGACGCGATCGGACGGTCCAAAAGAAAATCAAAATAAAAACTTTTGAGCCCCTCGAGACTCCTCTCTCTCTCGACTCTCTCTCTCCTGTCATCTCCTCTACCAAGCGAAAACCCTAGATCACCAAACCGCGACCCCCGGCGACCGCTAAGTCATCAACCACACTTATTTATTCTCTCCTCCTCTCCAAATACACGATCCCGAGCCTCTGCGACCACCGCCGACACTCTGCGACCGACCACCGTCGTCCACCCACGACCAATGACGTCCACTCCCGACCACCCCCAACCCCGATCCACTGCGACCGAGCCCCCGTGACCACCTGCGACCAAAGGTGACCCTGATTCTCATCCTCTCAATTTGTAAATTTGAAGATGTATTATTTTTTAATTTTACATATATATATTTATTTATTTTATTTGGATTTGATCATAAACCATGTTAGTGAAATATATGTAATGTGTTTGATCATTCCTTTTGTATAATATGGGTGCCTACAGAATCAGCCCTACTTTTAGTCTTAAATCTCTGAAAAGTATATGAATATATGTTCAAATGAAATCATATACTCTTAATTATTTACTGAAGTGAAAAACAGGGTTAGAAGTGGGGTTCTTATAAGAATGACTAGCATATCTGCTATTAGCTTATTATTATGTAGCCAAGGATTAAGTAGTGGGAAAGTAGGTTTTTGTGATGCAATAGGACTAGTTTCTTATTTAGTTACTTTACTTTTACATGATGATCAACTCGGTAATGTTATATCCTTGTGGTTGCGGCATTTCAGTGCTGATATTGTTGTAACTCCTGTGTTTTATATACTTGATCATGTATGTTTGTATCTCTGCAGCCTCATGAAACATGGTGAAGGCCTTCTGGTGTGTTTCTTGATCTTTATCTCTTAATGTTGATTGTGAAGAAAGTAGTCTTGATTTTGGTTGTTGTTGGTGCTGGTTTGAATATTTTAAGGGTTCACTAATTTGAAATAATTACTTAAGTCACTCATTTGAAATGTTTTATCAGATATAGGAGTTCTGTTTTTAGCATTTCTGCAGTTCTCTGCCTCTCAATTTGTGAATTTCAAGAATTTATGAGAAAAAATTATTGATTTTCTTAAATACTTTGTGACAACACAGACTACCATCAATGAAGGCTGTGGATGATATTGAGCAAAAAATGTTGATGATGTAGCTATTTTTGGTAGCTTGGTAGCTGATGATGCTGACTGTTGATGGTGATGTTAATTATTGTTGTCTTCATGTTCATGTAAATAAATGAATGACCCTTGTGTTCATGTAAATAAATGAATGAAAACCTATTGTTGTTGCTATTGTTTAAAGCAGCTGAAATGTTGTCTGTAAGTATAAGTTTGATTTGATTCAAATCTCAAAGGTTGTCTGAAATGACTGAAATGTGTGTGTTTTAGCTGCTGCATACACAGAATGTTGCAAGTGTAAGTGCAGTTTGATTGAAATATTGTAGCCAATCTGCTGAACTGAAATGTTGCAAGTGTAAGTGCAGAAAATGTGTGTTTCAATGTTATTAGTGTAATGGGTGATTTGAGTGACTGAAATTTGATGGTTATCACACAAAGTAAGTGCAAGTGCAGCTGAATGAGTGTCTCAATCAAACTCAAATGGTGATGTGTTTCAGTGTATTTGTGCAGAAGTGAATTGAATGAGTGCAGAGAAAAATTAAATCAAATGAATTCAAACCTTTTTTTAATCAAATGAATTAAAAAAAAATCATAAGCTCACATACATAAACTTTCAACACTACCACTCACATAAACTCACTTACATAAATTCGAGTATCTCAATAAAGTGATAGAATAACATTTTGGTGCTCTAACATGGCCGATCATTCAACATTCAAAAACCAAAGTTGAGATTTCATAGAAAGGAACATCCACAAAGGGAATAACAGAAAACCTTCTATTAAACAACCTGTTTTACAAACTAATCCCAGTTTACAAATCAACTCAACTGAAATGGCTTCAATTAATCTCTTTTATAGACTAATACCAGTTTTTAATGGAAACATGAACCTCAACTTCAACCTCAACCACAAAAAGCTCTAAGCATCATCACAATCAGTTAAATCAGTTAAAATCATTATCTTCCACCAAAACTATCGGATCCAGCAACACGGATTAATCAACCGTCTCGCCATAAGTTCTTCGATATTCCAATGGGTGCTTATATTCAGTCTTCTCCTGAACAAACAAAATCATTATTAAGATTTACACATGCATTAAATATATTTTCTAGATGTAAATGTGGAAAATGCAGGATACAAACCAAGAAGTGTTAACTAGAATGAGATGACAAAAGATGATATTGACAACACACAATGTCCAGGTTTCAAACAACAAACACACATAAGGAAAGAAGTGTATAACATGCAAAGGTTCTCAGGAAAAAGCTTTCATGCCCACATAAAAAAGGATTCTCAGTATGATTTAATTGTGCATAGTGACATCTTCCAACAAATTCAATGTTAAAAAAAAATCTTCAAATTCACAAAAAAAAATTATTATTGAAAATAAATTCTTCAAAATCACAAATTGAGAGGCAGAGAATTGCAGAAATGTTAAAAACAGAACTTCTATATCTCATAAAAACATTTCGAATGAGTGACTTAAGTAATTTTAGATTAATGAACCCTTGAAATATTCAAAATAGAACCAACAACAACCAAAATAAAAAATATAAATCAAAATCAAGACCATCTTCTCATCTGGGTAAGAATAAATACATATTTAGTCACACTATTTTCTTCACAATGCAAATCCAAATTAATAAATAAATATATAAAAATAAAAATAATACATCTTCAAATTCATAAAATAAGTAGATTAGAACAACTAAACCCCAAAAAATGGTGAGCATCGACCATCAAAATAAATTTATTTGGATAGAAACCCTAATCATAGAGAGAGAGAGAGCTCAACCTGGAATCGGGGTCGCCGCCGGTCACGGGTGGTCGCGGGTGGATGCTGGTGGTCGCGGATGGACGACAGAGGTTGCGGGTGGCTGTCGCAGGAGATCGGAGTCGCGGGTGGACGACGGAGGTCGCGGGTGGCGGTCACAAGAGATCGGAGTCGGGGGTGGTCGGGAGCGGACGCCGTTGGTCGTGGGTGGACGGTCGTGGTCGCGGATGGTCGGTCGCCAAGAGTCGGCGATGGTCGCAGGGCTCGGGATTGTGTATTTGGAGAGGATGACAGGAGAAATGACGACTTTGTAGATTTTATTTTTTTAAGACTTTTTTTTAGCCATCCGATCAAAAACTGATCGGACGGCTTAGACGGACGTCCGCAAATTCGACTTTGCGGACGTCCGTCTAAGAACCGCCCTGATTGCGTGCGGCGAAGGCAGGTACGGCCGCGATGTGGACCGTTCGATCGCGGGTCCATCGCATCCAACAGTCGAAATGAATCGCCCCCGACCGTCCGATGCGATGGACCCGTGATCGACGGCCCGTGATCGCTGCCGCATCTGTCATTCGCCGCACGTAATCACGTCCCTATATATATATATATATATATATATATATATATATATATATATATATATATATATATATATATATATGGGAGCCGATTACGTGCGGTGTGCGGTCGGTGCGGTGCGCGATCACGGGCCGTCGATCACGGGTCCATCGCATCGGACGGTCGGGTGCGATTCACGTCGACCGTTGGATGCGATGGACCCGCGATCGGACGACCCACGTCGCGCACCGCACCGACCGCACACCGCACCTAATCGTCGGCATATATATATATATATATATATATATATATATATAGGGAAGTGCTAGGGTGCGGTCGTACAACCGTGCACCCCAGCGTGCGCTCGAGCATTGGGACCGTCAGATCGGTGATTCTTGATCGGACGGTTCAATTTAGTTTTTTAAAAAATGAAGAAACCTAGTGACCGGGTAAACCATCAGTTAGGGCTGGTAAACGAACCAAGCCGCTCGGGCTCTGCTCGGTTCAAGCTCGTTCATTTAGACAAATGAGTAAGCTTGAACAAGTTTTAAAGCTCGGTTAGGCTCGGGGCCTGTATCAAACTTCATTTTATGTTGAAATTCGACTCGTTTGTGTTATTAATACTTAGTTGAAGCTTCATTAAACTCCTTTATAAAATCATAATATTAAATTAATACAAAGTTATGCTCGTTTAAGCTCATGAACATGATTCATTTTGATTAAAATTTTATTTTCAATCCCTAAAAATCCTAAAATGAAAAAAAACGCTAGGCTCGTGAGCTCAACTCGATTCGACTCGGCTCGTATATAAACGAGCCGAGCTTGAACAGGTCAAAGCTCTCCTCGTTTACCACCCCTATCAGTGATTCCCTTTACTGTCACTCGTTTCTCTCTCAGTTTTCTTTTTATTTTTCTTTTTTCAGACCAGATCTGAAACCCCTCTCCCTCCCTCTGCAACCCACCACCTCCTCCTTCACACCAGCACCATCTGGAAAGGAAAAAAAGCGATCACCAATCGTCCCCGTGCGCGACCACCGCCAGTGAGCCCGGCCACCCCACGCCTCCCCGTGCGCCACCGCCTCGCCGGTAGCCCCACCTCGCTTGTTTTTTCAGATCTGATTGTTTCTATATAGAGTATTTTCAGATCTAGGGTTTGCTTTTCAAATTTATTTTTCAAATCTAGTTTTTTTTTCAGTTTTTTATGTTGTCGTCCTTTTTTCTGATAGAAATTTTGTTTAATTTTGTGTGGTGATGTTTTTCAATGTAATCATCATGTGAATTGGCTGAACAAATTTGTTATTCTTACTTGGGGAACATGATAAGGGTACCAAATTAAACTTGACATCAATGTCTTTTTTTTTGGATTGGTAATCAAAAAGTTGTATTTATATAAGAAAGTTTTACAATTGCACAATACATACAAAAAGTATGCTGGGCTGTTGAAGAGATCAGAGAAAAGCCACCGAGAAATGTGGTAGTCTTTAAGTTTCTCTGTTATCCCCTCTCCCCTGTTCATCCCTTTGCAATGTTTTCATCCTCAAGATCTTGGAAGAAATCATTCCTTTTTATTGTTGATAATGTATATGGGGATTGTAAATACTGAAAAATGCTATCCATTTTATTTAGTATTGTTTAATTCTGCAAGTTATAATAAACTGTATCTTATGTTTATCTAATAAAATTATTTCTTCCTCCTATATCTGAACCAGAACCTTAAAAAGAGAGCAGCAAAAACTACAAAACAAGCACACCAGCTCATTCAAGCCGTACAGTCATTTCTTCGTCCTCTCTAACCGTTCCATATTTTACTGAAAACTAGAGGGTTTTCAAGGCCACAAGGAGTGGTTGGTAAGTGTAGTATCTATACAACTCTCTTTCTTTCTGTGCTCTTCATTTGTCAATTGCAGCACGTGAATTTTGGTTTGATATATATATATAAGAAAATTTTGGTTACAGACGGAGGTCGACTATCTTGGTCAAATCCATCATCCAAATCTTGTTAAGCTCATTAGGTATTGTTCAGAAGGTGATAACAGACCCCTGGTCTATGAGTTTATGACGAAAGGAAGTTAGTTTGGAGAATCATTTGTTCAGAAGTGAGTGACTCTCTATCTTAGCTTCACATTTTGTTTCTTTGCATGACATGCATTTATGATGATCAGTTAGGTTGTCTCCAATAAGTTTCAGTGTTTGAGTTTTTTTCATTGGAGGAACATCTTTGGAGGCAGTTTAAATCTAAATGATATATGTTGGTTAATGATTGATTTTTTTCTTTGTTTTGTAAATAAATTATTAAAATAACCTTTTCCCATAAATGACTCGGTTTATCTTAGAAATTAATCTGCCCAAATTCTGTTCAACATCAAGAAATGCCAATGGTTCTCTCTAGGTAAGAGCCAACTAGCACTTGGGAGATTAATTAGTTTTGGTCAATAATGGGTAAATTTTTGTGGGCCAAGCCAGCTCCAATTTTCTTAAAAGGTGTCTGTTGTTTAGCTTTCTTATTGTTTGCTATCTTCCTCACCTCAGACTTTGAAACCTCTGTGCTAAGAGCAAATCCTTTGTCAGGTGCAACACCGGATGGGGAAAGATCAATGACAATAGTTGATTCAACTGGAGCCTGGCAAGAATGAGGATTCAATGATGCTAGCTCCCCAAAGGACTAGACAATGGGTTGCCCAGAGTGGACAATAGCTTCCTGAATCTCCCCAGAAGGCTTGCGTGCACCATCTCCTGATTTACTCTGAACTAGTTGAGCCAGTGTCACAGCTCTGGACACCTCCACCAGAATGGACTCTTCGTCTACAATGCCAGCAACCCAAGGAGAGTTCCTTTTATCTATCCATGAGTTCTCTTCTGCCACAATGACATCTTGAAGGGGGGAGAATTTGCTAGATGTTTTAGAACCTTGTAAAGGAGCAGACTAATTTGTTTTCATTGCATCCGCAAGCAGCTTTCCATTAACTTGGCAGCAATGTTTAATTGTTTGTGAAGGGTTTTTTTATTTAATCATTTGTGGTTGATATGGGGATTTAAAATGTTTTCATCCAGTGGTGACCTTTGACCATTTTTTCTTCTTCTGATGTATGTTCGTATGAGATTAGATTAGAACAATGTTATGTACTGAAGTTATTTGGATACATTGATAGGTGTGCACTGTAATTCTGATTATCCGAGTTCTGTCATGCATTTTTTTTTGTTCCACATCTTGAATTCAAATTCACACAAATACACTGATTTAGTTTCACATATGTTTCATTGCAAACTATTCAGAACTAAACAATTGATCCTCCAACTGATATAAACATAACAAACATCAGTTGTTTCCATTAAAAAAATAAACAGAGAGACTAATGTGAATGTTTCATTCAGCAGTTCCTCTATTCAGAAGAGTAGAAATGGTGGCCCAAAGAGAGATAGAAAGAGAGACTTTAATCAATAAACAACCTTCACATTCTGTATACTAATTTGATATGAACATCATTCACAATAATTCAAATAAACAACATTCACATTTAGAGAGTTAACAATATTAACATACTGAAAAAATTAACATATGTTACATTCAACAAACTTAACATTTACAAAGAGAAAAAAAACTTTGAATTTTTTGAACATTTGAAAACCCTAACTAGATTGGGGGGGGTGGTATTCACTGTGAGTCCGTGGGGGTCACCGAGGGAGGAGGTGGAGGTGGTAGTCGCAGAGGGAGGAGTGTTGCTGGTCAGAGGGGGAGGGGGTTGAAGTGGTGGTCGTAGGGGGAGGGGGTGCTGGTCACACAGAAGGAGGGTGTTTGGAGTAGTGGTCGCAAGGGTAGGGGTTGCTGGTGGAGGGAGGACGAGGTGCTGGTGTGGAGGAAGAGGTGGTGGGTTGCAGTGGGAGGAAGAGGGGTTTCAGATCTGGTCTGAAAAAAAGAAAAAAAAGTAATCTGAGGAGAGAGAAACGAGTGACAGTGAAGGGAGTCACTGATGGGTGTGGATGGTTTACCGATTGGACGGTCCCAATGTTTGGGCGTACGCTATATATGAGTCACGATTAGGTGTGGTTTACGGTCGGTGCGGTGCGCGATCACGGGCCGTCGATCACGGGTCCATCGCATCGGACGGTCGGGTGTGATTCACGTCGACCGTTGGATGCGATGGACCCGCGATCGGACGGCCCACGTCGCACACCGCACCGACCGCACACCGCATCTAATCGGAACTATATATATATATATATATATATATATATATATATATATATATATATATATATATATATATATATATATAGACTCGTGATTACGTGCGGATTACGGTCGGTGCGGATTCGATTACGGGCCGTCGATCACGGGGTCCATCGCATCGGACGGTCGGGTGCGATTCACTTCGACCGTCGGATGCAATGGACCCGTGATCGACGGTCCGTAGTCGAATCCGCACCGTGCGGACGACCGCACGCTATCACTCGACTATATATATATATATATAGACTCGTGATTACGTGCGGATTACGGTCGGTGCGGATTCGATTACGGGCCGTCGATCACGGGGTCCATCGCATCGGACGGTCGGGTGCGATTCACTTCGACCGTCGGATGCAATGGACCCGTGATCGACGGTCCGTAGTCGAATCCGCACCGTGCGGACGACCGCACGCTATCACTCGACTATATATATATATCGGAACTATATCTATATATATATATAGCCGATTACATGCGGCGGCCGCACAGTGCGGGGTCGATCATGGGCCGTCGATCACAGGTCCATCGCATCGGACGGTCGGGTGCGATTCACGTCGACCGTTGAATGCGATGGACCCGCGATCGGACGGCTGCCGCACCGTGCGGCCGCCGCACCTCATCGTTTATATATATATATATATATATATATATATATATATATATATATATATATATATATATATATATATAGGGATCCGATTACGTGCGGTGTGCGGTCGGTGCGGTGCGCGATCACGGGCCGTCGATCACGGGTCCATCGCATCGGACGGTCGGGTGCGATTCACGTCGACCGTTGGATGCGATGGACCCGCGATCGAACGGCCCACGTCGTAAACCGCACCGACCGCACACCGCACGTAATCACGACTATATATATATATATATATATATATATATATATATATAGACTCATGATTACGTGCGGATTACGGTCGGTGCGGATTCGATTACGGGCCGTCGATCACGGGGTCCATCGCATCGGACGGTCGGGTGCGATTCACTTCGACCGTCGGATGCAATGGACCCGTGATCGACGGTCCGTAGTCGAATCCGCACCGTGCGGACGACCGCACGCTATCACTCGACTATATATATATATATATATATATATATATATATATATATATATATATATATATATAAACGATTAGGTGCGGTCGTGATCGCGGGCCGTCCGATCGCGGGTCCATCGCATTCAACGGTCGACGTGAATCGCACCCGACCGTCCGATGCGATGGACCCGTGATCGCGGCCACACCGACCACACGACCGCACCTAATCACGTCTATATAAATGATAAATGATATATATATAAATAAATGATACGGTGCGGGTCGTGCGGATGTGCGGCGTCGACCACGGGCCGTCGATCACGGGTCCATCGCGGGTCCATTGCATCGGACGGTCGGGGGCGATTCATCTCGACCGTTGGATGCGATTGACCCGCGATCGGACGACTCACGTCGAATCCGCACGACCGCACGACCTGCATATTATCACTCGCGTATATATATATATATATATATATATGGTCGCGATTACGTGCGGTGTGCGGTCGGTGCGGTTTACGACGTGGGCCGTTCGATCGCGGGTCCATCGCATCCAACGGTCGACGTGAATCGCACCCGACCGTCCGATGCGATGGACCCGTGATCGACGGCCCGTGATCGCGCACCGCACCGACCGTAAACCGCATGTAATCGGATCCCTATATATATATATATATATATATATATATATATATATATATATATATATATATATTATTACGTGCGGCGAACGGCAGGTGCGGCCGCGACGTGGGCCGTCCAATCGCGGGTCCATCGCATCCAACGGTCGACGTGAATCACATCCGACCGTCCGATGCGATGGACCCGTGATTGACGGCCCGCGATCGCTGCCGCACTTGCCGTTCGCCGCACGTAATCACGTGTGTGTGTGTATATATATATATATATATGAACCACTGATGTTTACTATTTACAGGTGTGTCCAGAAACATTGGGTGACTCCCGCACTCGGCTTTTCACTATGTGGACAGTGAGATCTATGCTTTAATCTGATTTATTTCACACAGTTTAGTATTAAAAGACAACTTTGTCGTATGTTCTCTCAATACTATTTCTTTTTATTATTATTGAAGGCTGATGATTACTAATCAATGGGATGCACGAATCTGGAGTGCCCAGGTTTTGTACAAATTCATAAGGGCCCGTTTGGATAGAGACATAAGCTATTCTGGGGTTTATATCTATTCTAGGAATTGTTGACTTTATCAGTAGAATAAGTGATTTTCTGTTTGGTTGTGTTTTAAATTATTCTCATTGAAAAACGTAATAATAAAGTAAATGTGTTTGGTTGATGAAGAATAAAATGTGAATAAAGTGTAAAAAGTTGATTTGACATGTGGGCCCCATTGATGTATAAGAGGTGTTGACAGGTGATTTGAAATGAATGATGAAAATAAACAGTGGGACCCACTTATGATTGTTGTTGGAATAGGCTAATTCCATGGAAAATGAAGGATTATTATACCCCTTTATTATTTGTTATTCCAACATCCAAATACCACTTTATTCCCCTCACACAAACACCTTTTTTTCCCTATTCCCTGCCTATTCCCACTTATTCCTTCCCTAACCCTCTACCCAAACAGGCCCTAAGAGTATCATTCCAGGCTCAGTACTGGAACCAGTGTCAACCTATGATGGACAACAAATTTTCTTGAAAATCAGCATATATAGGGTAATTTGAATTTATTCCTTTGTTAGCCAACAGTGTCAATTACTTTTATAATAATTAGAGTGTATTTTAGTAAACATAGAAAGTCCTAATTTACGAGGACTGTCCCTCCATCATATCTTATTATGCTTGTCACTTGTCTCATTTCAGGATCAAAATACTAAAAACTGGTGGATAAAAATTGATGATGAAATTATAGAATATTGGCCATGTTCACTCTTCACATCATTGGGTAATAGTGCCACTACGATCACTTGGGGTGGTGAAGCTCTATCTCTTGAAGAAAGACCCCCTATGGGAAATGATCATTTCCCTGATACAGATCCAGACAAAGCTGCTATTGTTAAAAACATAAGAGTCTAGAACGGTGCAGGTGAACATATTACCCCAAAATCAAATCAGATGCTCGACGTCATCGTCTTGTATGAGTGCTACAGATTAGGGGACCTTAAATTTGAATATGCCATGGATGGACTCCAGTTCTCTTTTGGGGGGGCCCGGTTTATGTACAAATAGTTGATGCTATGGCTCTTAACATACCTAAAACTCTATAGAGAGAATCGCTCTTGCCCATGCATGTATTTCATCTACTAATGAGACTCAGGTATTTGGTTTAGCATTAATAAAGGTTAAATTTATAATATGCATATTCATTCTAGAGGTGGTTCACTTCAATTAGTCGACTTATTATTTGTTTCTTCTGCATATGTTGAGAGCACTTGATGATGGTGTTACGTTCAACAAAATATAAAATAAAAAATTGGCTCCATCTTATAGGTCACATGAGGTGACATAGATGTTAATATCTAATATGTCCTTCAAGCCATTTTCAATAACTTTTATCCATAATTATGAGATGGTTAGGATTTCCTCGAACCAGTGCATTTCAATTTCCTTTTTTTGGTTTATCACAATTGAATTAACAATCGATAATTGAATTAACTCATCCATATTCATGTTGAATCATCGATAATTGTTTTTAAGAACACATTAAAGCTTATCAGAAGTTTTGTTTTGGAGGTTTTTCAACCACTAATTTGATTTTTGGAGGACTTTTCAACCTCTAATCTAATCGGAAATTACAATTGAACAATTTGCCTATCATTTCAATGTCTAGCAATTCAAATGTGGCGTTTGTTATTGTTTGTTTTAGCAATTGTTACATTTTTAAAAAATCTGGTGTTTGATGTTAATTCTAGCAGTCTCTGATCTGGCCTTTTGAATCTTGTGTTTGATGTTAAAGTGTTTGAATTTGGCATGTGGTTGTGTAACTTTTGAAAATAAAATACATTTTGATACTTTTTTGGACTAATTAATATGCATTGTTTTTAAAAGTAAGTTACATTATGCATTATTTTTTTAAAAGTTAATTACATTTATGGAAATGTAATTAATTTTTTATATGGATACTATGGAGGGAAAAATCTGCACCATATCAAAAGGTGACATATGTCAGGTCTTAGATGGGTATGGGCCACCATATCCGACATCTCTTACACATTAAAATGTGTTTTAAAGCCGTGAGCCCATTTAGGGGCAAAGCGGACAATTTCTTGCTGTGTAAGCCTGGAGCATTACAATTGGTATCAGAGTCTGTCCATTTCGTGATGATGGGTGTGGCCCCACACATGGATGTGTGGCCAATTAGGGGGGGTGATTGTGACGCCCGGCCCATTGAGGGGGGCCAACAGTCCCAAGAGACTCATAAATTAGATGAGGATGAGGGTTTGGTGTTTAGTCTCAGTGTCTCACATCGCCTAGTGGGAGGAGATAATCTGTGCTTATATGTGAGCTCTGAGAAACCAAACTTAAATTTGGAACACCGAACATGCACTCCCAAGTAGGTGAGGCACAATCGATAAATTTTTCTAAATTCCTAAATTTTTCTAAATTTTTCATAAATTTTTCTAAATTCCTAAATTTTTCTAAATTTTTCTGGATGCAGGGCTATTAACTACTTTTCTTGAGCACAAAAATAATAAAGCATGACCGATAGAAGGTCATACACTCACCTATTATAGATAGGACTGATTAGTGTAACATACACGCAATATAACTCAATATAACACATGAGAAATTCTATCACAAAAGAGATACATAGACCACATGTCAAAATAATCCAACAATCAAGAATTAACCATACTAATGCTATTATAGAGGTAATGCTACTCAAAGCTATCTAAGGCATGACATACTATATATTAGATGATATATAAGACACCAAAACTAATACTAACAAGCATAGGATCCTGCATAATATAATTCACATATAAACTAAATATCTAAGTTGTCTAGCATAGTCTGGATCAAATATAGCAATACAATGTAGAAATCAAGATTGAATATAGATATAGAGCCCCATGGATATGTGATGCACGACAACATGCATCAAGCGCTTCCCAAAAGAGGTGGATCGAACCACTCACAGGTACTTTGATCGTCGCGCGTTCTGTCTATAAGATTTGCAAGACACAACAAAATATAGATAAACAACATGACAAACATAAGTTAAATAAATGAAGCATGATGAAAAATCACAGAGATGTCCTAGGGTTTCGTCAAGTATTCGAAAGGCGCCGTTGGTGAAAAAATGCGAGGAGAGAGAGTGTGTCTTTGGCGTAGAGGGTTTATATACTCCCAATAATTTCGCTGAGTGAGCAGGGGCATAGAGGTCATTTCCGTCTCACTTATGCGGAGGCAAAATAAATAAGTGCAATGTGGGTTGCTGAAATAATAAGCGCTCATTTCCGAATAAGTGATGATATTTAACACTGCAGCAATAAATGAGCCAAACAACCAGGAAAAAAAGCACTTATATTCAGCTTTAAATCAAATAAGCGCTGAAAACAAGACGAACCAAACACAGCCTAAGTGTAACAGAGCTCTTCCAACATTATGATGAACAAAAAAATTCCTTATTTTTATCTCAAAATCAAGAAAATTGTCCCAACCTTATTTGATTAGTTTTTACAACAAACAAGATATTTTTTTCAATAACCATTTATCCTCCTATTTATCCCCTTGTCAAATTTGACTACATATGTTTGGAATTTTATTTTACTTTTTTAAAGTTGTCTAATAAATTGTGTATCATAAAAAAAAAGTATAAAGCTGAATGAATTGAATGCCTAATTTTGCATTTTCTGAACATAGTATACAGTAGCCCTAACCTAATATATACGATTAGGGGAAAATGAGGGTTCAAAAGGGTCTACATAAAGTAGTACAATAGTTAGGTTTGATTGTTTTCGACAATAGTTAGGTTTGATGGGTCATATGAGAAAAAATCTGATTGTTTGTATATTGTCAGTGATGATCTGCTACATAAGGTTGTCTGAGAAATTAAATGTTGTAGGCTACCCTGCCATTACAGTTGTAATAAAAAGGGGGCAGGTGGAGATATGGACTGAACACTGAATAGGCTTTCTAAGTAGGTGGACCTTAAATTTTCATTTTAAGTAGGTATCACACCAAGATATGATACTGTTGGGAGATCCAGTTATTATTAGATATGGTAAATCTTCAATGAAAGAATAATAAGTGGACCCTATCACAATGTTTGGAATGCATTATAGCTATATCTTAGTATTATGATGGATCGCTATCAGAGTCGTTTGCATTTATTTTTTTATTATTTTAACATAATTTTCTTTTTGTGTGTCATTTTTTTTTTTTTTTTGCCTTCTGTATTTTATTACGAAATACAAGAAATAGATAGTTTTTTTCAATCCATTTGAAATTACTATAACTATACGAAGACATGAATCAATAACACACATGTTTAAATCTTCTCGTATGATTAGAATTACACGCCTCTACTTTAAAATGAACAAACCAATCAGGAGATTGTTTACAAGACAACCAAAATGTGATAAAAATATGGCTTATTCCACCCCCTTGTAATTACTCTCATATTTAATGCTAACTTAAACGAGAACTATCAAACTTTATTCGTGTTGTGGAGGTGAAAATGTGCTCGTTCCCAAATGAGCCAGACTCGAAGACTGTCCGGGTTTGAGTAGATCCGTGAAGAGACGATGATGAGGGTCCGCCGTTGATTTGTTGACGAGATTTGTCTGGATTGAACCTGATGTAACTCAGGCTGCCTATGTATCATTGTTAAGGGATCAAGCCACACGTACCTCTTTTATTTGAGATCTCACACCGGAAGTGGTGTCGTCCCAAGAAACTCCGATGATGAAGCTCAATCTCCATTAAAATGAGATTTTGAGCTTCAGTATATGGTCTTTTTTTGGGATAGAAGAAGAAGAAATCCCTATGGTAAAGGGGATGCCCTACTATTTATAGTGGGAAGGGTTGTGCTTGTTGCTATGGAGGTGTGAGCATATCGGGGGATGTAATCTTCTACGTGGCTCTTGGATTGGTCGACACATGGAATCTCGGGATCAATGCCTCGTAACCAATTTCTGACAATTGGTTACAGTCAATGTGTCAGGGAGTATTCCCTAGGCTTTCTGCCCCTATTCACCCATGTCTGATCGGGAGTCTGACCAGACCGTTTATTGGCCTGACTTGAGATGGTGTCATATTTATCGCAGAATGTGATGGGTTGGGGTGGTATGGCATTCTAAATGGATCTTAAGGTGTGACAGATTTTATCTTCTACAAATGCCCCCTCTTATGGTCTTTCCGGGAGAGCAGAAGAAAAGATTTAAGAGAAGTCCTCTTAATGATCAGACCAAATCTTCAGACTCTTGGTCTTTCGGGGACCGGGGGAGCAGAAGATCAAACCTTGGGACCTTGCATGCTAAATCCTCATCTTACTTTTATCGAGGTGACGCTTTTCTGTTTCTTTCTTATTTCAACCTGGAAGACCTGGTGGTCTGCAAGGAGGACTTGAATAGATGGCCTATAGGGATGACCAGAATAGGTGACCTGTAGGTAAGACCTGAAGACCCGATCTGTAGGAAAGACCAGAATAGATGACCTGCAGGGAACACCGGAAGATTTGATCTGCAGGGAAGACCAGAATAGGTGACCTGCAGGAAAGACTTGATAACCTGATCTACAGAGAAGACCAGAATAGATGACCAACAAGGAAGACATGAAGACCTAATCTGCAGGGAAGAAGAATAGGTGACTTGTAAGGAAGACATGAAGACCTGGTCTGTAGGAAAGACCAGAATAGGTTACCTGCAGGGAAGACCTGGACTGTAGGGAAAACCAGAATAGGTTCTGGTGACCTACATGGGAGACTTGAAGACTTGGTATGTAGGAAAGACCAGAATAGGTGACTTGCAGGGAAGACCTGAAGATCTGTTCTGCAGGAAAAACAAGAATAGGTGTCATGTAGGGAAGACCTGAATACCTGATCTACAGGGAAGGCCAGAATAGGCGACCTGCAGGGAAGACCTGAAGACCTAGTCTGCATGGAAGACCTGGTCTGCAGGGAAGTCCAGAATAGGTGACCTGCAGGGAAGACCTGAAGACCTAGTCTACAGGGAAGTCCATAATAGGTGACCTGCAGGGAAGACCTGAAGACCTGGTCTGCAGGGAAGTCCAGAATAGGTGACCTGCAGGGAAGACCTGAAGACCTGGTCTGTAGGGAAGTCCAGAATAGGTGACCTGAAGACCTGAAGACCTGTTCTGCAGGGAAGTTCAGAATAGGTGACCTGCAGGGAAGACTGAAGACCTGTTCTGCAGGGAAGTCCAGAATAGGTGACCTGCAGGGAAGACCTGAAGACCTGTTCTACAGGGAAAACCAGAATAGGTGTCCTGCACGGAAGACCTGAAGACCTGGTATGCAGGGAAGTCCAGAATTGGTGACCTGCAGGGAAGACCTGAAGACCTGGTCTGCAGCGAAGTCCAAAATAGGTAACCTGCAGGAAAGACCTGATGACCTGTTTTACAGGGAAAACCGGAATAGGTGTCCTGCACGGAAGACCTGAAGACCTGGTCGGAAGGGAAGTCCAGAAGAGGTGACCTGCAGGGAAGACCTGAAGACCTGGTCTGCAGGGAAGTCCAGAATAGGTGATCTGCAGGGAAGACCTGATATGCATTTAATCCGAGATAGACGAGTATGACTTATTTATATGTACGACCTCAGGTCCATAACAGACCTTACGCCCCGTTTTGATGCAGAATAACCAGGATAGATTCTAGAATAAGGTGGAATATGTTAAATAAGCTGTTTAGATGCCCAGAATATCCAGAGATAATGTATGCTTGGATAAAATAATATAAAGTGATATATGGATTCTATCCAACCCCGAGTTAAAGTTATTCCAGGTTATTTCATACAAAGAATGTAGGTCTAGTGTCAAATCAACTATTATTACCTCCTATAAATCACATATCAAATCATCTATAATCATTTTTTCACCATCTATAAATCTTTATCCATATTTTATTCACATTTTATCCAAATAATAAAAAAATTTATTATTACGCTTTCCAATATAAATAATTCAAAACACAATAAAACATAAAATCATTTTATTATAATTTATATTCATCTATGCCAAAATAAATATATACCGAATATAAATCATATTTTGCATCCAAATGAGGGGTCTATGTTCATGAAAAATTATAACTGTTGCACACTGTATCTGATCTTTGAGTATCTCGACTAGTCTGGCTTTGTTTATAAAGAAATCTTCTATGAATATTTATCCATATTTTAGAGTCATAAACTAATGTCTGAAAAAGATCAAAATCGTCTCATTCAAGCATTTAGAGGAGCCAATTAAGGCCGTGTGGGGACAGCTGCACGTCACTTATATATATTTTTTGTTTTTAAACCAATTGATGTTTTGGTTATAGATTTAAATTAGTTAAGATATATATTAATTAATTTTGATTATATTTTTCGTTATCATATTTTCTCAATCTTCTCCTCTCATTGGAAATCAGACTCATAAATTATCTTTTTTATTTTTTTAATATATATAAATAATATGATCCTTGTGTTGTTTTTTTTTTTTTTTTTGCACATTCAAATTACATAATTTTAAACATATTTTATATTTAATAAAAATAAATTCCATTTTTTTAAAATGTAACATTTTATTGTTGTATATTAGAAAAAAAAAATTTCAGATTATAATGAAATGTCATAGGTCATTGGAAAACATGTTTGCAAAATATGAATTTATAAAAAATAGCTTATGAAAATTCAATTCTTAAATAACTCATTAATCACATTTTAAAAAAAAACTTTTTTATACTGAAAATCAAAATAATTTTTTTAATTAAACATGCGTTTTAAAACACTCATCTGTTTTTTTTTATAAAAAAAAATTCTATATAAAGAAAATACCGAAACTACCCTCGCTTGATCGTCGGTGTCACGACAATCTGGCATTCCGCGTGTCTCGTCTGACTGCCAAATAAAGACTCTCCTCGTCGCCTTCACTAAAACCACTCCCAACTCCCCTTATCCTTAACTCCCACCCCGCTTTACTAACCGTCCATTGGCACTGAAGGGCGCGGACGATGAGGCCTAGCGGGGTGACGTCAGCCACGACACGCTCGTCGTCCCCTACACGTGTCGAGTCGGCCGCGGCCGCGTCTCTTTATAAGATCACTCTCTCTCTCTCTCTAAAGACCCTCTCGACCTTTATATACAGGTTGATTCGTCCGAAGACCGAAAGAGCGATCTCACTCTCTGTCTCTAATGCGCGTTTGAGTTTCGTAAGTTCTCTCTCTCTCTGGATCTGGTGATGGAAATGCGAGATCTCGCACGAATTTCGAGGCGATCGATTCCACCGCGCACGCGCGCGATCGATCAATCGATCGAGCGCCTCGGTTCGATTCGGATCTCGCATTTGTTTCGTGAAATTGTGACGGATTTGTTTTTTGGATCCGGAGATTTCAGATTTAGATCTCATTTGGTGTTGCTGGACTTCTGTTTCTCTTATGATTTGATACTAAAGAGTGATATTGGGTTCTTCGTGCGATCGATCTGATATCCCACTTGTTACTTCATTTCTTTTTTGTGTCTTTTTTTGGTGTTTGTGCTACAGTTTTACTTGGTAGGTAAATCAAAATATCGTCTTTTAATCTGGAAATTTTAATTTTTCTTTTACATTGCATTTTTTCCATGTGTAACAGAGAAAAATCGATCGGAAGAATCCACATAAGATCAAAAAAATATAGCCTTGTTCGGTCTAATTCAACGTATGTATGTATAATTGATTGAAAGAAAGTAAATCTGTATAATTGATTGAAAGAAAGTAAATCGAACTTGAGCGCACATGAAGAAACCAACATAAGATCTAAAAAAGAAATAGCCTTTTTTTTGTGAAAATGATATTGAATTCTCAAGGTCTAATTTGATGATTCCCACCATGTATGTGTAGAATTGATTGAAAGAAACAAAAATCGAATTCGAACCCGTTTCGAAGATGACGTCATACACGCCGAAGAGCATCCTCATCACAGGTGCGGCGGGGTTCATTGCATCGCACGTCGCTAACCGCCTGATCCGCAACTACCCGGACTACAAGATCGTTGTGCTGGACAAGCTCGACTATTGCTCCAGCCTCAAGAACCTCCTCCCGTCCCGCTCGTCCCCCAACTTCAAGTTCGTGAAGGGCGACATCGCGAGCGCTGACCTCGTCAACTTCCTCCTCATCACCGAGGAGATCGACACCATAATGCACTTCGCTGCCCAGACCCACGTCGACAACTCCTTCGGCAACTCATTCGAGTTCACCAAGAACAACATCTATGGAACCCATGTCCTCCTTGAGGCGTGCAAGGTCGCCTCGGGTCAGATCCGGCGATTCATCCATGTGAGTACCGACGAGGTTTACGGGGAGACTGATGAGGATGCTGTGGTCGGGAACCATGAGGCGTCACAGCTTCTCCCCACGAACCCATACTCTGCCACCAAAGCCGGGGCCGAGATGCTCGTCATGGCTTATGGAAGATCGTATGACCTCCCTGTGATCACCACCCGGGGGAACAATGTTTATGGCCCGAACCAGTTCCCAGAGAAGCTGATCCCCAAATTCATCTTGTTGGCTATGAAGGGCCAGCCTTTGCCGATTCATGGTGATGGGGCGAATGTGAGGAGCTATCTTTACTGCGAAGATGTCGCGGAGGCGTTCGAGGTGATCCTTCATCGTGGGGAGGTCGGGCATGTGTACAACATTGGGACGAAGAAGGAGCGACGTGTTATCGATGTGGCCAAGGACATATGCAAGCTCTTCTCCCTTGACCCAGACGCGGTGATCAAGTTTGTTGAAAACCGCCCGTTCAATGATCAACGGTACTTTTTGGATGATCAGAAGCTTACGAACCTTGGGTGGTCTGAGCGGACCTTGTGGGAAGAGGGCTGAAGAAGACGATGGAGTGGTACACAACTAACCCCAATTGGTGGGGCGATGTCACTGGAGCTCTTGTACCCCACCCAAGGATGCTTATGATGCCCGGGATCGATAATGGCAGTTCGGGTTCTTCTCAACAGGTGGTGATTACTAAGAGTAACAGTCAGAGCCGAATGG
Organism: Acorus calamus; assembly: GCA_030737845.1. NCBI lineage: Eukaryota > Viridiplantae > Streptophyta > Magnoliopsida > Acorales > Acoraceae > Acorus > Acorus calamus. The sequence goes on along the minus strand of CM060877.1, from coordinate 8,349,843 downwards.
TTGTCCGGGTTCCGAAGAGTGGGAGTGCTGGAGGTGTTGCTTCTCCTCGAAAGCCTTCATTGAAGTTCTTGATCTATGGAAGGACTGGCTGGATTGGAGGGCTTCTTGGAAAGATTTGTGAGAAGCAGGGGATACATTACGAGTACGGGAAGGGGCGACTGGAGGACAGGTCCCAGTTGATTGCAGACATACAGAATGTGAAGCCGACACATGTGTTCAATGCGGCGGGTGTCACTGGTCGTCCCAATGTGGACTGGTGTGAATCACACAAGCCTGAGACCATCCGAACCAATGTTGTTGGGACTCTCAACTTGGCTGATGTGTGCCGGGAGCACGGGCTCTTGCTGATGAATTATGCAACTGGGTGCATCTTTGAATATGATGCAGAACACCAAGAGGCGACTGGCATTGGATTCAAGGAGGAAGACAAGCCCAATTTTGACGGTTCATTCTACTCAAAGACTAAGGGCATGGTATGAATAATTATTTTATCCTCCCATTACTGAATTTTTATGTATTATAACTGCTTTGCTTTTTCTATGCTATGGAATTGATTGTAGTAGTTGCATAACTTTGATTATATCTGCTTTGTTTTTGTTATACTCTCTAATTGATTCGAGGTGTGGCATGTCTTTGACTTTCTAGTAAGTTGTTCTTCAGCAGTGTACTGACTTCGTTTACAAATCCTATTTCTGGTGGATTTATAAGTATACCAACTGATAATTGCACTAGCTAGGGATTGTTAGGGATATAAATTGATGAGTGAAATGTGAGATGATATGAAATTGCAAGGAAGTATTGGAAGTGGACCTTATTAAAAAAAAGATGATATAGGTCTGTCATTTTTTTATTCACTCTACTTAGCTACTGTGTCACTTTTGATGTTTACTTGAATTTTCTATTAACATGTTTACCATGTGTCTTTACTTAGAAGTGTTTTATGACATTATATTATGTGAGTATCTTATGTATTTCCAGAATGAGATTTGTGCTGAAAAGCAAGATAGTGCGGATGATTTAACTTGAAAAGGATTAGTATTTTTTTGAATAAAATTATGCATGTGTTGGCATGAGAAGGACATAGCATTCATTTTATTTTCCACTTGTTTAATGTTTGGATATTGTATATTACACAACATCAAAATATAATCTTTACATGGTGAATCAGGTTGAAGAATTGTTGAACGAATTCGAGAACGTCTGCACCCTGAGAGTCCGAATGCCCATATCGTCTGACCTGAACAACCCCCGCAACTTCATAACAAAGATCTCTCGCTACAACAAAGTCGTGAACATCCCCAACAGCATGACCATCCTCGATGAGCTCCTCCCCATATCAGTCGAGATGGCGAAGAGGAACTTGAAGGGCATATGGAACTTCACAAACCCCGGTGTTGTGAGCCACAATGAGATTCTTGAGATGTACAAAACCTACATCGATCCCGACTTCAAGTGGAACAACTTCACCCTCGAAGAGCAGGCGAAGGTCATTGTCGCTGCGAGGAGCAACAATGAATTGGACGCTTCGAAACTGAAGGCGGAGTTCCCCGAGTTGCTGTCCATCAAGGATTCACTGATCAAGTATGTTTTCGAACCCAATAAGAAAGTTCATGCAAATGGGATTGCTTGAGTGGTTACTTAGATCATATATATTATTATTAGTGGTTGATTGTTAGTGGTATATTTTCGCTTAGGATCGCCACCATTCTTCGATCACCCCAGTAACTCGTATAAAAGCTATTCAGTTGTTTTTCTCATATTATTATTTGTTGTGGACAAACTATTCACAGCATATGTTAGAACACCTCTCTCCATATATATCATTAGCAGGCGATCATCTATGCAAGTTGGCATGTATTTTTTTTTGTAGAAGTTGAAAGGAGACCTTTGTTTTATTCTGACATTGTAATCTTCATGATTTTTTTTTTGGTGTTGCAATTTTGCATTTGAGATCTGGTGTGGATTGTGTTATTCTTACCTATATTTAGATCCTTTGTGATGAGAACATCAAAACCTATTTTAATGTGATTATAATAAGGTTCAACTCTAAATCTGACCTGAATATGGATTACTAGAGCGTTCTGTACATTTTGCTCTGGGAGTGTATAAAACTAATATTGAAATGGAGAAAACTCCAGTAAAGGACTTGTCTCTTTCATCCTCAGTTTTTATTTATATTTATTTATCTGGAAATGGAAAATGGCAGGGACAATCATTTTTTTGTTTAATAAATGCATATTTATAAAATGTTGAAGTATTTTTGAATGAATTTTATAGATTATCTCTTTTTTCATTTTCTTCAATTTGAGCATATATTTTATTAACTGGATATATAATTGGTTAGACAATTCATGTAGTCTGTTAGGACTGCATGAAGTCCTCGATAGTCCTTGATTAAGTGAAACTATGGTGCATTTGGTTGCGTGATTATAAAACTGATTCGGCAGGAATATGTGATTGTAAAACTGATTCTGTAGGAAGCTCACTTTCTCAGTTTTTTGAAATCGCAGTTTTTTTACAATATTTGCTTGCAATCGCTGGATTTAAAATTGTGATTGCAAAACTGTTTGGTTGCACGATTGTAAACGCAGCTTCTTGTAATCGTAAACGCTGTGCAATCGCGCAACCAAACGCAACAGGTCCAAATGGGTCTTTTAATTCCCCAGGTGTCTCAGCATTAATAAATCAAAGACGGAGGACATTGGATTTTTTGGTAAACACATTTTTTATCACTAAATTATAAATCAAAACCTCATTTGAAAATGGAAGCCATTTGACCATACATGATACATTATATTGCATGGTTTGTGTTGTTAATTCTTTATTTCTTTATTAAGGAGAGCTTGGGATCCCTTCAATATTCCAAATGTCAATATGAATGCGTTATATGAAATTACCTCTACATTTTATCAATACGTTGTCTATTATGAAAATGTAAGAAACTATACAAATTCAATTCATAGGAATTTGTATTTTGTTATTTTATAAAAGAATATATTTTATTAGTCGAGTAATATTTCAAATAAAATAAAACGTGTGTGGTATGTAAAAGCGACCGCAAAGTTTAACCCTATTCAGAAAATTCAAAAATTTATTTAAACAAATAAAAAATATCAACCACGAACACATAAAATCATCAAAATCTTCTCCACATATAACTATTTTATATTTGACTAATAATCAGCCATCCTCTAACCAAAAAGATATTGAAAAATTAAAAATTAAAATATGTATTACTCTCATAAATATTAACGTTGAATAATTTAACTTAACCAACGTTAAAACTAATTGTTAACATTTTTCAACTAATTAAAGAACATCAATTTTTTCTCAACAAATAATGCTACCCCAAAGTTTTTTTTAAAATTAGGTGGGCGCAAGCTTTATTTATTACAGGCTTATACACAACTAAATTTACATTAAGTAAATATTTAAAAATCATCTTCTAAATAGTCATGAATATACAAATTTAGGGTTTGGATACGTATCTCAGTATCTGACGCATTTTACCTACCAAAAAAAATATACAAATCAAATCTGCATGTGAGCGTATCCAAGTGAAATTATATTTACCTTTAATCATTTTCTTTAAACACAAATATATATATTTTGGTTTTTTTCATATATGCCCCTATTAGAATCTGATTTTGTGGAGTTACCCCTCTTTTATGTGCAACAATGCCCCTCTGTTGGCCACAATTTGCAATTTTTTTTTTTAGGAATTGATAGTATATTCTTGCTCACAATTTGCAACTTAAGCTGAACCATTGTTAGATTCAAAACCATAGGTTCATACCTAACATATCCAACCCGATTTCAAACACACAACCCCCCCTTCACCTAAAACCGTAGGTGTTCATTATTGATCCCCTCCACCTGAATAATTATTGCAAACCCTTAAATAAATTTCAATCAAATCCCAAATGAAACCATAATCACTCCTCACATTCGGAACCCAGGCATTTTGAAGAAGGTAAGGGAAAGAAAATACTGACCGACTGGGGAAGAAAATGTTATTTTTGGTCATTTGGACAAGATAAAAATCATCCAAATATGCGTTTGGAAGAAGATGGAAGAGATTTATGACAACCGAAAAAGGGAAATGAAGAAGAAATGATTGTTTCAGGTTTTTCATAGTTCCCAATAGTAAAAGTAGGGTATTATGGACATTTTACCATGGTGTAATGGTGGCTAACGGTTGTTTTCTAATCACATTTAGGCCTAGGTAAAGAGATAAAAAATTAGGATGAATTAGTCTAGTTATGAGGATAAAAAATAATTATTTTTATATATTTACATTTGATAATGCATTTTGTTATCCGCATTTTTTGTATTCTTATCCTTAACTTGACATTTGAATTACGTGATGTAAAATATAGGATAACTTCAAAAATATTTTAAAAATATTAAGTCTACCATTTTTATTAAAAGAACATTAATATTGTTGGTTTTTGTTTTTTGAAGTTTTTGTTTTTTGAAAATGGCAGTAATAAATGTTGTCTATGTTTTACAAAATGCGGTTAAAAATGATAATAAAGTTTATTTCACCTTTAACCTAAAATAAAATATCCTCATTTTTTCTCTCAAAATACGGACAATTATTCATGCTTTATTTTTTTTCTTATGCCATATGGGATAACATGTGATTTAGCCCAATTATTTTCATATCCTAACCCCTTATCCCAATGCAAAACCAGACCTTAATGGGAGCTAATCATAGGGGCATCTCGCTCGACTTTTGAATTTTTCAAGGATATTTTTGTCATTGCAGAAACAAGAGGGGTAATTCACTAATTCCACAAAATCGAATTCTAAACAGAGGTATACATGCAAAAAAAAAAAAAAAAAAAAAAAAAACAACTTATATATTTTCTCCATAATTTAATTGACTCACTTTTCAAACGTGACACAAGTACGTTCATGTTTTTATATGAATATGTTAGGTTCAATATCTTAGTGGATCTATTAAAGCACATGATATATGAATGTTTATATTAATTTATTATGATCACAAGGTGTGTGATGGTAATTTTATCATTCCACAAATTGTTTTAATATAATATATGTATAACATATTACATTTAAAAAATGGACTTGTAGAAGCCAACCCAAACATGTGAAATTCATTCATTCATTTGATTGTAATGGGGTAGTGACCCACTGTGTGATATACATGTCACACTTATGTGATTATTATTTTTAATAGTGGACACTTGAAACTGTGTATGTTAATGCAGCAAAACAAACTGTGACATCTATGTTGCGAATTATCGAGCCACATGAAATCTGTCAATTATCTAAACAGTGCCTTGGGATTTTTTTTAAGGAAAATGTTATATTTTGTTATTTTTGTTAGGTCACACATGATGTGAATTTTTTTTTGAAATATATACTTGTTTAGTAAAATTATGTTTGTATAAGAAAAAAAATAAATTACATAATCTTACGAATTTGAATGCATATAAATTTATTTTCTTATAATAAAATATATATTGTATGTTTGCATTTAGATGTTATTAGATTTGCATAATTAACTAAACAAGTTTTTGTGTACCAGAACTAAAATTAATATGTTAGTGTTTATCCCTTTTGTCACATACCATACAAATAAAATATAATAGATGTCATGATAATTATAGATGATAATAAATATGAACAATATACAATGGAAACATATATAATTTTAAAATATATATCGAATTCAGATATTTTTTTGATCAAATACACTGATATTCATATCTACATTTTATATTACAATCTTTAATTTTTTGATACATATTCAGAAGGATATTTTTTAATGCTTAAGGTCAGTTTGATAACAAGTTCAAAATATTTTTTTCCTTTTTTAAGTAACGGATGAATATATGAATGAGTGATCGATTTTAAATTTTTTCTTAGTGAAGACTAAGCCTGTCAATTATATGAAAAAATATCCGTATCCGATCTGAATCCTTATCCAAAAATTCAGAATATATCTGATATCCAAAAAATTTGTATTCATATCCGAAAAAATTATCCGTATCCAAAAGATTTTGGATTGGATACGGATATGCCTGTATCCGATCCGAAAAATATTCATATCTGAAATTATTATTATTATTATATGATTTATTTAATTATATATTTATATTTTTAGTATTAGTATGAGTTTTAAATTTTTATTTTTACTCTAAAGCATATAATGTATATGCTTTGGTTGACAAGTGGATTAGGATTCTGTGAATCCTAGGAATCCTAAGTCGAGGTAGATTGTCATGTCAACATGTTTAGTAAAGAACATGATTTAGAAAACATGATTGAGATTCTCAATCTCAATCATGTATTTGATAATGCATGGATTACAATATAGAAATAAATATTTCTAAAAATACTCAATATATATATATATATATATCGTAGCAAATTAGTTATGATAAATCACATGAACCTCATATCATCCAATTAATAGGTTATGAAAGCTTCCTTATTCATATATTATATAAATAAAGTAAATCAAGAGGATTTATGAACGTGTGCATCACAATTAAGGCTTGGATATATATATATATATATATATATATATATATATATATATATATATATATATATATATATCAGTGGTAATACCCAGACCCCATTCATAAGTCTCATGAGATGTCATCATCTCATCGGTTGGCTTGTTAACTTTTTAAAAAGAGCAAAATGTCAAAATACAAATCTGTCTTTCCTTAAAAATTTATCTCATTAACCGAAATCCTGCCATTTTCTCTCCCATTAACCCAAATCCCTCCATTTTTTCTATTCAGTTATGACTCTTCCATATAAATCTTGAAATCCATTTATCCATTTAGGTGAAAAAAATCCCCATTCAACTAAACTTTGTGGACAAGGACTCGCCAACAAATCGATCACTGTTCTCATAGAATCTTCCTTTGGCCGAAGAAAGGATGAAGATTCTCGCCTCCCCCTTCAACGAACTGGGTTTCACCCCACTAAGAAATGACAAATAAGATGTAGATCCAATCTCCTCCAAAAACAAGAACAAAAGAGTAGCCTCCCTTTTCTTTCTTATAATTATAATAGAATGTAATAGTGTTGCATAAACGTAACAGTGTTGCATAAATATAATAGAAATATGTGAATGTAACAATCTTATGACATTCATGTTAAAAAATATTACAAAATTAAAAAGACATTCCAACAATAGGACCAATAACTTCTGCACATTGCTCTTCAAAATCATCAAATTCAATTTCTTGTGGAATCTCGTCCATTGAAAATATAGTAGACTTCTCTATAAAAACAAATAAAAAATTTTCTCTTCAATAACTATTTAGATTGTAATGTAAAAAATGTAACACTTCCACAACAATACACATATGTAGTTGACTGTTACATATATGAATGTAACAATAGAAATCATTACATTTATACAATTGATTGTTACATTTATCATTCCACACGGCCAGCAACTAGGCCTGTCAACGGGTCGGGTCCAGACCCGGACCCGACCCGACCTGACCCGGACCCGATTACACGTGTAATATACCCGACCCGATTTGGACCCGACCCGATTTGGACCCGACCCGGTGGACCCGAACATACAAACGGGTCGGGTCCGGGTCCACCCCGCCCCGACCCGTTGGACCCGAGACCCGACTGTTTTATTAATATATAGTCATATTAGTATTAGTTGATCCATAATTTTATTTTTATTTTTCAAGTTATTAATATAAATCTTAACTCATTTTTATATCCACAAGTCCATAACAAGCCCACAACTAACCAAGTCCACAAGGACCACACCCACAAGTCATCCACAAAAAAAAAAAAAAAAAGTTGAAGCCCACAAGTTAACAACCCGGCCCACCAACACAAATGTCATGCCCTAAAGTGAAAATTTGCCCTAATTAATTTTTCATGCCGCCGTCTCTATCTCTCTCAGTCTCTGTCTCTCATTTTTAAAGGCATTTCGTGAACAACCGCTCCGCGCCGTCGGCCATCCACGACAGGTTTTAAAAATCTTTTTTTTAATTTCGTTTTTTAGCTCCCGACGCCGATTCAAATATGAAACCTCCCGAGGTGAGGATTAAAAGGTTTTGATTTGATTGACTCATTTGGAGGATTTGATTGATCTTTTCTTGGTGGTTTATTTTGGTTTCAGAGAGAGGATTTGTCGGGGATGCAGCAGTTGAGTGGGAACAAAGTGAGGAGGCTGGAGTTCTTGCTGCCGGACGCAGTGGTGAGCGGAGCGGAGCGGATTGCGTCGTGACCATCGGGGGATCTAGAACAACCATTGCAGGGCAATCAAAATCTCGGGTCGGGTCAGACCCGGACCCGACCCGGGTCCGACGGGTCCGGGTCTGGGTCCATATTTTTAAGGACCCGCCGGGTCCTGGATTGGACCCGGACCCGCCGGGTCTTGTCACGGGTCGGGTCCGGGTCCACCCCGACCCGTCCCGGACCCGACCCGTTGACAGGCCTACCAGCAACCCCAACCCCACAAAGAAACTCAACCCCCCACAAAGCCACGCCAACGCCTCGTACTGCCCAACCAAAAACAAACCATCAATCCCATATCAAAAACCCCCAAATTTTAAAAAACCCTAAAAACCCCAGATCGGGATAACAAAAGATCTCACCTTTCTGATCATCAGCGCGAGGCGGTCGACGCACGGTTCAGGAAATGCGGTGTCGTTGTCCTAGATCAGCTCAGTGTGAATGGGAAGCAGTGAAAGAAAACAAGAAGATTCACGTCAAAAAAAAACTTCTGAATCGGCTCCTATGTGTTCTTCATCCGAATTGACTCCTATGTATCCTAAAAAAAAACTTCCCAATCGGCTCCTTTGACATAAAGCAGAAATTAATGGGATTCCATGATCATCGGACAAATACAAAAACCGTCAAAATGTGTTGGAGGTTGTTGTAAAATAAAGGGTAAAATAGGTAATGTACGACTGCCACCTCATGGGGTCTGGTTTAGGGTCTGTGAATCATTATTGTGTATATATATATATATATATATATATATATATATGAAAATGATTGCGTGCGGCGAACGGCAGGTGCGGCCGCGACGTGGGCCGTTCGATCGCGGGTCCATCGCATCCAACGGTCGAGATGAATCGCCCCCGACCGTCCGATGCGATGGACCCGTGATCGACGGCCCGTGATCGTTGCCGCACCTGCCGTTCGCCGCACGCAATCACGTCCCTATATATATATATATATATATATATATATATATATATATATATATATATATATATATGTTAAGGGAAATAAAGAGTCTGGGTAAAAATGTCTTTTTTTTTAATTCACCTGGATTGGGATCGGAGGAATATCACCTTTTGAGAGAGATTCCCAAAATCAAGCATTTTCAAACCCCCTCTCTCAATCTCAATCTCAATCTCAATCACAATCTCCATTTTAAAATTTATCTAAACAACTTATTGACCTGGATTGGGATTCTCAATTTCAATCCAGACACCCAATACTAATATCCAAACAACATAGTTTTATGTTTTATACTATGTAATTATTAGATTTTTGACATATTTTAAATATTAAATATATGATTTTTATTTTTGAATATTAAATCTTTGAATATTTTAATAATTATATAATTATTTTGTATTTTTCAGATATTTTGAATAATTATTCAAATTCAAATCTGAATTTTTGAATTAGATATTTACTTTCAGTGTTCGTATATGGAATACAGATATTTTGAGATATTTTGACAGATACATGCCTATCCTATTTATATCCGTACAATTGACAGGCTCAATGAAGACTGCACTAAATAAATCCTATCTCTACTGAGTAGTGCATTCTCTCGGAACGGACGGTCAGAGTTGGTCTATGCGAGTTTCAGCATAGCCTTACGTTCACCGCGAGTGAGTTTCCAGTCCAGCGCCCGTCCACGTGTCATGTCTGCTATGTCGAGACACGTTGAATCTGAAAAACGTGTTAAAGCAGTCACTGACACGACGTGGCGTCATTTAAATTCCTTTTTGTTGGGAAGTCGGGTCTGGATTTATTAATTTTTAAAATTTAAATATTGTGTCAGCAATGATTAAACAATTCTTTAAATTAAAATAAATTAAATATGTAATAATTAATTTTTTATTAATTGATTTATTAAAATGATAAGTTGCTGATTACACGGGAATAAAACGGAGATAAAAATTTATAAATAAGAGGTAATAACAGTGATTTGATAATTTAATGATAAAAACTTGACTAAACCCAAATACGAACCTGATAAAAAAAAAATTATCCCGCACTTGTCCGCATTCCAAGCCCAGATGCCTTAAACTAGTCTCATCCCATCTCATTTATATCAAGGCGATTTTTAGAATCCCAATTTTTAAATTTTTTTTAAAAATATTTCTATTTTTAATCTTAATTTTGAAGCTAAAAAATGATTACATCCAATTATTATGTTAATATATTTGATAAGTATTTAAATGCTTCACCAATTTTAGTAAAAGGAAGAGAAAAATAAGCTATTCATCAATTCCATCTTAACTTTGAAACTTTGTGACTTTCAATTATTTTTGTATTATTTTTTAATCTATAATTTCATTTTAACTCATTGTTGTGTGTATGTATCTATAAAATAAACATAGATACCAAGATAGTATTTCATGACATATCAAAGATTTCAATTTCGAATAAAATACAAGATATATTTCTAAACAAACAGGGAGACACAAAACATGACATTTTAAACTTGAAATCCAACCGACCCATATTTTTAACATACTGGGACATATTCAATTCTGAATATATACATGATATATTTTAAACTTGTTCTTGGGATCAAAATTGTTACAATAGGTCTGGGACATATTCTCCAAATAATGCATATCTGTTGAGGTATGAAAGTTTTGATATTTAGTTGACCATTAATAAGTTATAGATGAAATGTGAATAACAAGATGTAATTAACAGAATTATAAAAGGTAAAAAAATGTTATGACTTTTGAATCCTCTGATTATAAGCGATAATATGTGATTTAACATGTAAGCATTTTATGTTAGTGGAATAAGTTGAGTGAAATAATACAATTTGAATGGAATCTTAAATATCAATAACAATTTATTTTCATTTATTCTAACATAGTTTTTCGCACTTGAAAACAAGTAACTTATCACCGCCCGATCCTGCATACATGTTGCATAGATAGAAAACCGCCTAGGGCCCTCTTCTCCAAAGAGGCTCCCCAATTTTTTAATATTAAACATTTTGATATGATTTTTTTTTAAGTTTATGAATTAAAATTTTGGTTTCTTTTTTAAACTTAGACATATCCACCCATCTACTTTTTTTTTAATTCTAAAATTCCTAAAATCTTATTAATATTTTTTATTTATGGTTTATTTATTTGTTTATAATATAAATGATTATTTTTAACAACAAATCCCTTGGTTTTAAGATTACTTTTATTTTTTAAAAAAATGAGTTTTTCAAATTTCTATTTTATTTTTTGTTATTTTATATTTATTTTTTCGTTTTTTGTAGACATTTTTTTAGTTTATTATTCTTTATTTTTTATTTGATATTTTTGTTTTAACCATGATTTTTATGTATAATATTAAATTTTGTTATACTGTAAATACACTTGACCCCATTTAATTGATTTTCCTAATGCCACATCTAAATGCATTAATATCGGGGGCCGGCTCTGCAACTTATTCAGGCCTATTCCACTTTATTATCAACTGTTCTGATCCAGACAGCAGTGGATGCGGAGACACAATTCGGCGTGACGCGATGACACGGTAACTTCCTTACCTTTCGGAATCTCAAAAAGGAAGGTCATTTGTTTTTTGCCCCCTCCAAGAAATTTATATTTACAAAAAAAACCCCTCTTAAATGCTGGAATATTAAGTTTTACCACCCAACCTGCATCACCTTTCCCATGTCAAATCTCATTATTACCCCTACCCAAAGATCTAATTCTCTAAAACCTAGGAGTGGATGGTCATTTTGATCAAAAAAAAAAATTGATGTACCACGTGTTATTTGATGTAGACCTGTAATAAAAACCTTCTGCACCCAACTATATCACTCAACCACCTAAACAATAATTATCATTACAAAAACCCATATATTTTTTTATTATTAAAATGTGTCACTGGTCAAACAAACGTGATTGCATATGCAAATGATTTTATCGTTTTTGTGTTCACACTTCACAACACTCCACATTGCTTACACGGACCATTTTTTCTCACATTTGAGAAGCCTAAAAAACAATGAATCTCCAACAACAAGAGATATTAACATTTAATTTTTGAAATTAAATACTAGTAACTTCAAAAGAAGTGAATAATTAATCAATTATCAAGTTAACTCAAAAAAATATTTCAATCTTTAATAAAACTATTTCAAATATAAATTTGATTTTTTTGTTTCTCAAAGACTGTCATATCTCAACCCAGTAAACAAAAAAACCAACAACATAATTAAGACCTTAATAATTTTTAAATTTTCATAAGTTATATAAACTTAGATACAAACATAATGTAATTATTTATAATTCATTCATGTATTGCTCTTTTGAAAATAATTTTTATTTTCACTGCGTAGATGAATTTATTTATTTATTTATTTTTGTTGTAATATTAGATGAATTTATTATGTAATATACCATAAAAACCAAGGTTCACAATTGATCTCATACCGTTACGTTGTCCAAGTTTTTGAAAAGTCCGATGTCGTCGAACCACCTCAATATAAAACTTTAGGTGGACCCCACCTACAATTAAAAATAAAACGCTTCCACTTCGTTTGATCCGCCACAAATCCCACCCATCCAACGGCCACAAATCCTCCCTCTCCAACCCAATAAAAAATCCTAACCGTCCAACACGTCCGTACATCGAACCACCCTTTCCAGCCGCGCTTCCTATAAAATCCCACGCCGACCTAACAACAACTCTCTCTCTCCTCCTCTCGCTCTCAATCTCACTTTCAGAGAGAGAGACAGAGAGTGAGCGAGAGAGACTCGCAAACGTCCGACGCCGACGCCGCGATGATCTCGCTCTGCAGGGGCCACCATCACTTCCCGGTAACAATCGCTTCTCAAAGTTTTTTTTTTTTTTAATATTCCGGTCCTCCCTTGAAATTCGATCTCAAAAGACGTCCAAATCAGATCTCTCTCGCATTTCACTGAAATTTTTGCCTTGCTATATAAAAACCGGACTCGGTTGATCGAGTCAGAGCGGGAAGGGGAGGGACGGGTACACGCGATCCTCTATTTCTTCTAATTGTTCACAGAGGAGGCTCGTCGCATTCGGAGGCGAAGCGCGTCGGAGGGGGTTGAGGAGCGAAGTGATGATGGAGAGCGCGCTGAGGGAGATGAGCATCAGCGACGGTGAGTCCGGCTTCGACGCTTCACGGAGGCCCAACGACGGCGGCGGCGTCCAGGACGCCTACGGCGAGGACCGGGCGACGGAGGACCAGGTCGTCACGCCGTGGACCGTCACTGTCGCCAGGTCTGTCGATGTGCGCACGTGATTTGATCGCTCGATCTGAGCCGACATTTTTTTTTTGTTTTTTTTTGTGATTGTTTATGATTTCAATGTCGACCCGTTAATTTGTCTTCATCTCTTGAACTTGTCTGATTTTTTGAGGATTTTTTTAAAAAAAAACAGAGGGAATAAATTAGAGTTTATTTTATAATTTCAGGATTTTTTTATATATAAATATTTCTTTATTCTGATGTTGATGCGTGAGGGATCTTGGCCGTCGATATTTTCAATCAGATTTTATTTAATATGTTTATTCATTTGTTCTGATTTCGTTTTTGGTCGATTTGTATGGATGTTTGTGGATCTTACACTGAAACTAATGTTCGCGACTGTTTTATGATCCCTTGTTATTTAAAAAGGGGGAATAAATTAGAGTTCATTTAATAATTACTATGATCCTTATTATTATATAAATATTTCTATATTCTGATGATCATGCGTGAGGGATCTCGGCCATCGGTTTAATTTCTTCGATCAGATTTTGTTTATATATTTATTTATCTATTCATTCATTTGTGCTGATCTCGTTTTTGGTGGATTTGTATGGATGCCTCATGTCTGTGGATCTTACACTGAAACGAATGTTCGCAACTGGTTTATAATCCCTTGTAATTTTTTATACTGTGATTTTGAGTTTATTTTGTAGCTTAGTTTGATTTATCATGACTCGTGACGGATCTCGGCCGTCAGTCTCATGTTCTTTAATTTTCTCCATCAGATTTTGTTTTTTTGTCGGTTTATGTGTATATTGATAGATCTTACTCTGCTTTACCAGAGAGAGACAGAGAGACCTTAAAATGAAATGAATATTTTCAATTGATTTATTTATTTATTGTGCAATGTAATATGAATTTGTGTTGATGAGTGTCAGGTTCTCGCTCATTTTATTTGATTATTTTTTAATGAAATTATCGAGTCACTTTTAAAGATATATATTTTTTTGCAATGTAATTTGTATTTCATGACATTGTGCGTTGGTTTCACTTAATTTTGTTGGGATATTTTAGTCACTTGAAAGTTGTGTACTGCCACCCCTTTTTACTTCGCTCCTTAGCTTAGTTTGATTGATTCATATTATGTAAATTTGTGAATCAGATTTTGTTCATCTGTTTTTTAATTTTTAGGTCTTTTTTTCCATCATAAAAAATATTGTAGGACTATTTTTATGTATATGTATAGATCTTGCACTGAAATAATGGTCTGCAAATTATTTAAGATTTTTTGTAATTTATGCTGTGATTTGCAATGTAGCCTGGCTCCCCTGATCGGGAGGGATTTCACCATATCTGCCATCGGTTTCTTAATTTTGTCATTCAGATTTTTCTTGTGCTTTTTTTTTGGTGAATTTATGTGGACATTTTAGAGATTGTAAATGTAAATTTACTATATATATATATATATATAGATCTTACACTGATATGCAGGTTTGCTACTGATTTTAAGTATATTCTTTTCAATGTAATTTGAATTTCATGTTATTGTGTGTGAGAATCTGATTTGTGCCAGAATATTGTATATGACCAGTTGAAATGTTATGCACTGTAATTTTTATTTTATTTATTTTATTGTTTTTTATTTTTTACTTTGTAGCTTTGTTCAATTGATTGTGAGCAATTTCGGCTGTCCGTTTCATGTTCTTCAACTTTATCAATCACACTTTTTTTCCCTAATGATATTGTTTTTGGTCAGTTGTATATATATTCATAAATCATACACTGAAATGAAGGTTTGCAACTGATCTTGGAAGTTAATTGTTGTAATGCAATTTGGATTTTGGATTTTCTTAATTGTTCGATTTTTTTAATTACAAAATCATCTGATTTGTTAGTAATTTGCTGATCACATTTTCTTTTTCTGCTCTTTGACCAATTTAAATGTATATCTATAGATGTTACACTGATATGAAGGTTTGCAACTTGTCTGACAAATAGACTTTTCTGCACTGCAATTTGGATTCCATCTGTTTGCTTAATTGTTTTGACTTTTTGGGCTGCAGAATTGTCGGATTTGTTAGATTAATTTTGTGAATCTATTTTTTGTATTTTGGGACGTCAATTTTGGTGTGTATTTGTAGATCTTACCCAGAAATGAAAGTTTGCAACTGATTTTTGATGTTATTTTTCTTTGCCATGCAATTAGATTTTATGTTGATGCATCAATTGTTCTTTTCTTTTTTTTGTTTCTTTTTTTTTTTTTTTTTTGGGGGGGGGGGGGGGGGGGGGGTGGGGGGTGTTCTGCTGTTGTAGCTTGTCAGATTTGCTTAGTTATCCGATTTTTTTTTCTTTCGAAAGTGTAAATTTGTTAGCTTAAAATTCAGTCGGATTTTTATGCTTCTTTTGGTTAATATCAAACACTGAAATGGAGAATTGCAACTGAATCTTCAAGTTATTATGTGAATTGTGATTTAATTATCATATTAACACCTATCGGTTTGCTTAGTATTTTTTTTGTCTTCTTTGTAGTGGCTATTCACTGTTGAGGGATCCCCACCACAACAAAGGACTCGCCTTCACGGAGAAAGAGAGGGATGGCCACTACCTTCGAGGACTCTTGCCACCTGTCTGCATCAGTCAAGAGCTTCAGGTGTGTGCCCCATTAATCCTTTTGCTTATGAGAACCCTTTTTTGGATTTCACTAACTTTTGGGTGGATTTCCGTTTATCAGGAGAAGAAGCTCATGCAGAATCTGCGGCAATATCAGGTCCCACTACAGAGGTACATGGCGATGATGGATTTACAGGTATATTTGTTTTTTGTTTTTATTTTTGTTCCCCTCTCCCCCCCCCCCCCCCCCCCCCCGAGACCTGGTTATTTATTGGTTCTTTGATTTATAATTGGATTTCGGTGTTTGATGTAAACAGGAGAGGAATGAGAGGCTTTTCTACAAGGTTCTTGTGGATAATGTTGAGGAACTTCTTCCGATTGTGTACACGCCGACTGTCGGTGAGGCTTGCCAGAAGTATGGGGGTATTTTCAGGCGCCCCCAGGGACTCTACATCAGCTTGAAGGAGAAGTAAATCCATGTTGGACTTATTTTTTGAAGTTTATCATTAATTGTAAAGGAAACTTGTAGGATATATGTTATATACCAAGCTTGTTAAGTTGTATCACTTGTATGGATACGCTTACTAGCTTTAAAATGACCAGGATTCATGGATCAGTTAAATCACTTATGTTGCAGTGAATTAGCTTTTATTTTATTTGAGTTGTAGATTTTTTTTAACTAAATGTGCATATATATATTAATAATACATTTGTACTACAAAATGTTGATGGTTTTACAGGGGGAAGATTCTTGAAGTTTTGAAGAATTGGCCTGAAAAAAGCATCCAGGTTATTGTTGTCACTGACGGAGAGCGTATCTTGGGGCTAGGAGATCTTGGGTGCCAGGTAAAATAAATGAAAATTTACAGTGAGCACATATACATAAGTAAATATATATAACTTATTTGTTGTATATGTTTTTATTAAATATATGTAGGGAATGGGAATACCTGTTGGTAAACTTTCTCTTTATACCGCACTTGGGGGAGTGCGTCCATCAGCGGTGAGCATTTGCTTCCTAGATTCCTTTTTGGCAGTTCATTTACAAACAAGATGTGATTTATTTTATTTTTCCTTTTTTTTCTCAATAAAGGAGATGTAAATCACATGTATGCTATTATTCTCTATTGTTTATTGTAAAATTTGAATTTTTCAAAAATCTTTGACAGGGCTTGCCCATAACAATCGATGTGGGTACAAACAACGAACAATTGTTGAAGGATGAGTTCTACATAGGGCTCAAGCAAAAGCGTGCAACTGGCAAGGTAACACTGATGACTGATCATACTTGTGATCATGATGACGACTGACGTAGCTTGTAAACTCTCACTATTTTTCAAGATATATTTATTGTTAACAATATTGATAGCGTTAAGGGTTGGATTTCTCCATTCTTCAAATATAGGAATACAACGATTTCATGGATGAATTTATGTGTGCTGTCAAGCAGAACTATGGCGAGAAAGTCCTCGTACAGGTTTTTTTTTTCTTTTCTGATCATTTGGGTTTTCTTGATACATTCCTGTAATTTTACTGAGTGTGTTTGCTGGCATCCTGAGTTGATTGCATTTTGCAGTTTGAGGATTTTGCAAACCACAATGCTTTTGAACTGTTAGCAAGATACAACACAACTCATCTTGTGTTTAATGATGATATTCAGGTAAACTGACTGATGCTGCCAATCATACCTTTTAAATATAAGACTTTAAGGGTTCATGCTTTTCAAATGAAATCAGATCTGAAAGTGATTATTGTATATTGCAGGGAACTGCTTCAGTGGTCCTTGCAGGGTTAGTTGCAGCATTGAAGATAGTTGGTGGAAACCTGGCTGATCACACTTTCTTGTTCCTTGGTGCAGGGGAGGTCAACATCTTGTTAACCTAATTAATTTTCCTTGAGGCATTGCTATATTTCATTATATGTTACTTGTATTGGGGTCTTCATGTTTGAGCAGAATTTAATATATAGGGTAAATTTTTATTTTAATAAAAGCTCCTATCGCTTTAAGAAAAAGGGTAAATACTAGTCTGTGCTGTCAGTGTTTTAAGTTCTGAGTTATTGAATTTTGGGATATCTGAATCTTGGACTAAAACTGCTAAGCATTGAGATCAGATGAAAACCTATTAGCTGCAGAGCCAAAAATAATGAACCTAAGAAGAATTGACTGTATGAACTGTGAAACTTAAAAGATTGCAATGGTGATGCCATCATCTGAGTTTGGTTGGTTGAAGATTGATCAAATTAATGCTAGATCAATGCGAAGAAACCAACAGAACATCTATTGGTTGGGTGAGGCCAGACAGATGAATTTGGCACAACTAATGAGATGTTAATACCTGATTTAAAAGGGACTAGAACCAATTTTTGGTTGTCAACAATGTTATGGTTTATACCATTCTGCTTTTGAAACTGATTTGTGGAGTCTGAACAGTAAGTCAATAACTTAGGAATCTGAATTCTCAAAACCCATGTTATTGAACATACTGTTAATGTAGTGTTGCACATGCGTCAATATGTCCATCATTTTATCTGGGATGTCATTGAGTTTGGTCTTTGCAGGCTGGTACCGGGATAGCGGAACTAATTGCCATGGAGGTGTCAAAACAGGTATGAACCAAATTGTTAGAGATTTGATTTCTTTTTTCAATTGCACCTCAGAGGATATGGTGTTTGGGGCTCCAATAACTTTTGAAATTGAAATATCTTATTTGACCATTGTTGCAGACAAAGATTCCCATAAAAGAGGCTCGCAAGAAAGTTTGGCTCGTGGATTCTAAGGTAGTATTACTCAAGCACTATAACTATTTTGTGCGCATCATTTTGTCAATCTTAATCCTTTTTTTTTCCCTATTCCAATGTGCCGGAGAATTGAATTTTTCAGGGACTGGTTGTTAGCTCACGTTTGCAGACGCTCCAAAGCTTCAAGAAGCCTTGGGCTCATGACCATGAACCACTTACAACTCTATTGGATGCTGTCCAGGTGCTTTTCTTCTCTTGAACAAGTATTCTATTCTCATATACACAGACGCAAGTGCTAGTCTTTTTTTTAATGTATCTAGATCGAGACTAATACGTCCTATGTTCTACGACTGAGAAAGCTCAGATCCATGTTTCACATATTAGAGACCTGGTGCTTTACATGATATATATTGAAGATACAAAAAGTGGTGTCTGTTCAATCATTTTCTTACTCGCATGTAAACTTTCTTGTGATCTTTAAACGTACTATATACCAGTGTGATATTTATCAGTTCAACACTTCGTTTTACCAACACTCCTTTGTATTAGGCAATCAAACCAACTGTATTGATTGGAACTTCTGGTGTCGGGAAGACATTCACAAAGGAGGTTATTGAGGCCATGTCCTCCTTTAATGAGGTATCTGAGCAACTTTTCTCTCTCTCCCCTCGTCTCCTTTATTTTCCTAGGCCAGACGTACATGAGAAAATGCATTCCTTGATAGTTGTTTCAAATCAAATACAGAAACCTTTTATTCTTGCGCTATCAAACCCAACTACGCAGTCGGAATGTACAGCTGAAGAAGCATACAAATGGAGTAATGTTAGTATTTCACATGATTTCTCTCCCTCTCCCTTGCAGTTTCACTTTAAACTGTAATGAAGCAAGCAATTTGTTTTCTGATCTGTTTGCAGGGTCGAGCAATTTTTGCTAGTGGAAGCCCTTTCGACCCTGTTGAGCATAACGGAAAGATTTTCACACCTGGCCAGGTCTGATTCGCTTTTTTTTTGTTCATCTTTTCACAGTTGAAACACTTTGTTTCCACACAATTGATTTTTGATACATATCTTTATTATGTTTTGTTATTATTTCCAGGCTAACAATGCTTACATATTCCCGGGACTTGGTCTGGGGCTTGTGATTTCTGGAACCATCAGAGTCCATGATGACATGCTTCTCGCAGCATGTGAGTTATCCTTCTGCATAAATTAATTCAGCCCAATTTTTTTTTTGTTAATCCAACATCAAATTGATGATGGTTAATTAATCATTAAATTCAGACACATCAATATTTCTTTTTTGTTGCCAATCCTGCCTCAAATGCCACATCTCCTGACTTGTATACTAAAGTTTTGTTCCCACAGAATATACAATCCACCAACTCATTTACCAAATATCCAGCAGTCATTATGAACATGAACTGAAGCATGATAACCCTTTAACATAACACTTAATCATCGCATGCAACAATTACTAGTATTTCTTTTTCACTGAAACAGCGGAAGCGTTAGCTCAGCAAGTAACAGAAGAGAACCTTGAGAATGGACTGATTTATCCACCATTCAAGATCATCAGGAAGATATCGGCGCACATTGCTGCAAGTGTAGCGGCCAAAGCTTATGATCTCGGTAAGAAAAGAAAACAACGTTTCTTCTTAAATGGCAGTACATCGCCTCAGTTCCTTATACACACACACACACACCCCTATTTGTGATTGGCAGGTTTGGCTACCCGCCTCCCTCGCCCCATGGATCTGGTGAAGTATGCAGAGAGCTGCATGTACACACCGAATTACCGAAGCTACCGATAAGTCTAAACTCTGACTCTGCCCTATTGTTTTTTCTGCTGATGCTGTTTTCAATGGGGTTATGGAATGGAGCATTCTAATAAGTGTGGGGTTTAGATCTCTATTCGATATATCACTTTACAGTTGATGAACACATGCCTTTATCATTACATTTGTCTGCAATTTTTTGATTAAAGTGAAAAGAAAATCAAATACATATTGATTCATGAGAAAAATCTTCTTGTCTTTGTTATCCATTGATCAGACTCTTCATTTGAAGGAAATGTTACTGAATTTTATATTATTAGCTCTTTTTTTTAAAACTGATCGGTTATGATACAATATTGATTCTCCACCAGTGATACACCTTTAGTTAAACCCAATAAAGGATATAAAAAATTAAAATAAAAAAGAGATCTATATCAATGAAGGATGTGTCTAATTTTTATAAATATGGATCCCCTCTTTTTATTTGTTCATTTGGAAATCAATTTTCATTGAGGGGTCAATCAAACATTAATTCTTTTATCTGAGTTTTAGATATTATTACCTAAACAATAATTGTTTTATTTTTTGTAAACATAGAATTTCATCCAATGCCTTACCTTCAAACTTGCAAACCCTACATGCTCTTATTTTTTGGAGAAGGGTACCTCAAAAGTCAAAAATCATTTGCACCATTCACATTTAAACTTTAAATTCATTTAATTTTTCAATTTCAAAGTTTACATGGAAGTGCACTCATGTGTGCACATATATATATGTACACACGCACAAGTACATATATAAATGTGTGTAAATAAGCACACACAATACATACAAGCACAAACAGTAGAATATCATTAAGATGTCAGAGAGTTCAACACAAAGTGTGATGTCATTAATATGTCAAATTTTCCCTTGTGAAATTAATGTGAAATAAACCATGAAATCCATGCTGAACGAAGCACATCATGGAATACATAATAAATGTATTTCACAGACACAACATATCAATCTTCACATGATCTATTCCTAACCCAAAACCTCAGTCATATAGAAACCTCAAGAGGAAGACCTGAACAAGTACTCTGACTCCCTATGCAAGTGTTTCTTCCCCGAATCCCGATTCATCGCCTTCTGAAACCAATACGCGGATGCTTTTGGAATTCGTCGTAAGTTTTTATCAGTGTAGTCGACATGGTAGAGCCCCAACCTGAACGGGTACCCATTATCCCACTCGAAATTATCAATGTAGGACCACATCAAGAATCCCCGGACATCGGTTCCAGACCTGAAATGATTCAGTGACAATTAGAGGTAGGTAGTTTCAGTTAAAGCTTCTTGCAAATGCAATGTGGTCATAATTTGATGTACCGCATCGCTTGGAGTGTATAATTTAGCGTATCCTCAATGTATCGGATCCTGTCGTAGTCTTGAAGAATGTCGATGAGAGGCTGGCCTTCATCGAGCGTTACGTAGCCTGAGAGTACAATTCATAGGTTATGGGAATCCTTGAAACATGTATCAGATGTATAAACAGCATTATTATAGAGATTACCTATCTCTGTGATGTACATGGGAGGATTGTGGTAGTTTTTCCTGATGTAGTCCAAGAGTAGCTTAATCCCTTGTGGGTAAGATCTCCAGTAATCCACTCCTCCTTCCTGGGTAGGTTTTTTTTATGAGTTAGTACTAACCCATGTCACTAATTTCATAATTTGGGGATAATTCACAATCCAGTATAATTTAGGTCAAGTTCAGGAAAAATTGGAAAAAAGTTTTAAAAATTTTAAAAATTACTTGTGACGTGCAAAATCACCTATATTAAATTAAATCCATGATCTCTCAATGATGTTAAAATATGAAAAATTTATAATGGTTTTTGAGTTCAAATTATATTTGAATTTAGAGAGCAAAATCTTCAAAAAATTGACCTTAAAAATCTAAGAGAGCAAAATTTGTCGGAGCATTTTTATCCCTTTTTGGTTTTATATCTGTTGTAGAAGAAAGATATGTATAATACAATTAATACATTGTTTATTCATTCAAAACGTGAATAATTTAACAAGGCATATATTGTTAATGAGACATGATTTTAAACAAGATTAAAACTTTAAAGTTCACATTTAATATGTGAATCAATCAATTAGCATCAGGAAACAGGGGTACCAACAGTATACATGCATCAGAGACTGATTTTATGACTTAACAGAACAAAAACATGTTTGTTATATATAATTATATAATGACACAATTGTTCCAGGTTATACTCACACTAGGTCCAATCTGAACACCATTCTTGTCACCTGCACATGAAAATCAAGCACTTGTAAGCATTTGCATCACAAGTTCGGGAAGGTTTGGGTAGACAAGAAGGGTTGAGTTTTTACTGGAAGTGACGGCAAATGCGTCTGGAACATCAGGACTGTCGGGTAGGACTTGATCTGGTGTGTCTGTTTTCCTGCTGTTAGCCTCTTCGGTCGCGTTGTCCATAACATATAGGGTCACGTAGTGGTTCACTCCGATGAAGTCAAATGAGCCCTTGATGGCTTCGGACTCTTGTTTGGTGAACACTGGAAGTCGGTCTCTGACCAGGCGTTTCACCGATGATGGGTAGTCGCCAAAGACTATAGGATCAAGATACCTGCGTCGCATATACATATATGTAAGTGCTTTCATAGTGTAACTCTGCTCAAACAAAACATATATGGGTATACTAGGATATTTATAGCATTACGGGCGGTAAATACGAGCAGTGGTCATAACTTTTTAAATGTGAATTCTTCTCTTATATTAGTTGTTTTGATTTTATTTGAAATTGTGTGGGAGAGTGGTGTGTTTTGAAAATGTGACAACTTTGATATGTTTTGAGAGATGTGTGTGAGAGTGGTAGGTGAGATATTCTTTTCAAAATGACATAAAATGGTATAGATGAGGGTAAGCAATTCCAGTACATGGGGTGTAGCTATTGGATTTTATACCCTAAAAACAAATGGCTAATGTTTTCAATGAAACCAGATATTCAAAAGCAGGAGTTAGATACCCTTCTCTAGGTTTAGAATAATAAAGTATGTATGGTATGGAGATGGTGGTAGGAAGATGTAGTACATACAGGCCCAATGTGTTGTCAATGACTCTCTGAGTGGCATCCTCATCTTGTTTTGATGATGAATAGGGTATGTACCAGTCTGAATGCAAAGATATCCCAATTGTCCCCTTCTGCCTTTCCTGCATTATATACACACAAACTCTCATTCAAACATGAATATGTATATTAACTTGGATTCATGTAACAATTAAGAATAAGTGGTGAATACAACATTTTTGTTTTAAATTTCCTTAGCTTTAACCCCCGTTTGTTTCTAGTATAAGACCCTAGATAATCCCGGATGACCCCGGATAAGAAATTTCAAGTGTTTGTTTACCCCGGATAACCCCTGATAAAGTATGCCAGAATAAACCTTGATAAAGTGGTATATGGATTCCAATCAATCCCTGGAATTAAAGTTATCCTAGGTTATTCCACCCAAAGATTATGTGGGTCCACTGTCAAATCAACTGTCATCACTTCTTATAAATCACCTATCAAATCAATTATCATTACTTTTTTACATTTTATAAATCATTATTCATACTTTATTCACATTTTACCTAAACAACAAAACATTTATTCTTACGTTTACCGACGAAAATAATGCAAAACACAACAAATCATTTTATCTTTATTTATATTCATTTATGCTTGGATAAATGTATACCCTAGAATAAAATATATCTCTGTTCCAAACGGGGGATTAGTGTCTAGAATAATACAGTGAAGCATGGAAAAGTAAGTTAGATTGACAAAAATGTTCACTAGTTCTAACTTCTAACAAGGTCTACTCCAGTATCACCACATGACTTTAATTAGCATAACTTTCAATTGATTACACATAATTCTAAAACGAACTAGATATTCTCAAATTCTATTCTAAACCTATCAATTGTTTGAAAAATATCTGTCTCAAATGGGATTTTTTTCCCTCTTACAACTATATCTGAAAGAAGAGAGACCTTGAAATCTTGTTTCCAATCCTCAAGTTCTTTTTTACCATATCAATTTTTATCACTTTCACCTGATCATCCCAACTAATGTTCAAACCTAAATATGTCAATTATCTAAAAAAATAGTTACGTTCACTCTCAAACAGATATGGACATTAGGTGTCTATTTAGTGCCTATGAGAGCTCACCCAATATTTGGATCTGTAAATCTGGACGGCTTGAGAGTGCGCGAGGAGGAGATTGTGAGCCACTACATAAGGCTCCCTTGATGAGTCTCCTCCGGCGCAATTTCCGTACTGGGGAGAACACCTTCCTGGCGCATTGATCCCATTCTGGTAGCCATGGGTGGCGAAAATGGAAGGCTCGTTGATGGTCACCCATTTCTTCACTCGATCTCCATATCGTCGAAAGCAGAACTCCGCGAATTCACTATAGTCATTCCTGAAAAATATAGTTGCTTGTTCAAAGTTAGCGTTTGAAAACAAGTTTGAGAAATAATGTTTCCAATGAAAACTTGAACAAGAGGCTTTTGGAAATGGCTTTGAATTGAGTATAATTCTGCAGAAATAGAATCAATTGTCCATATCTGCTTCCAAAAAGAAAATTATGACACCAAATATGTTGAATGAAGAGACATAAACATTGCGTAAGCAAACGAGAGTGCACCATTTAGTTACCACTATATAGTAGGATGTTTATACACCTTGTCTAGTTTGTATTGTCAGTAGTATGGAGACGCCCCCAGTCGACTCTACATTCCGCTAGTGAAGTGTATATTGTCTTAATATAGTATATACTTAATTTTAATTTTATTTTTTAGAAAAATAAATATATATACTTTACTTTTCTATAATTTATAAACTTCATTAGTTGGGTATATATTAACAAAAAAATCAAATCGATTGGAGACTAAAAACAAGAGTGGATATATCATTTTCCATATATTTAAGATGATCATGTGTAAATTTCAATTAAGGTGGAGTAATCTCCATTAAAAACAGTTTTCATATTCTCTATATGACATTTTTATATAGATTCATACAAGAATTTCTGTGTCCGTGACACACTCAGTGGAATGAGATGAACTTACAGGATTCTCTTGCTTCTGAATCCTCCATATTCATCTTCAAGTACTTGTGGGACATCCCAATGGAATATAGTTACCATAGGCTCAATACCTGAAATAATTGGGATGAAAAAATAAGATGAAACATTTATGTGTGAATTTTGTTCAAAATCAGATTTTGCATGGCATGGTACCATTTTGTATGAGTTCATCTATGAGGTTGTTGTAGTATTGCACTCCCTTTTCATTGATTTTTGAATGCCTAGTTGATCCTCCTATGAGAGAGAGCAAAAAGGGGAGTAAAAAATGAATAATTATTATTATAGAATTTTTTATTATAAACATAGGAAATGTTGAATTATATAATACCTGGAAAGATCCTTGGCCAGGATATTGAAAACCTATAGACATCTGTTCCTAGGCTCTTGAGGATCTGTACATCTTCCTGAAGAGATTAAAAAATTCCACCAATAAAGATCACTCAAAGATATAGATATAAAATTTAAATTAAATAAGCCTCCTTATAAAAATAAATTATTTATCTAAAGTTCCTTATGAATGATTTGGTATGCGAGATGGTCAGAAAACCATTCTGATTAATACCTCCCCATAAGATAGCTTATTTAATAGTTTATATATTTTTTAAAAATCACTATTTACATTAGTTTTGATGGTTCAAAGTGACAATTAAAATGAATTCACAAGAGTTATATACCTTGTAAAGGTGATATACATCAGCTGCCACATCTCCATTTCCCCCACCCATATCTTCCCTAAAATCAAACATGCCTCATTTGAAAAATCAACAACTCAAATAAACAAATGACAAATAAATAAATAAATCACAGACATTGAAACGGGTTTTATTTTTTTGTTTATTTTCATTTTTACCAGGAACAGATGAGAAAGTATCCCATATGCTTAGTCCCCTCCCATCCTCCTGAGCTGCTCCTTCCACCTATATATTATTCCAATATATTAAATAACAAATTTTCATATTAAAAAAAAAAAAAAACAGTGTTTCTCATTATCTCATATGTTTTTCTCTGTCATCTAACATGGCATATACAGTATACTTGATATTCTTTCAATCAATAAGCATGATACTTTAGAAAATTCAATGTGCTTTTTTCTACAAATGACTAAAGTGTAATTTTTTTTTGTATGTTCCTCAATTTTCGAGAGAGTAGAGAGAGAGAATAGAATGGAAACTAACTAATTATCTTAAATAAAATAAAATAAAATCAAAACATGAACAACATCATAATGTAATTTGCATCACCTGATAAGCAGAGGTGCTGAAACCAAACTGAAAATCATCAGGGAAAGACTCTCTATTGATAGCATTGCAGAGTGTCTCTTTGGGTCTTGATAACAAAACACATAACATAAGAATCACCAAAGTTTGTAATTCCATTTTTAGCTCTTGTTGCATTGATTTGTTTGGTTTTCAAATGTGTTTATAGAACACAAGAGCTAAAGCTACTGCTTCGGTTTGATATTCGAATTTCCAAAGCTACCCCCACAAGATTGAATTCTGCCACTGGACTTCTTCAGTCATTGAGGGGTGTTTTTGTCATTATGAGAAACGTGGCGTGGGAGGAGAAACCCCCACCGAGCGTGTCGTGAAACACGTGGGATTTTTGGGTTGGCATTTTATTCCCAAAATACCCCTGTACGTTGAATCGGATCTGGTGAGTCAATCCGTTCATCTGGACCGTTCGATGAGTGTGCCCGTCTCCATAGCCAATCAGACGGTTCAAAATTCATAAAATGAAATTACGGTTCATTCATGACAGTTTCCCGTTTATTTAATAAAGGGGAAATTAATTTCGGGTCCTTTGAGTAAACCCTGTATTATTTTTAAGTCTATGAAATATCTGAATTTATTTTTAAGTCCCAAATTAGTTGGGGTATTATTTATGGTCCTTCCATCCAATGAAAGTTATCTTTTTTCATTTCTTTCAATTGTCTTTATCTTCTTCGGTTGCATGTAGATGTGTGATTGAAACACTAAATTTTTTGAATCTTGCATTTTAAACTCAGATTTTTAAAAGCATTGTTTTATTAACTTTTCAATCATAAGATTTTTTGCCTGAAAAAGGAAAATGATGAATTGAAAAGCTAAACGCTGAAAATGTGTTTGGATATGCGTTTGAGAATTTTTATCTTTTTAAATAAGAATCTATCCTATTACATGAAGCTATTGGAATTTCCCTCTGGATATTATATATGGATTTATTATTATTCTGGACTTATTGGCATTCTGGATTCTTTCATATATGTAAGGGATGAAATCTAATTCTCCCCTCCTAGGCCGGATCTTCACCGATCCAGGCTTCGGATGTAGACCCGAGACAACGTTGGCTCGGCCCCTTCCTTGCGACGATCTGCTATGAGCCTTTAATCCTAGTTGTCGTCTTCCTCCTCCTCCTTCCGCCTTCGAGTACTTGGAACTCACACCAGTGTGGTGTTGGTTAACGCCCCTCCAACGCTCAAGTCAGTGACCTCTTCATATGAAGAAGAAGAACTTAGAATTCTTGAGTATGAGTAGGAGAGAGAGAAAATATTCGTATACCTTGAGAGGGAGGGAAGTCCCTCTTTTATACTAAACAAGGGCGTGTCGAGTTTGGCCTTGAGGGCCGATCATATAATGATATGGAATCTCCACGTGGCTTCAGGATCTGTGGACATGTGTTATCTAGGGATCATCATCCTATAACTGTTTTTCTAAAATTATGTCCTTTTCCAATGTCAGGAAATATTCCCCTTGTTAACCGTTTTCTTGCAGGGGAGGGCCTATGGCCAATCTGCTTTTTAGTTCGGGTATTACCTCTTGGACGGCTTATCCCTAAGGTCGGGCATTATTCAATACTCGTCCTTAGATCTACAGTGTATGATCGACTTATTTTGGTCGGGCATAACTTTTGTCTAACTTGGCCTGGTCAAGCATAGTCGTTTGCCTGACCTGCCGAGGAGAGCGGGCTCGCTCGGGCCATAATAGAATTCTGGCCCATGGGCTTTCTTATCCCGGATTCTTATTTTTACCGTCATGGGCTAATCCTTGCTTAATCCTAGTTCTTATACAATCTTATCCCCTATTCAGCTTTCTGATTAATTTGGTCTCCTACAATGCCCCCTTCTTTTGATCTCTCAATTGCTTGGGAGTCCAGAAGAACTGATCTCAGGAGACTTGTTGATTGAAAGGCTTGTCCGCCAAGCCTTCCGGGTTGATTGGATTTGGGCATTGGGCCTGATGGCCCATACTCGCGACACTTGTCACCTTCTCATGTGTTTTCTTCATTTAATGTCACCTGGGAGATAACCTTTGAAATTTAATTTTTCCGCTTCGTTTCCCCAAACGGTTAGGCTGTCGGTTCAAAACCCCTTATATACATGTACTCGTTCTCTCATTTTCTTTTCACCTCTTACGAATTTTGCATCCTTTATAGCTTTCGACCAGCCCTTCTTTGTTCTTCTCCTTTGCTCCAATATTTCATTCTAATGGCACGATTCCCTGATAATTTTGTGGTCGAGGAATATACGAGGGAGATGCCTCCACCCCTGGATCCTGAGTCTCTTTGATTTATTCTGGCCAGATTGAGGCCGGTATGATCACCTTCCCATTATCCCTACTGATAATGGAATTTTTGAGCTTCTTTAGCCTTCATCCTCTTCAGCTCGTCCTGAGCGCTTATCGAATTCTGACGGCAATCACTACCCTCAACCGTGCCCTCGGCATCAACCTCGGGCTGAACTAGGTGAGGAGCTTCTATATTCTGAAGCTCCTCAATGGAGGGGGCAAGATGTTTTATCTGGCCCAAAGGTCGGCATCACCAGAGCTTATAAAGGACGCCCAAGAGTTCGTTTATGATTGGCGATCCAAAGTTCTCAAGATTCAAGGCGCTTAGATGCCCGAAGACTGCGTGTACCGGATTCCGTTTCTCTGGAGGAACTCACCATTGGGGTCAGGTCGGTCTTTCTTTCCTGCAATAGTTGCTATTTTTCCTTTTAAGGATGATTTTCCTTTATAAATCATTTCTCTCTAGGTGAGTCGTCCCTCAACGCGTGTCCTCCTCGGGAAGATCTTCGCATGGGGGACGTGGACCGTGCCTTGGGCTTTGAGGGTAGAAGCTGGAAGACCCTGCTGGCCGGCGCCCCTCTCGATCATCAAGTTTCCCCTGCTTCTGTCCTCGAAGAACAACAAGAAGAGGAAGAAGTTCTCGGAGGTGGTTCTCCCCTGCATCAACGGGTGCCTCCTTCTCCTCCTCTTGCGGACTCTCTGGATCGCTCTCCTCGGTTGGAGGATCATGCGGGTTCTTCCAGAGCTCTCCAGCGGCTGAAGGGCCCATGGCGTCAACACTGGTTCCTCCATCTCCCTTGTAAACGCCCAGTTAGGCTCATAGTTCTAGCCCTCCTCGAGTTGCGGCTGACCACCAGTTTGCAGTGCCCACTGCCCTTCCTCGCAAGGCCAGCTTCAGATCTTGGGGACACATCGTCACCATTAGGAAGGAGCTCGAGAAACTACGGCTTTTGATCAAAGAGATGGAAGAAGATGAGTGACCCAAAGATTTTTGTACCGGTTTTTACGCCGGTTACATGGCTGATCGAGATGGGGAAGCCTTTCCTTGCTCGACTCAACTGAAAGAGATTTATGACATCTCTCTTTATGAGAGAGGTTATTGCCGCTTTGCGGAGGACGTCCCGACTACTTCTACTCGGTCAGATCCGTCCAATTCCCGCGCTTGTCAGTGAGAGGGGGCCATTTGCAGGCCTCCCTGTACCTTCTCTTTTGCTAAAACAATTTTTTTATATGGTGTTTATGCAGGTTACGTCCCGTGTTTTATTTATCTGCTTCTCTCTTTTTCCTTTTATATAACTACTCTGAAATTTAACCCTATTTCTATGACAAATGTTTATGCTTATTGTATGCGATTGTGTGTATGCTAAAGATTTGGTTTGCATCGTGGGGCATCACCCTCGCATGCCACTGTTCTGTCTGCTTTAACTCTGCAGGTCGGTCTTTAAACAAATCGGACTTTTTAAGTCGGATTTAAAGCGAGCTAGCCTTTTCTGGTCGAGCTTTTCCGACTTTACTTTTCTTTTAGACCGACCTCTACAGGTTAAACCTTTTAGTGCTAGGTTCATAGGTCAGATATAATTGCAGCCGTTTGATTCTCCAGTTCAGCAGCGTGGTCTGCTCATGTAGTCATGCAGAGCCTGACCCCCGCAATTCTGTGTATCTTCTCATGTCAGAGATCTGCGTACATCTTTACACGTGGCGTTAGAGTAGGATATTTAAGGCGTTTTGAAATCGATCCCATGATTAGGGTTGCCATTTCTCCTTCCTGAAGCGCCAACCGTCGCACCTTGGTTAGTCAAAAAGACATGCCGTCCCTTCGGCATGGCTGGTGCTTTTTAAATGGGGATTCGTCGTCTTGATGAGGAGGTAATCTAGCCCTTCATCTTTGAACCGAGGTATTGCTCTTCTCTCTCTCTTCTCGTCTTTTATCTTAACCTGCTCTCTTACTATAGCCCCCCTTCGCTTTGTTGTGAGAGTTCGACTCTATAGTCTTAGGAAGGGTCTTTTTCCCCCGTCTTCTCTCTTTGTTTGTTCTTTCACTATGAGAACATCTATCACCAAATCCTTGTTCGTTCTTAGGGGGATGTTCGAAATTCCCGAGTCAGTAGGCATGGCGTGGTCGGAATTTGACACATTCCCTATCCCTCTAGATAGGATGAACCATTCGTGCATGTACGTATATCCTTCCCAAATAGCCGGGGGTGTCCTAACTCTGCCATTTCCTCCGCTTGTGAGGAAGTTCTTGTCAACCTTTGACCTTCATCCCACACAATGCAATCCCAATTTTTTTAGGGTTTTGATGTGTTACATGGCATTAAATCAGGAGCTTAATTTAGATTTAGGTGTTCTCGAAATAATGTATACATATGAGCTCAGGAAGTCTGGTATGTCGGTATCGAATTTAGGAAGGGCTGGAAAAAGGAGGCCTCCCTTTTTCATTCGGTCTTGCAGCGTGTGTGGGGATTCTTCGGGGATTCGGGTCTGGTGCGTGCCTTGGACAAGCTCGATCGGATCGTCATCTCAGAAGGGGGAAAGGGGTCTAGTTCCCGGCTGAGGCACCCGACAGCTCCTCAGGAGGATTCAAGGGTGTTGTGATCGCCACCTGCTTTCTCAAAAAAAGCATGAAAAGTTGAGTTTGGATTTGATCGCCTTCGTGGGGGAGTTTGTGGGGTCTCCTCTCTGGGATACGGGCATGCCGTACACAGAGGTGAAAAACGGAAATCCTATTCTGCTTCGGGAACTTATTAAAGGAGATTTGAAAGTCGGGGTGTAGGTAAGGGTCAACTAATGAGAGTTTAATTGCCTGGTGTTTGGTTCAATTTGGGTAAAACCTGGGTAGGAAATGGGTTTAGGGTTTGGACAGAGGTTAAGCTAGGTTTAACCTGGGTTTTTGGAGACTGGGTTTGGAGAGTGATTTTTGGTAGGAAGTGGGTTTTCTACTCACAAATAAAACTCTCTCTTTCTCTCTAAGGTTTCAAGTAGTAGGATGTGGGCTTGAGTGGTGGTGGAATGTGAAGAAGGTGAATTGGTTGTGAATTGATGATGATATAGAAAGGCTTTGGATCCCCTCTATTTATAGTAAAAAAGAGGCAGATGAATATTCAGTGGACAATAGATCAAAATGGATAATAGGGTGCTTGATTTAACCTTCCATTAGGATCTTTGTTTTCTGACAGTGTCCAGGTGAGGGGCGGCCCCAATGTTGGTCTGACAAATATCCATATCTCTAACAAGCGGTGGCTTGGGTCGGTTACTAGGTTTAAACCGGCCAAGATGGGGCGGCTAAAGGGGAGACAAACCGCTGCAATCATCAACATT
The DNA here is from genome assembly GCA_030737845.1 of Acorus calamus. Taxonomy (NCBI): domain Eukaryota; kingdom Viridiplantae; phylum Streptophyta; class Magnoliopsida; order Acorales; family Acoraceae; genus Acorus; species Acorus calamus. The sequence continues at coordinate 8,317,258 of CM060877.1, read as the reverse complement.
AAATGCTGCTTTGTGTCCCATCCAGAGAAGCGGTTTGGGGTCAGCTAGGGGAGCTGCCAGTTGAAATTAGCCGCCCTTTATGGGACGGCTACTCTTCAGTAGCCGCCCCTGTCCAGGTCTCACTATGCCATAAACCTATTTCAACATACAATTTTTTTAACAAAAACTTGTTTCTAACTTGTACCATAAACCTATTTCAATATCACATGCCTTCAAAAACATCACTATGCCTTCACAAGCACATGGACAAGCACCTATTCCTTCACGAACACATCACCCAACACCAATTCCTTCTCAAATATAGAACCTGGAAATAAAACAACAATGAATATCAACTCCGCTAAACATTTTTACTATAAAATGACAACAAATATGACCACAATTAATTTCACATCAAATAATACATAAATATGTAATATTAATAACCTTTAAAACAAGCCCATAAAACACATGGAAGAGCACTGATCGGATGCAGAAAATAACTCATTTGATATTACATGGATAGCACAATTTGACACACAAGTAAAAAAAATTGATTTTGCTAAGCATATTTTAATAACACAATGATGAGGTTTCCTTAAATAAATAAAAAATTCATTTTTTTGGATAGAAAAAAATGAACTTAACTATCAAAGAACATCCTTATGAGGACCTGCAACAAGTCTGTCTCACCATGAATTAAGAGCACCATCTTTACACCCAAAGAAAGTCACCCAACAAAATTAGACTAACCAATTATAAACCCTAAATTGCTATCACATATATGCACATGAGATCTTCTAAATCAAAAGCATCCCATTGTATAGCCAAGTCATCTACATGCAAATTTTCCATTTTTATGATGAACCATATCTCTAACTGAATGATAGAAATCCCATTAAAAGCACTTAATTAAAAATTAAATCATAGCTTGGTGAGTTTCATTGAGAACACCCATCAAAAGAGATTCACTAACTGGCCAATGGAGTATATGAGTGATTTAGTGGTTTAAGTTTCTAGTGTAACATTTAATTACAAAATCATCAACTGATACGTGGATGATGAGTGGTGAAAAAAGTATAAGAACCAAATAAGAGTTTATGTACAATGGCCATGTATATGAATTTAAATTAAATCCGATCTAAAAAAAAATGTATATAAGGATTCAAAGATGAATATAAAATAAGATCAATAAGATCAAAATGTAAAAAATAAAAATAAAAAATAAGATCAAGAGGTGGTTACATTTTTTTTTTTGTATAAAATAAAATAACCGTCCTGGATCTTACCAATTGAGACATTAAAAATGAGACATTAATAGATGCTCCACCTAGACACCTCAAATGCAAAGAAGGGACACTTGACATGCCCCACAATTTAAAAAAATTAAAAAGATGAATTTGTCCAAGAAAGTTACCCATATCAACTGCTCCCTTGGGTGTGGTCTTGCAAGCTTCCATTTACTTGTTTGTTGAACCTCGTCAATCTGCAATGAAAAGAACTCGAACTCATCCATATTATTCATGTCACCATAAACCACAAAACTTGCAAAACCAAAAGGTAGTATTGGTGGTTAAAAAAAAAATACACACTCTAGGCGCTAGCTCCTCCAAGAAGAAAATGTGAGAGAGGCCATTTGTCCAATTCACATGTTCACACCCTCACCCACTCAATTAAATCAGCGGTACAAGTAAGAGGAATTTGACCAACTATCATCACAAAGGAACAATAAGAATCTGGAGTACAAGATGAACAGATAGATACACATCGTGGGAAAAACAAAATATACTGAGACATGCCATCTTGAATCTATTGTATAACAATAATTAATAAATTAATGAATATATTACTTAACACGGGAACTCAAACAACTGAACAATAAAGTCTCCACTCAAACAGCTAACAAGGATAGTTGATGCGTATAACCAAATGCTCAAATTCTGAATGGGACAAAGTAAAAATGGAAAATGTACCAGAACAAACTGATTTCTAGAACCTCTACTCGACTACACTTTGCTAATGCAACAAAGACACCCAACTACCCAAGACAGAAATAAATAGGCAGCAGCAGCAGCAATGATATCTCAACACCATTCAGAATTTTCAACTATAAAAAAGCAAAAAGATCAGTAGCGCGAATAGTAAAATAGGACAGAGTTACAAGTTCTTGGGTTTATTTTTTTTCTTTCTTTTTTTAGCATCATCGACGACACAACTGGAATCCAGAGTTAAACACAGCTCGAATCATGAGTGAAACGTAAACATAAATATTTGTGGTGGAAAACCATCCTAGGATTTTTCAAAAAATCTTGTTTTTAAAAATCAATCCTTTTCAAAGAGAAATAAAAATTGTTTTTCATCATCTCATGGGGAAGAACAATGATAAAATATTAAAATATGAGCGCTAGTACACTCGGTTTTTTTGCAATCTCATTTGCAGCCCTATAAACTATGATAGTGCGCATTATATATTACATTATTGTATGACAATTTTTTAATTTTTTATATCTTGTTATATGCTTTATTTCATATAACATGTATTTCAATGAGTTTGTATGGGCAGTGAATGAGTCTACCTACATGTTTTCTTTGCTTAACTGGCCCAAAAACGACTAATCACCTCTTTTGCGAGTGTGTATTCGTGCAGCAGTTCTAGATTGAGGTCGGCCCAAGGACTAGACTCACGGTTTCCTTTTAGGATATCGATGGGCCTTTGATGGGGGGGGGGGGGGGGGGGGTAAAGGGTGGTGACCAGCGGAGGAAAGCCACGCGCTCAAGTCATTGTACCAACTGGAACGTGGATGATATGGCATACCCGTAATGAAATGTTATTCCGATGAGCTCACGCATAACAGGAGAATATGTGGGATTCATTACTCATTAGAAGGCCTGATGCAAAAATGGAATCGGCAAATACCCAGATGGGGGGGGGGGGGGGCATACTTTAATGAGACTGATTTGGATGAGATTGCAACATATCATTTTCCTTAAAATAGTCCTTTTTCAAAACAATTTTTTTATTTTGTGCAGAATAAAAGAACATTCAATTCACACAGACAACCCTACTTGCAAGTCGATAGCTACCAACGAGCTACCAACGAGCAACAAGGTAACATCATTAAAAAAAATTATATTTTTTCAATAAGTCCTCATTTGAATGACAGAATTGAGTTATTCTAGATAGATAACTATGTCAATATAGATAACAAATCTACATGAATAAGAGATTTCTATTTGGTTATGTTTTTTTTATTCTCATTGAAAAACGTAAGAATAAAGATTGAGTTGTTTGATGTATAAAAAGTGTTTATAGATGATTTGATGTGATAAGATGTAAAAAGTTGAATTGACATGTAGACCCATGAAAATAGATAAACTGAGCATAGCTTATCCTAGGAATTACTTAAATTGTTATACTCTCTTATACTCATTTAAACTAGCTTAATAATACAAGTTATACCCTGCAAACAAACAACCATTTTCTCTATCTATTCTTATATCATCCTTATACTACTATTATAATCGCTTATTCTGTTTCCCAAACAGAGGCTAAAAGTATATACTCCGGTAGATAAAATTGACTATTTAAAAAAATTAAAACATGCTATGGACCTATCATTTTCCCTTTTTTTCTGTTTCTCTTTTAGCATAAAGGCCCCTACAGCTCCAGAGGAAACGGGAACCTGAACACCAAAACCATGCTATCATTTATCATGGTGCAGGAAGCGAACCAATTTGTTTAGACAGTCACTTATTATGCTAAAAAGTTATAGCAAACAACTCTTTCATGCATCTACATTAGATTTTATCAATCCATTAAAAAAAGGGCAGTCAGATTTCACAAAAAAAAATGCAGTCAGATTTCACAAAACATGAGCTGTTTCTCACAAAGACACAAGTTTAGTTAACTTGGTTGTCTAAATGGGTGGATCACCTTCTTCACAAGATCATATAAAATACAAAAAGACAAATGACACTTTCATGGGCCAAACTTGTTTCCACCACAAACAAGATCATTAGAAAATGAATCCAACACAATTACACTGGCCAATGAATTGATGTTCCCAGGTCACCGGCGCACATCACCCATCATCATTACGATACAGGAACATCAGTTTGGAAGGGTGAGAACATTGTATGGAACCATTAACTTCTCACCGTGCATTGATGGCGGTACTGTATGCTCATAGTGGTATAATTGGGAGTTGAACATCCCCATCAAGGATTTGAGGATTTGGGGAAAGCATTTCACAATATGGATGTAACCCGGATTGAGTGGTCAGCTGACCCGGTCAAGAAGATGGGTAAAGTGGGGTGCCAATCCACAGTCGTTATGGCCGCACTATGAGGAAGAGTTTTGAACCCAGTCATATGACCTTGAACCTGAGCAAACAAAACTAATGAATTGAGAGGATATTAGATTAAGAAATAGGTATTCCAAGGAAGTGAATGTCAGCTCACCTGATAAATGGGTGACCTAACTGAATCAGATGTTACCAGCAATCTCCTCCCATTTGAGTCCAATGCCATCTCATGTCTACTGGTGCCTATACTTTCCCAACGGCAGAACCTACGAAGGAAAGAAATCTGCCTTAGTGGCTCCACTTTGCAATTCCACAGAGGTTCATAATTGAGGTCAACTGAACTACACAAACTTAGTATGTGATGAACTGTCTAAACAAATATAAATGTTGTCACTTCAATGTAGATACATATCTCGATCCATTCTAACTATGACTTCATCCTCCCATACATTCCCATCTTCCACCCACGTTTTGACTGCCTTCTCATTCTCTTACTGATATCAACCAACAACTGATTAGGTCTCTCATACAAAATGCCGACCTTAGCACTCATCACATAAAAGTATAAAACTAAACCAACCAAAAAGGAAACCGTTCCCACTCAATCACCCAATGATTCCTAAATTTAAGTTTGGTTTGCTTTAGATCCATGTTTAATTCTTAGCGTCCACATCTGATCCACAACCCTTCATTGTTGGCTTCTTCTTCATCTTAACGCTAACGTCCACCTAGCAAAACTAACAGTTCACCTTTTAAAATTTTATTTCAAATTTTCGTCACCCCATCCGGGGCCAAAAAAAAAAAAATACAAGAAGCAACAACAACAAAGAAAAAGACACTTCAGACCTAATATGACAAATGGAGTATATTTTAAGTAATGTGTATTACCCGATTTGACTGACCGTTGTTTGACATTTATATCCACACTTCAGCCAATTGAACTCCAGAAGCACACATGTATATATGTATATGTACATGTGTGTGTGTGTGTGTGTGTGTGTCTGAGTAAAATCTTTCTTAATTTTACTACAATTTCTCAGGTATGATGGCTAAAGTCTGTCAGTTCTCAATCCTTGCCTCGCTTCGTTTGTTATCCAAACACTACACTACTAGCCCATGTTTGGTCTGAGAATAGGTCCGGAATAAGTGAGATAGTTGGAATAATCTCAAAATGGATGTTTGGATGGCTGGAATTCATGATAATTTGTATGCTAAAATTAATTAACCGGTATAAAGTGGCATATGGATTCCTACCAACCCCTGAAATTAAGTTATTCTAGGTTATTCAACCCAAAAGAATATGTGGGTCCACCGTCAAATCAAATATTATCATCTCTTATAAATCAACTATCAAATCAACGGTCATCATTTGTTCACTTTTTATAAATCCTTATCCACACTTTATTCACATTTCATCCAAACAACAAAAACTTCATTATTACGTTTTCTGACGAAAATAATTCAAAACACAATCAAACAAAATATCACTTTATCCTTATTAAAACTAGAATAGTCATAACCTCAAAATAACTTAATTCTCAAACCAAACATGGGCTTGTTTATTCCTTCTCTCCTCCACTATTGAGTATGGAAACATCCCATGTTTTTTTTTTGAATAAGGATAGGAACTTTTATTAATTTAAAAGCCCCCGAACAAAGGAGACGAGGGATCTCCAAAAGAAAGTAAAAAATAACAACCGATATGAGCAAAAGCCCAAATCGTATAAGCACAATAAAAGTTGAATCACTTCCTCATGAACCAAAAAGGACCCATAATCGTGTTATGATAACCTTCCTGAGAATCGACACATAAATCTCGTGTAATGATGATTTCATTTGATACATATACACAAATTAAATAACTCATCATCAATATGTCTTAAGGAGTTTGTTTTTTTCCAAATCTAGACCAATATTTCAAAACTTCGACTTCTATTGATCCATTGACAAACAGCAGGTCACATGCAGAAAATCAAATAATAATAAATGATTAAATGACAACAAAAGCATACATGGAGAATTAGGTCAATGGGATGGTACTTCTGTTTATATTATTCATGCTCAATTAAAACTATTTCCCATAAATATGGCTCCGTAAATGAGAGACTGTATGGAAAACAATGGCACTGCATTTGTTACGCAATGGTGACACATCGAATTATGGATACAGATCACCATATTTTCAATTTTCAACATCCTTCAAGTTGGTGTGATTTCAGTCCAGCTGCCTAGCTGACATCCTACAACAAATCTTTGACATCAAGTCCATGATCCATCCAATCAGGATTCAAATGCAACAAGGCTTATTAGTTATTACTAATCAAAACTGCTCTTTCTTCTAGGAAGACCCCATTTTGTTGTCCACAAAAAATATCAGACCTGTGTCATGTATGAAAATGTCCCCTCGTATCACATATTGTCAAAGTTGATAGTTGATCATTACCTAAACTATAAAGTCTCATCTCTGCTTCAATAACCCAATTTCATTCTCACTCACTCTATCACTATCTAAAATCTCTTAGTTTTCTTTAGATCCGTGTTTCCTTGTTACCATTCTCTTTGAGCCGCAACCCACTTGTGTATTGCTCCTTGAATGTCTGTCTTAACACTATCGTACATCTTGCATGCAGAACTAACAGTTCATATATTTTAAAATTTAGATATACACCCCACTACCTTAATTTTGCTCTACCAAAACACTTGACACTGAAGACCTAAACAACAAATGGCACACATTTAAATAACACCTAATTCTCGTGTAAAGATAATTTCATTTAATATAAATGCACAGATTTAGAGCATCCATCCTTATTAAGTTTAAATAATTTATTGTTATGATTTGGATCATTTTGAAATTATTACTTATTCCATAACAAACAGCAGGTCACATGCAGAATGATTAATCAAATTAGCAAAGATGATCACACAAGAATAAAACAGAGAATTAGGTCAATCAGGATTATGGTACTCCCCTTGGTATCTGATTCAACTGCAACTAAAACTATTTCACTACAAATATGACTCGGCAAAGATTGCAATGGAAAACAACAGCACTCTGCAGCTATGCAACGGTGTCCCATAAATTATGGGAATATCATCAGTTTTTCTTACATGTTTTTGAGGATGCTGGACCTCATAATATAATTTAAAGTGGCATGTGTTCTGTTTCATTAAAGTACATCCTTCTTACTTCCTGTCAAAACTATAACATGAAATCAATATTTATCAAGGCCAGTAATATTTACCTGCTGCAATCCCTGGACCAAAGTACTTGACCCTGATTTTGTAGACTCCATTCAAATATCTGCAATTATGTGTGTCATAATATTAAATTTACCTCTGAGCTTCATTAGTGTAGCGACTGATACAAATGTAAACAGTGAACTAAATGACTCAGAAAACCTATGCAATTACTCAAATAAAAACTACCAGCTACAGGCAATAGGAAAACATGTCAAAAGTTGCAACAGAAATGCAATAAGTGGATAACAGCTGATATTCAAACTGCGTAAATGGTTTCAACTTTCAACAAATAAAAATTTCAACTTTATCCTTGTGCAACTCTAATCCTTAATTAAACTATCTGACCCCTCACAAATGAGTAAACTAGATAATAAAAAAAATACAAAGAGATACAGTTTAACAGGGTTGGACATCAATATAAAAAATTCAAGATAACCCACATTTCTCTTTCCTAGTTCCAAAATTCTTGGAGTGATCTAATTTGAAATTGTGGGAACCAGCTTGAGAACATGTGAAGAAGAATGAACTAGTTTGAGAACTTTGCATGTGTAAGAAGAACTGAATAGTTTAATCCTTTCTAAAAAAAAGGAAGAATAAGAAGAAGAATGTAGTAATGTGAGGATTACTTGCACCCTAGGGGGAAATTTCTTGTAGCCATAGTTTTACAATAATCATCTACTTCAACCCCTTACAATTTTACAATTCTTGTGGATGAAATGACAACATATTCAAGACAAAGCATCCTGGTACTTGTTGCTCATTGATGAATAGTGATGATGGATTAATATTAGAAAATAACGATTTGGATTAAGTGAATACTAGAGATTGGAGGTACAGCAGAACATCCTGGAAGACATAAGACTTTGGATTATTAAGAAAAAAACAGAGTACATGGTCTATGAAATGTCTGCAATAAAGATTGAAGGAGACCTATCTAACCTATCAACATGCCTATGGAGTTAGAACTGGACAGATGAAAAGGCAAACCAGGTGTGTACTAAATGAAAGTCCAATAAATTAGAAATAAAGAGTTTCTCACCCATTGGTAGGCACCAAACTAAAAAAAGAAAAAGAATATATATATATCATGAAGAAAAGCATATCAAAAAAATAAAAAAATAAAGAGAAAAAAAGTTTAATGCCAGCAGGAAAAAGAATAGTATGGTGTTGGACAATTCAAAGAAATGAGCAGTTCCACTAGATCCTATTATGAAAAGCAGAAATATAGTATTTGATAATGATTGTTTGTGGACATATGTACAGAAAATTCTTTGAATGCACCCTAATAAAGATCTACTAATCTAAAAACCATGCCTTATCATTTTAAGTATTGAAAGTTAAGCAGAAGAAACAACATTTTGCTCAGTTTCTTTAGAATCCTATAAATAATAATTCTTCCAAACAGCGCTAGACACACTTGCCTTTCCATCAGTGCCCAAACTGAATATGCTTGTCTCATCAGGTCCAAATAACACAGAGCTTACTGCAGAATCGTGTGCAGGCCAACCTGTGATTTGCAGGCTAGCAGACATGTCTGTTATTAAAAATAAATAAATAATAGATAAGGCGGTCTGTCATTACAATCTAAACCTCTGTATGGACTTCCAATTTAAAATACACTTGAAAATATTGTAAATAACAAATTTCAAACAATAAAAAAATGTATTAGGATACCAAACATGTGAATCATTCCATCAATTGCTGAAGCAGCTAGAATCTTCCCATTGTGGTTAAAGCATAGAGAAGTTATTGCCGGAGGATCTTTTCCAAGTGGAAGAACTGACTTTGTGAAAGGGAAAAAAAAATCATGGAGGTTTAGTAACATCAAACTAAATTCAAGCTGGCAATAACTACGTAACAACCACACATACCATAGCTTTCCAAGTCTTCATATTCCAAACAGTCAAGGAAGCAAATCCCAATCTTTCAATGTTACTGGAGCCTTTCCTATAAGATGAGGACATATTTATTCAATTGCAGAAGACACAGGAATATTGTCATCGTGCTTAAAGAAAAGAGATGAATTCTTGCCAGAAGATCTTTTTCAAGTGGAAGAATTGTCTTTGTTGATCAAGAAAATAGAAGACTTAATGTTTTGACACCTTAATATAATTACAAAACATAGAACATGATTCCATAAAATTATTAATAAAATGATAGTGTACTGATTTGAATCTGGAAAATCATTGCAGCTTATACAATTGCTTTTAAAAGACCATGCTGTTAGATCCCAAATAAATGGAAAAACAATCCATAGTCTAGACTACTGTATTATCCAATGTTTGTTTGTCGGGTGCGCATCCTCTTGTCCCATCCTCTCATTCCTTGATCAACATAAGCAACACAGGTAGCTTTTCCAAGGACAAAAATGCAAGTAAAGATGATACTGTCATCAAGGGGATATCCTCAGCATTTTAAATGATTTTACCCCAAAGGAACTGAAAGTGTCTCAGGACCCCCACATTTCTCAATAGTTTCTAGACAATCTCAAAGTTCCAAGCGAAATTCAATGTTCCCCTGCCTTTTGTCTCATTTATTTTTAACAAACTGCCAGTTTTTTCCCACCCTTTACATGTCCATTGAGGGGGACTTGACAACATCAACACTGATAATTTAAACCTTCTGTGGCCATGCTTCAAAATGTAGACTCAAACAGGATTTCTTTTTATGTTGAACATGCAAAAAAAAAAGGACAAATGCTTGGCATAGTGTAAATGAAATTGAGAGAACAATACCCCCTAGAAGCTGCTGCAGAGACAAAGATTGGGTCCACAGGGCTGCACTTCAGGTCCAAAACACTGCAATTATAGATTCACAAAATTTTGCTTAATAAAAGTTCTAAGATACAATTATGCTTTAAGATAATAAAAAATTTCAATGCAGACCTTGGAAATTCTGCACTTGTATTGAGATCACAAACTACCCTCTTAGCATCAACATTCCATGCTTTAATTCCTCCACCACCAGTGCCTACGAGCAGCTATTGTCAAGGATGGAATAAGACCAATGAGAAAACATTGAATATTTAAAACCTAAAAATTGCATGCATTAAAATTTGTAATTTAATTCACTGAGCATACTAAGCGATCCGATTTGCATTCCCAATCTAGTGACATAATCTCAGCACCACAATAGATAGTCGCATTTCTGGATGTTGGAGTTGACGAATCATATGTCCAGATCCTTAATGAAACCAGACAAAGTGAGAAAAAAAAAGAGTATAAAATCAACCAAATCCACCTACAAGTAAGCTCAAAATAAATTCTATTTAGCAATCAGTTTCGACAATTATACTCACCTGACAGTGCCATCAATAGAAGCACTTGCAATATTGGTTCCTGCTGCTGAAAAGCGACATCTGCTAATGGGACTTGTGTGGCCTAAGAATGTCTCCTGTGAATCATGGCTTTCAAGATATTAGTAGCCATCAGAAACAGGCCCAAAGCCCGCAAACCTGACCCACTCAAAAAAACATGGCCCATCAGAAAACAGGGCTGGCCTGAGCCAAGGCGCAGCGGCGCCAGGGAGGGGCAACCATTGTCCCTTCTTTATTTATTTATTTATTTTAATTTAAAAAAAAAAACAATTTCACCCTCCTCATCTATATATAGGTGGAGCAAAAAATAGATATAAAACATTCAATCATATACTATACATTATAATGATTTTAGATATCATTGACGTACAATAATAATTGAAAAAACAATTAGGCTCACTGACCCGCTCACGGGCCAGAAGTTCGTGCCTGGCCCATTCAGGCCCAAACCTGTGGGTGGGCCTAGGGCCTAGATTTTACACAGCAGGCCAGGCCTGGGCCCATTTGCCAGAAAAGCTGCAGGCTTGGGCCTAAGTTTTATGGTCGGGATGGCCCTGACCCAAGCCCATTGCCAATGCTTAGATATTAGCATACATCAAAAACAACATTTGTTGAGGACTTTGTTCTTTTGCAACGTATGAAAATGATAAAGAGGAACCAAATTACCTATATATTATACAATATATATTGAGGGAAGACTAGCCCACCTGAAATTCCACTTTCGCTTCTGGAAATTCTTCTTCCGTCAGCACTGCTCTTCTATCTTCTGTAGAAAAATGAAATTACATCATAACAGAAGTTTATCAGGAAGATGATTCACATACTATCATCGACATGTCTATTGTATGAAACATAGAAAAGTACAATCAATTAATGAAGAGATGATTGCAGAAAGACAGAGATGTTAGAAATCCACAAATTATAGGCAGCAACAAGACAAGAAGAAAATAGAATTCAGTTGTTCCCAAATTGTCAGTCCCACGACAGACCAAGGGAGGATCCTAAGCTTGAAGCCAGTATAAACATGAATCACATCATGGTGAAGAATGGGCAAACTAGATAATAAGGGGGCTACATGACGTCAATGCAGTTCAGAAGACTGTATATCTACAATAAAAGTCATATGACAATTTTATCATGCTATAACATTGCAAGGCATAAACCTAGTTGCGGAAGAGGAACAAACAGGCTAGCAGTACATGAAGTGATTAAACATCTCAATTTACTTCAATTGTAGAAACATGTAAGTGCAAGATACAGCATTTCAATAAGGGTGAGATACAGCATTTCAGAGTCATTGGGCACCAGATAAAGCAGAACCACTACATGACTGTTCATGAGGATATTCTTTCATCATTTTTTTGGAAGCAACATGTTAAACAACTCTCAAAAGCTACAAAAAGTACACATGGTCATTGGAAAATCCGAAAGGGAGGTATTATGAAGAGCTAAGGTGTGAATTCACACATGTAGACATTGACAGGAAATGTCTGGAGCTGATAAGATCCCAACAAGACTGTTACAACAGCGAGAGATGAGACCTTCCCTTCAGTCAATGGGAGAAGGAAAGCGGCTAGCACCCCCCTATTCAATAAGGAGGTCAAGGGATCAAATCTTGTGGGCAGTGGGGCACCAATTTTAAAAAAGAAAACAAAAGAGAGAGGAAAAGATTAAATTAAAAACTCATTCACAAGAATAAAAGAAGCTATATTGTCGTAATCTTAGAGTAACATTGTATTATTGTCTCAGATAAATCATATGTATCAAAGAACCTTATATGTGGCAAACTGAGCCTCGGTTAGCCAGTTAGCACCCTTGTTTCTGAAAATGAGGTCAGGGGATCACACCCGTTTCAAATGTGCACGGAGCAGCATTTAAGTAAAAGAAAAACCAAACCTTAAATAGGCTAGTTTGTAGAGTTCATTATAAATGAATTGTTGACTAGATGTCTGATAACAATATATAGATGGTTTTAATGTATCACAAAGTCAATGCAGGTTTCCTACCGAACTGTATGTAGTCAACCTTATCAAAGGATATAGATATACTCAAGCATTTCCTTTTAAATTAAATTGACTTGCATATTAATGGTAAAAGAGGTTTTCTAATCCTGATGTTCAAACAAAAACATGATATACCTACATACTCCTACATTCTCAAATCATTCACAATGTAAGCAAGGGATATAAAATCTTATCAAGCAAAGGAAGGCACGAGATAAATAAAATAGAGACTGATTGTCAACCTGCCTGAAACATCAGTAGAGGTTTGAGCGCCGTCGTCATCTCTGATAGATAACTTAATTAGCGAATTTGAGTCAGTTTCTAACTTGGATAGGGTAGATTCTGATGAGATCCTCACAGAACTGGGAGAATCCCATACCTTCAATCCAGGTTTCACTTCAAGTGAATGGGAATCAATTGCATGCAGACCCCTTCCTTGAAGATTAATGTGTTCAGATACATATGTCTGTGATCTCTCTGATGATGACTCTCTCATGGAACCATTCCTATGGAGCACACAAGCCTCCGAAGTAGGTGAAATCCTATTGAGTTCCAAAACCAAACAATATCCAGTCAGAAAGACACAATAGTCAGATATGCCAAGAATATTTAATTCTAAACCAAAAAAAACTCCTATGTACATAAAGTAAACACAATGTTTTATGTTAATTTGATAGATCTATATTCATTGAATGTGTCAGTTTTAGGTTTTGTTTGACTAAAAGGGTGATGGGGCTGACGGTTGGGAGTGTATAAATTGTGAAGAGGGTTAATGTAATGTTCTTGGCATGAACTACAGATTGATTGATTTGGCACATTTATGAACTGAGAAGGTATTGCTCTGTATTGTAGAGTTTTCACGTATTGAATATAATAATTTTTCTTTGTTTGTAAACCATGTTTTTCTGCTTTCAGACACACTCCCATTATTCTGCTAGCAGTCCAGAATTCCAGATGATGACAAGATTTCACATATAATGTTCAAATAGTTGAGCTCCATTCAAATGATTTCATGATACAAGACTAATAGCATTCAAGCAATTCTAGTGTTTCAATTATCAACCAACAGCCCTAGCCTTTCTGATGGCCCAAATAGCTCTGCACCATGTCCAAATGGTCCTTGTCTAGATCCAACCTATGATTTACTTCTGTTATATTTGAATGACTAAGGCACCATTTGAATGCTATGGTTCAAATGTCACTATTTACCATTCATTTGTCCAATTGTCATTTAAACAATTACATTGAACATGGAAATGCCCCTGGCCCTGGGTGTATGAACTTCCATCTTTCTAAGTAGCTCGTTTAGCAAGTGGCAACATTGATGACTTTAGTTATGAATAAGACACCAAGTTTTGGTCTAAGCACTTAGAAGCATATGACTAGAGACAAGGGCTAACCTTCATGGCTAACCCATGAGATCTTCTCCTAAGTGCAGAGCATAGTGGATTGCCCCTTTAATGGTGCTTCTCCGGATTGAAGAAGTTGTTAAGTGTTCGAATAACCTTGCTTTGAATTAGCAATTGCAGCCTAAGCAAGTATGTGCGGGCTACCAAGTGCATTGAACTGCCATCATGGGGAGTTGTCAAGTGTTCAAATAACCTTGCTTTGAATTATCAATTGCAACCTAAGCAAGTATGTGCGCGCTACCAAGTGCATTGAACCACCATCATGGGGAGGGCTACCCAGGATAAAGGTCACCTAAGCAATGGTGTGTATATCAGAATTTCATAATGTTGCACATTGATGAAACATGTGATTGGCATACCTTAAAGTCTATGGTGGCATTCCAATTACCTGCTGCGCACGCCTTGATGTAATAGCATAATCAATTATTTAAACCCCCGTTTGTTTCTGGTATAATACCCCGGATAAGCCCGGATAACCCCGGATAAGAATTTTCAAGTGTTTGTTTACCCCGGATAACCCCTGATAAAGTGGTATATGGATTCAATCAACCTCTAGAATTAAAATTATCCTAGGTTATTACACCCAAAGAATATGTGGGCCCACTGTCAAATCAATTGTCATCACCTCTTATAAATCATATGTCAAATCAACTATCATCACTTTTTTACCTTTTATAAATCATTACCCATACTTTATCCACATTTTACCCAAACAACAAAACATCTATTCTTACGTTTACCAACAAGAATAATTCAAAACACAACTAAACACAAAATCACTTTAACATTATTTATACTCATGCTTGGATAAATGTATACCCTAGAATAAAACCTATCCCCGTTCCAAATAGGGGGTAAGGGTGATTCTTTAGGTTAAAGAAATTATGGAGCATTCAAGTGGCCTTGTTTCAACTTATTGTGAAGCTACTCCTATGTGGAGCTACCATGCTTAGTATTATCCGCCATTGGTTAACTAGTTGGCACCAATTTTCAAAAAAAAATACTCATATTTCCACTTGGTGCATGGAGCAAGCTGCATAGAGAAGACTATGCATGAAGAGAATTGTCTCACTCGGATTCTACAAGAGCTTGTATTTGACTGATGCATTTTGAGGAGCATAGTGATCCTCTAACCTACTCATACATTGAATAATCTAGCGTCAGTAGTGGGTCATGTGTGGATTGCTAATGTCATTTGAAGGTTGTGTTGTTTGTAGCATGTTTCAACTATTTCCATTTTTACCATCATTGCTTGGCTTAGTTTGATATTATATCATCTTACTGAAATTCATATCTCACTCTCTTTTTTTCCTTCAGACTAGATTCCATCCAAGTTCCATCCTAGATTAATCTTCTGCACCCTGGCATGTGTGGAGTGGTGAGCTTGCATTCTTCATTGTCATCATTAATTAAGCAAGAGCAATTCTATGTGTAGTTCTTCTTAAGTATGTTTTCTTTTCCGGTATTGTATACTGAGTCCTAAAGATCTAAGAAGACAGTAATAATATATTTGATGTTTAAGAATTTATTTTGTGGCACAAATATGTTGCTTCAATCTATCATACTTTTTTTTTTGAAAAAAGGTCCCCCCCTATGCACATTTTGTACAGTGGGTTGATCCCCTGACCTCCTTTTCAGAGACAGGGGGTGATAACCAGCTAACCAAAGCTCAATTTGTCAATCTATCATACTTTCATATGTATTGACGTCATTTTTTTTAACTCAACTTGTCTTTCATATTATTTGTATTACTTCTGCTTCTTATTATAAATATCTTAATCCATGTATATTTTCCAGTTTTACATGCAAAGTTATTATTAATCTCTTGAATGATGAGTTTATGAATCTACATTATTTACATTATGGTTTGGAAACGTCCACTCGAGGTTGTAACAAACGACTTTCCTATTAAGTTAACGGCAATGAGTTGCCAAGAAGGGAAATATACACTACATATACACACCATATATATAAGTTTATGTATAGTGTTTGTATGTAGTGTTATCCTTATCCAAGCAATGTTCTAAAAATCCCTTCTGGACCCAATTAATCCCCCGCCTAAGCTTAGGCGGCCCCAACCGGCAATGCTTAACACCTAGCCACTTTTTTTTATTAATCTCTAGTTGACTAATAAGCTATTAAGTTACCTTATTTATTATTAATTATTTTTTTATGTTATCCTATTATGCTTATATTATTAATTTTATTTTGATGTGACTTTATCATTATTTTGTAGTAAAAAATTATTATTATATATATATGTACATTTATTTGTATTATATTATTATTCTAAAATGTGATTTATTAATTCCCGATTAATCCCTAGTCCCTCCTCAACTGCCCGGCTAGCGCCTATCGTCTTATAACATTAATCCAAGTAGATCTCTCTACCACACATGTATGTATATGTGTCTAAACAATTTAATGACAATGTGTCTAATTCGCAAAATAGAGGGTTATTTTATAAAAAACTTGAAAGTGAGGAATGAAAACATGAAGCACCCAGATAATTCAAAATATGCTACGTGTGTGTGTCCTTTCCTATGCAGATACATTATGCATTATGAAGAGCATACTAATCTGAGCAAAAGTATACAGAGATTATTCAACGCATATGCAAATGGATCAAGGCACAAACATATGTTATTCAGGCTTCTACAAAAGCAATTTACAATAAAATTCACCATCTTTGAAAACATTAGATCAGTATACGAAGTTTTTATCTATGTAGATCAGAGCAGATGACAACTTGTTTCCCATATAGGATGAGTAAATGTGTGTACTTACATTGCATAAAGCATGAATGCATGTAATCATATGCATAAGAAAGAGTAGATCAATGCAAACAGATATAATGCAAAGTCGTAGGCATGCATAAGAGCCATTATTTGAAGTAACATGGAAAACTTGAATACCCAACACAAGTATAGCATAATTTTCTTGGGCATCTCACTATACAACACTAAAATAGATGTGATACCTTCTTAATTGTGATAGCTCAGACTCTTTTGCCTCTAACATAGCCTGAAGTTGGGACAACTTAAGGTTCAGTTGCCTTATGTCTTTCTTGAGACGTTTGATGGTATTCTTCTCAATGCTTATCTTTAACAGAGCAGGAAGGCGTGGATGGATTAAGGAAAATGGTCTTTAAAAAATAAGCACAAAAACACACAATTTTGGTGATAATAAAATTGAAGTGTTCCACAAGTGTATTATACTGTTTTCTCACCATTTAGAATTCTAATGCACAACACAATGCCTCATTGCCACCAACTGTTAGAATACAGTGCAATGCAATAAATAAATTGTGCACAATCAATTATAGTATTCTATCTCTTTCCTCAATTTCTACTCTTTAGGCATGAATCACGAAAACAAGAAAATAAGTTAAACTGAAGGATATGAATGCCATTGAAAACTTCACTTAAGAAATTTCTAACCAAGAGAAGCAAGGCATCAAACCATTCCTTCGAAAAGTAAACTCGAAACTGAGGATCCAGATTTGGGTTTTTCATATATGGAATTGCTGCATGACATAATGGTATTAGTTGGGAATATGCCAACATTGACAAGGGAGGCAATGTCAGAGAATAATGTCACTCACCGAACCATGGTGTCCAATCATCACATTTTTGCAACAGAACATTGCCATATGTACCATAAAACTCTATGACTTTGTCCTGTCTGGCAGAGTTTAAAGCATGGACAATATAGTAACGTAAAATTGAGACCTCCAGTTTAGATAATGTGTCAATAAGTGCAGCTTCTGAAGATGATGAAAAACACTGCTTGAAAAAACTCAGGAGCCCAACTAATTTATCTGCTTGAAATCTGGGCACATAAACTGAAAAAATCAAGTCCAAGATTTTATCCACTTGAAAGGCTTTACCCACATCTGTGGACAGCTCTGTTTCAAAAATTTGCAGTGTGTTCATGAAACCTCGAAAAACAAGAAACTCCTTTACAAGCTCCTCAGCATATTGCATGTTCTCCATTAAGTATGAGCCTGCATAAAAGCTAAAGCTTTAGTTGCACAAATTTCACATATCCATTGACCATTACAGTGGCAAATACTATGAATATTTGGAAGAAGGGACTTTGGTGATGGTCAGATGTTTCACCTTGAACATGCAGAATGAGCAAAATGGTGATAAAGAAATGCAAAAAACAAGTGCATCACCACAAAAGGAAATGACAACTTTGAAGAGAAAAGAAAAGTTCCCCAAAGTCCCCTGCTAAAGAGTTTAGGAAGAGCAACACTTGGATGAAAATAACAAGTATATGACAGATTGCAAATCATAAGTTAAGAAGAGACAATGAACTCGAGATGATCTGTGCATGTACTGTGTCAAGATTAAAAAAAATTCATGTCAATCACAGCCAATATTTTACATAAAAAAAGAACAACCAAGTAACTCTTTAATATTCCATTCAAAAGAAACATGAATAAATTGCATTTGATGAAAACACACACAAACACATATAAATTAACCAACTTCACAAATCAGAGATATCCAATTTTCACAAACTTAACCATATCTAACTCTAAATCAATCAATCCAAAAGGACATACTTCTCCATTCAAACCCTAAGATCCACAAAATCAAATGAAATCCCCCAAATTTCTATTCATGACAATGAAAATCGAGATTGAGAGAGAGAGTGAAGATTGAAGACCTTCTATGTGGGAGGGAGGACGAGGAGGAGAGGGGGGGAGTGCGGATTTGATGTAGGAGAGATCAGCCGTGGCTGATCCGGAGGAGGAGATGAAAGAAGAGGAGGAGGGGAGAGAGAGAGAGACTTACGCGTGGGTGGCGGCTACGACCTTCGTCGGCAGAGGCGGAAGGGGCGGTGGCTGTCACTGCGTCGACGGAGGAGGAATGGATGGCGGTGGCTGGTCGGCGGAGGAGGAAGGAGCGAATGGCAGAGGAACAAGTGAGAGAGGAGGGCGTGAGAGAAGTGGGATCGATCGGGATTTGAAAGCTTTTTTAATTACAAATGACCATGTTTCATTTAAAACGTGATATTTATTTGTGTAAATATCACGATTTTTTATTAACCGTCACAAAATAACTATTAAATCATCACAGTTTTTAAAAAATAGTGATGTTTATTAACATAAAATCATGGTTTACAAAAAAAAAATGTTGATTATATATTATAAAAAGATCACGGTTGCAAAAAAAAATTGTGATCATAATTATTATAATTATAGGTTTTTAAAAAACGTGATTAAAACAATCGTGATCAATATAAAAAATTGTAGTAGTGGATTGAAAGATAATAGACAATAAATTGAAGCTGAATGTCAAATTGGTTAAGTGTACGCCCTACATGGATAGAGGGATTTATGGAGTTAGAGGTCAATAAAAACAATGAACAACAGAATGAAAATATGCATAAAGTTAACATGTTAGCAACGATGTTATAATATTTGTACCTGTAAAAATAAAACTGATATATTGAAAATCAAATATTCATTATATATTATTATAATATTATATATATTACAATAACAGGGAATGTTTAACAATAAACATAAATCTCACGTAATTTTATTTTTAAAGAACAATTGACAAAAAGAAATAAATTCACAAAAAAAGCAAACAAATACATGTTAATGATACATTAACATCAACATCAATAGTGCATCTACTCAAAAGAAAGAGTAAAATTGTATCGAAACTACAAATTAAAGAAACTTAAAATATTTGTCAAACTATAAATATGATATACATATACATATGCATGTGTATATCATATTAACAGTTTGTCAAACACCATAAAATGGTACAATTTGTCAAACTATAACTCACTAATGTCTGGATTTTATGTCATCTTACATAAATAAGTGAAACTTTCGATTTGAATGTTGCATATATGTTGTATTGTTGTTCTTTCTTTGTCATCAGTTTGGCTCAGATCCACGAGAGACAAAGCAGTTCTAGAGAACAAGCACACGTGAAGAAAAAGGCTTACAAATGTTCTTCAATTTATTTTCTGGTTTACCCTCTTCATCGAGACCGGGGCGCTTTAAGGTCGCGTGGATCAATTAAAACTCATGGTTTCATCATTTTGCGTTAAAATTAATTAAATAAACCACGGCTCCGCTGCCAAGGTGATGCGAGGCCTCATCCCCGCCGCAATCTACCTGTCCACCGATCAATCTATTATACTGTTTAAGTTTTTAAATTTATTTTTGTTTTCAATTTTATTTATCTAGATCTATTTTTAGTCTCAATTCCAGCTCTATGTGCGTCCATAGAAATTTATCAACGTCTATGTTCAGGTTAACAAGACATATGCTTCAAAAGAATTTTTTTACATTTTCTATAAATGCATTCATGCAATTCATTGAAGTATCATGTCCTAGGGAATCAATAAGATTCAGGTAATATGGCTCATTTTTCAACACAAAATGCATTCGAACTACTTGTGGGAGGATAAAAACCAAAATTAATAGACAACATTTTCCAATCAACAGTATCTCACTCCCATCAACTTCATTGAAATAGTTATACAAATGGAAATATTTAGAAGACAAATGTATATCATGGTTTATTTAAGTAACATAATTAAGATGGTGTTGCAAACAGTAGAGGAGAAATGCCTATATCAAAATAAAAGCATACATAAAATATGATAGTTATGTGAAAGAGATAGAAAACAGATGGTGGACGAGTTCCAGTGATCCACCACATGGACATCAGGTTCATCTATAAGATCAACACCAGGTATATTAGCATACTTGTAGTTTGATTATAATGCCCTTCTCTCTTTCTATATATAATATACCTAGAAATATTTAATTTACTCCGTACTTTTATCATATTTTTTCCGTATCAAATATTTGACATACACTCGATCTCCTTAACATTTATTCAATCTCTTCCATCCCATTAACCACCAAATACGATAACCACATAAAATTTTGTCAATCATTCATAAAAAAAAGTTGTTATCAAAAGTCATTACACACATATCCATGTTTAGAGGGTTTACCGAATCATTGAATCAGAAGTCCTAATATCTGTAAAGACCAAGAAACGGTGACTCACCTTCATCGGATGATCTTGGTCGGCAGACTCTACCTCTAACACACCCTTCGACTGGGTCTCGGTGGCGGAGGCCCTGTACAAGACGTCGTGTCTCCTCCATCGGTTGGAGGAAGGCATTCGTGGAGACAGTGAGCGCGTTGTTTCGGGGGAAGACACAAATGAGACGAAGAGTGTCCATCACCACCTCCATTGGAGAGGGTCTCTTTGGAGGCTCGAGCGGGGGTGGGGGGTTTGTTTTTCTCAACCACGGAGGCCATCCCCAATAGCATCATAAACGTTATTTAAATAGAGGTAGAAATGATGAAAATTCTCACATGTAAACAGCTCCACTACCAACCGATTGATTCTGGAGAATCTTAGACTTTTACACGACCATCTTTACACGCTTAGGCCGTTGGTAATCTTGCGCCCGCGAACTTTGTGTGGGACAACATGTGCTGCATGGTTTGAATTCTCCACAAATTGCATCATATAATCAAATCCACTCGGAGATTTTTTTATTGATTCCTCTGCTAGGGCCTTTGATCTATTCTTCCCGCCTTTCTTTCGGCCCCTTGTATTCATAGATGCGGTGGGCTCCATAAGTAGGTTTGCGGAGGGGTCACATAATTTTTGGAGATTCCTTTTTATCTCCTTCAGTTGGATGGCTTTCCCATCATTGAACCATTTCAATAACAGCTCAATCTCTGGTGCGATGTCAATCTCATTGATGAATTTTTCAACAAATGGAGTGATCCTCAACTTCCTCCAAAATGGATGAACCACATTAATGCCTTCTCGCTTGGAATTTGCAATCATATGGGCGCACGGTAATCCACATGTGGTATGCAATGAATGATCACTTATCTCTATCTCAAGCTTCTGAAAAGCATATATTGAAACGATGCCCACGAGATCCGGATAGAGATGCCTTCGAAACCTATGTGGAATCCTTATGAGACTCTCCTCGAAAGAAGCTTTAACCTCAAATATATGCAATTCTAACAAATTGTGAATTGTCTGCCAAGAGCCAATGAAGTTGCGCATGGGTGTTTGTAGTTGTCTTTTCAGCTTCGCATGATGGCTTTTGACACAATTTGTGGAGGTGTTTCCAAGGTGCATATATCTATCAATCCATGCAATGATAAAATCTTCTCGATATTTATCAAACCATGTCCCATGAAGGTATGAAATTACATTTGAATAGGTGCGATACCCATCATCAAGCAATTACAATTTTTAAAAATATGTATGCTTGGAATTTGACCTCATCACATCCGCAAATGATTCCCTAAAAGCATTCCACGTGTCTACATCAGATAATGTTTTTCTACAATTTTTCACAATATTCTTCCAGATGGGAACACTACAGAGAAAGTTTACAGTCATAGGGAAAATAGTAGCCACCGTTTTCATCAATTCCAACTTGTGATCGGTGATGATACCTTTGGGGAGAGGGAGCCATCAAAAAGTGAATTGAAGCACTCCATCGCCCATATGTAGTTATCTTCTTTCTCACCTCACAAATACACGAAGCCTGTCGCGAATGTTTTCCCCGTCGATGTCACTCCCACTATCTCTATCTTCAGTAACAACATTCTATATCGGTTGGTCTTATATGTGCAATCCATCATAAACACTAGAGGAAATGATGTGATAAGTTGATAGAAGTACGATGCATAAAAATATGTTGGACACAACCTCAACATCCGTCTCAGTTCAATGTCTCTCAATGTACATGTGCTCATAAATTAACTTCATCAGCTATTGCATGAGTACGACCACAAGTCTCTTGAAGTCGCAACCTTGACCACGCATTATATATGGTCTTCAATGAGCTGACATTGGTGGGATCTCTATTCTTTAGGTGGGTTAGGATATCGCGAGAACGCACGCCACTTACTGATATTACTTGTAAAATGGTGTATTTCTCCTTGAGAAGCTTCCTAGAAAATGAGTGACCCTCAAAATTGATTATTAATGGATGATTGGGTTGACCACACAATTCTCTCAATGACTATCTTCCTGAATGTTTGATAGTGTGCAATTTGAACGGACACTCACACTTCTTTGTGCCTATTTGGCGCTTTGAAGGTTTTTATTTCTTTATCTTTATTCCAATGTTTGGCATCATATTTAACCCCTCTCTCACGTATGAGATCCACCCGGGCTGATTTACGAGGGTTTGCTTGTCCCGATCGGCTAATGACTATAATCACCTCGATGTTTCTACCACTCTCTTGACCCAATCAATCAGTTCCATTCGATTTTCAAAAACCTGAAATAACAACAAAAATCAATCTGTCATACATTGTGCTTAATTTGCATAGACATTTTAAAGAGCTAAGATTATAAAAAATGTAGAGAAATGTTTGGTGGTATCATTGTTGGCTGTCGCCTCATTTGGGATGGCATCAACCAATGGGGGAATGCCATTGAAATCAAAAGTGATGGATGCCTCAACATCTTCATCAAAAAAATACTAGATGATAATTTTGCAAGCAATTGAATGCCATTAATAAGAATTGTTTTTCCAATATACGTATTAAAGCTTAAAAAATACATACTAACCTCACTATTCATACTTCAAATGCGAGGGTGGTTTGAAAATTTTGATGTTGATTGTGACTGAGTGGTTTCAATACCTATTACAACATATAGTTTAATGAGCATATTAATGTCTTGCTACATAATAATGCAACCACATGTTTTAACTATTACAATTAGGACAAAAACACCATCAACACCATCAGGACCCCAGCCACCAACACCCCCATCGTTACCACCATTTAGCGAACCATAACCGCTTCCAACACCATCTAAATCATCACAACAAGGATATGAACCCCAACAAACCCTAAAACAACCACCCACAACCACCATGACCACCATTGAGATACTCATATTACCATCACCACCATGAGCAAAACAATATCATGCAATATCATAATAACAAACGAAACATCCTCCAACCCAATGACCACTAAGACAATAATAAACCCTAAGCATACAAACACCACCATTGCAACCACAAACACAAATACCATCACCAAATGCACCTCAAACATGACAACCACCATATTTAAGGAAAAAATAAATGAAGAATAAATCATCACCTGTACGTTTTCACTTCAATTGGGCATTGATTTTTACATTGAGGAGTTGCAGGGGTGGAAGCATTATCGCTGGTGGAGTTGGACATGGAAGGTGTGCGATCATCCGATGAGTCTCTCGAGTGGGGCCGTTGCGGTCCATGCAGTTGAAAATGTAGGAATAAAGAGATGTGCGGGGAGGAGAAGGATTTACATTGAGTCGTCGTGTGGTTGGATGCACTGTTGCCGGCAGAGTTGGACGCGGAAGGTATGCAATCATTCGGTGAGCCTCTCGATCGAGGCCATCACAGTCAACTCCCTTTAAAATGGCGGGAAGAGAGAGAACAATTCTGAAGGGAAAGGGATTGTATTTATATTGATGTGGTAGTGGTGGGGAGAGAGAATCTATATCTATATTATCTATATTACTATATAAAAGTCTCTTAACCCAAAAAACTGCTATTTGACTATTTTACCTTCACCAATCCATTCAATCACATTAAAATTCATTCACACCACTTTAATCATAGCCATTTGACAATTTTATCCCTACAATTCTATTCAATCCCATGAAAATCTCAACATTTTAATCTCATTCATAACTTATTGCAATATTATATATATATATATATAATATTATATATATATATATATCATTAAATTATATTAATAATTTGGATATATAAATAGTTTTCATATATATGATTAAATTAAATGATATTTAATCTATCCTATATTATTTCTAACTTAAATTACTTTGAAAAAAAAGTTAATTTTCTTTTGTGTTAGTCATATTGTCATTGGTTTTCGTTAACATTTTTTTTTGTGTTATCAACCGAGAAAGGATTATCTTCTTCTTTTTTTATCAAAAAAATGAATTTAAAGGTTTTTTAATTAATTTTTTTACATTTTCTTAAAATTATAACTTTGTAAATATTAAAGCAAGGGCTTCAATTCGGGTATTTATCTATCATACCATTTTTTAAAAACCAATATAATCATTTATTATCATGAAAACCCTTTCACTACCCAACGTGACACTTCACCTTCATCATCCCCATGGATTTAGTGTCATGTACCTTCATAAGAAAAAAAATGTTTTAATGAATTATATATATGATCTTTCATAAAAAATAATAACAATAATTACATGTTTTATTTAATAAAGCATATATATATCTTATATGGTTGACTTTCTCTTTTGTAATTAAAATTTTTCCGCCGCCTAAGGTTGTATTTGAGGATTTGGGGGTTGTATGTGTTTCTTGTAGAAGAAGAAATTTCAGACTTGTTTAGTCCTCAATGGAGCGAAGGAGGATATCGAGCGTTTTATATGGTGCCTATTATAAGTTTGGGAAGGATTGAAAAAAGGTATATTCCCAATTTGATTTACTTCTTTTCTTTTCTTTTTTGTATCCTCGAGATATGTATTTACTGGCTGTTTCTACCTGAACTTTATCTTTACTAACTTAGTAACTTGTATGTTTCATATTTGCTCCGACAAACATTTATGTATGAGCCTTTGGTTAGATGATCTTGCAATCATTTTTTAAAGTCTTTTTTGGTCTACAAGATTTATATCCAATTGGAGGAAGAGACTACAAACCTTTTGTGGAGCAACTCTAACCATCCAGACTCCAAATTTGGATGACCCACTTTTTAAAAAAAAAAATTTTTTTTAAATAACATAACTTTTATTGCATAAATGCAATTCTTACAAAGTAGGTATTGTTGAATATAAGTAGTTGACACATTTAAAACGAAAAATTTCAATTGGAAGTTTTACATCCATATGAATTATTGTTGATCCTTTCCAGTTCAAAGTGTATTTCCCTTTTGTATTATTTTTCTTATATTTTTTTAAAATATGGGATAAATAGCGTCTCTAAAACAAAATGGAGGCAGAGGGATTTTCGAGCAAATTAAAGGAAATAAAAACAAAAAAAATGGAAAAAAAAGGACCTTTGTGAAGACCCTTGTGATCCAAAGATAGGTGGAATGATTTAATGGTTTTGTTTTTTTCTTTAAACTTCTTTTCTTTGCATATGCTAATTGCTTCATGTACTGTAAGCTGTTTCTGGTGCTTTCTCTTCCATATAACATATTAACAATTTAGTTTACACCCAGCAAAGCTCTTCAAACTAAACAATGTACATCTCTGTATGAAGAGGATCAAAGGTTAGTTCTACTAGAAAAGGTAATGAATTAATATTACAGATAATAATCTTTTGGTTTCATCATTTGACGTATTCAAATACAATTAATACCTCTTTTTTTATGGAAAAATACGATACCTCTTTGAATTTTTTCATTCATGAACTTGTTTTTCTTCTATATTTTTCCTTGCAGCATTCTAAAAAAATAGATCAAATTTTTTTATTTATTTTTTATTTTATTGGATCAACTCAAAGAGCATCAAATAAATATAATGATAAGAAAATAAATATAATTTTGATAACCTTCAGAGCGAACTATCAACCTTTTAAATTAGTAATGACTTCTTAATTAAGCACTTTATATTTTCTTAAGCACTCCCCCTCCTTACTTGAAGTTGTGGAGTCTATTTTGGAATGTTCTATTTGTTATAATTTCCTTTAGCATATGGGATGGGATGTCAGCAGATTTTTTAGGATGCTTGGTGGGAAGATCAGTCATCTCTTTATCCTGTCACCCAGACATAATTCATGAGACTTATTATTCAGAATTTTAAACATTGGCTTTTTTATTTTATTATCATATTAGTACTTGTGATGCACTGATACACTAAAACATCAGTGGAATACAAAATCAAAGTCTTTCAAAACAATAACACTATTGTCTCTGTGGTTAGCATTTTTTCATTTATCAAATCGATTTTGACATACATCAATGAAATGCACATAAATTTTACTTTGTCAAATAAAATGTAATAAGTTGAAATAATTAACTTGCAGTTATGTTTCATTAGGAAAATATATACTTGTAATTATAGAACAGGTGCTCTACTCACCATACTCAATTCCATGAACACTTATCTTTTAGGAAGATTGATCTATTTATTGCGTGAATAGAATACATTTATTGAATAACCAAGAAACAAAAGATACATTATTTTCTGAGTAATCTTGTATTTGTTAAAGTATCAATGTTTTAGGCTAATAATCTTTAAAACAATTAATAAAAAACCAGTCAAATTATATACACAATAATACGAAATGCATGTTCTATTCTGGTGTCTTTCCATAGAATAAGTAGATGACCACATTATTTTTTATAATAAGATTTAATGTCGAATCTCATTTATGAAAAGCATTACCCAGTAAACCTCACCTTTTCATAATTCTAACTTCCAGGAATTTGGTCATTCAGCTTGTGTTCTTTTGGAGAGGAAATGGAATTTCATATATTTATTTATTCTGCTATTTTGAATAGTTTTCATTAGTTTCCTTTTTTTAATTGGAAATGAAACAAGGGGTTACTTTAGATAGTTGAACCATTGGAGTTTCTTCTCAATAATGCTCCTCTGCTCCACGGTGCTGTATCTTTCCGAGGTATGGTTGCTAAAATTACAATCATTATGCTATGAGCCTATGATTATGTATTTTTATTTGAATCACTCTACTGGATATTGTTGTAGGACATTATGTCTATTGGTTTTTTTTAGGTGATAGATTATTTGGTTGTAATGTTCTACTACCTTAATGTCATTTAGTGTGTTATTCCCAGCATGAGACGTGGAAGACTAGTTTGGGAATAAAATCTGATATTTTGCTAGTCATTTAATGTTCTACTACCGTAATGTTCTACTTTGCAGTAGCTTCTCTTTGATGGGAATTCTTTTATCTGGCCTTACAGCAGATACAAGCATCAATTTAAGTTCTACACCTTTTATCAAACCTCCCTGTGAATTCCTTTAAAGATTCCTTTACATGCCGGAATACAACTGAAAATTAGCATGCAAATTAAACAGTCAAATATGAATTAACATAAAGGCTTACTCTATGTATCAGTGGGTAATGACTAGAATGAATAAAGGTAGACTATTTTAGTGGGAGAGACTAGCAGAAGTCCTATTAGTTTTTATCTGGGGCCTGTTTAGATCCTATTAAGGCAATTTCTGTAACATTTCAGATTTTTCAGGCTATCAACTTTTTGGGATTCTATGGGCCTGAAAGTATATTTGAGGGGTAGATACATAATGAAAGCTTGAAAAATGAAGCTTACATAGAGACTAAAAAATTGTTTCAAAGCCAGCAAGTGTAAGATTGATTAGTGACTTTGATAAACTCCATTGATGTGTAAGACTACATTGAAATTATAATGGAGATTCCAAGTTGTTGATGGTGTCTTTTCATGGTTTCTTTTAGGTTGATGCTCCATCCAAAATAATGATACATGAACACGTATTGCGGATCGTGATAAAACAAATTGATATATTTTATTTCTTCATTTCTTTTTATTTTTTAGGTGATTAGTGTTTTCTATTATTATTAATGTTGGTATTATTTTGTGATCGAAGTTTCATTTTATATATTGATGATTAGTGATATCGTGCATCTGATGAATATTGATGGTAAAAATCTCACCCATTGTTTTAAGATATTTTAGTTTCGAATAAACAATTGTTGTCCACATGAGTCTGATTACACTTTAATGGTAACTTTTGCTATTTGAAAATGCAGTGTCTACTTTGGAACAATAGTTGGTGGACGAGAGACATTTTTATATGGTGTACCATCATTAGCTCTATCATACAACTGGTTTATAGCACTTGTAATATATTTGTTTTCATTTTTACTTATGGATTTCTTTGGATATGAAATCAGATAGGGAATAAAGGAAAAAGAAATTGAGTTGGATAACTTTTGCTGGGATTTCTTGTTATATTATTTATTTATTTATGCTTTTTACCTCGAATATTTGCAATGATTTTTCCTTAATTTATTTATCTGATGCATGCATGTCTTTTTACTTTCTTTCTTGAATGGGACTTCAAACATTAAATAGTTAAACTATAAGGTGACTTACAGATTTATGTTCCTATGGTTCATTGTCTCGATTGTATTTTCCTAAGGTTTTATTTCAAACTTACCCTGTTGCATGCAATTCAATTAGTAACAAATTTGATTTAGAAATTATACGTTACACCAAAAGCAAAAAGTTAATTTTTTTAGTGTAATCATGATTTATGCCAATCCAATTAACCTTGTATGGCTATATGAAAAATAACACAGTATAAATATTATAATTATTTATCAAAATGACAATATGTGTATTGGCTCAAACCATACATTGCAGAAGTGTGAAAACATGAATTGAAAAAGGTCAATGAAAAAAAAAAAAAATTATCATAGGTAATGAATGCTAAAATATTATGCAAATGTGATAATTATGTATATTAATTATAGTTATGCAATATTTGGGTCATATAAAAATATGATTATATAGAATCTTATATCCTTACCAGGTTTTTGCTTAAATATATAAAAACTTTGGCGTTGTGTTGCCTTAATTTGTATATCAAATGGTTCATTCTCTGTATGTGTTGTTATATATCTAAATTGAAAAAAAAAAGATGTAAAAAATCAATATAATTGTTTGGAAAGAGATAAATTTGTTTGTCACTATAAAATTGGAAAATCTTCACAAGTCCCCAAAAAGTATGTATGGGTAACGGATTTAGTCCCTAAGTTAAATTGCTCTATTAAAACATTCAAATAAGTCTCTGTAAAATATGAAAAATTTGATTAAGTCCTTTTGATGACCAAAATGCCCATGTCTTTTCCTGAAATGTATCAAAAAGAAAAAATGATATAGCTTCCTGAAACTTATAAAAATGAGAAAATGTCTCTGTAAATTGATAAATCCCCTTAAAGTTAACTACAAATTTGGTTAGTGCGTTACTGTAATTTATCAAATAAATTGTAAAAGAGTAGTACAGTAATTTATCATGTATGATTAGAGTCAATTATAAATCTGATTAGTTTCAGTTACAGTAAGAATTAAAATAAATATTGTTTAAAAAGATTTAGTGATTTTCATAAGTTTTTAGAGAGATATATAGATTTTTCGAAAATAAGGGATGAGGGCATTTTGATAACTTTTAGTGTGTAATTAAAATTAACCATGTACCTAGTTAGTTGAGGTGATGGTAGGAACTGAAATGATACATTTCTAATCATACAGGGACTTGTGACGATTTTCTAATTGTTCAAATACTAAAACCAATTTAGCTAACTTTGTGAGAAGTTGTATCGATTTTTTCCAATATCCAAAAGGATAATATAAGCCATGTATGTGTATAGTAGCGTGTTTCATCAAATTCGTTTTGTGTCGTATGTTTTTCAAGTCAAATGATATCTAATATATCCTACATTATCTGTAACAAAAATAATTTTTTTTAAAAAAAGTTCTTACTTGTGTCAATCAGATACTAATTAGTATATTTACTTCTATTTTTGTGGTATATTTTCAACCATTTGATATTATCCTTTTTTGTATGTGTGTTTTTCAAAATAAATCCATATCTATTTAAAAATAAATTAATTACGTTATCTAATATATCCTATGTTATCTCTAATGAAAATGATATGTTTTTTTTTAAAAAAATTCTTACATGTGTTAATCAGATTCTCATTAGCATATTTACTTATATTTTTGTGATGTATTTTCAATAATTTGTTATTATCTTTTTAGATATTTTCCCTTCCTATAATTTACTTATCGTACTTTTTAAATTTTTTCTATGATTCGCTTTTTCTTTATGATTCCTTATTATCTTGAATGGTAATCCTCCAAATTTATTCATTTTTGAGGTGAGACATTCATTTTAATTTAATTTGAATATCTCTTACTAAAAAGTTTTTGATTATTTGGTTATTTGGAATTGATTAATTATTTATAAACATTGGCTTCATTTGCTAATGTAATGAAGAAGGGTGGTTTGCATTCTGGGTATTTGGTTTTTGTTTTAACTTTTTAATATTTTTCTTTATGTATTTTAGGAAAAATGCATGAGACATAGTCTATAATGAATCTGTGATTGCTTTTTTTAATTTTATGTTT
Source organism: Acorus calamus (assembly GCA_030737845.1). Classification (NCBI taxonomy): domain Eukaryota; kingdom Viridiplantae; phylum Streptophyta; class Magnoliopsida; order Acorales; family Acoraceae; genus Acorus; species Acorus calamus. The sequence continues at coordinate 8,285,831 of CM060877.1, read as the reverse complement.
GACACTATTATTTCCATCATTTGATTGGGTAAACTAGAGACAATAGATTTCTTGCATTTAGATTTTGGAGTCATTATTATGAAAATATTATTGTAATTAAATTATTTAATATTAATATTAATCAAAACTTATATTAGACTTTGTTTTTGTGCATTTATACATACACAACAACTGGTTTAATAAAAAAAAGTTGGTGGGATAGGATGGTTGGGGGGTGTACATGCATAACATAAAAAAAAAAACTAGGTTTAGATGTATTAAATTTTTATTTTGGGTGGGGGTGGGGTTGGGAGGAATAGGTTTGGTGGGATTAGGCCAGTTCTATCCCCAAACCAGGCCCAATATAAGTGTCCGCGTCGGCTTGAAAACCCCTGAAAACCCCAACCCAATCTTTCACCATTCAGGGGAAGACATGGATTTCAGGCTCAAATTGAAACCAAACCTACTCTCCCCGTCGCCTCCTCTCCTCCAAGACCACCTAAAACAAACCTTCAGCAGCCAGTTTTCACTGAAATACAATCCACACAGGCGGCAATGCAGGCGGAAACCGGTCTACCGCTCCTCAGCGACGGGAGACCGAGATGGGTCGGGGGGCTTTTCGTGGCCTGGCATCACCCGGTCGCTCCGTATCGGCTCGGACCGGGTCTTGTCGAATTTGAACGAGTATTTGAAGAGGGAGACTGGGTTTGACCTAGGGAGAGCCAGAGGGACGGTTTTTGACTTGCTAGGAGATGCAGCGAAGAATGGGGTAGCGGCAATCAACCGTCGCGGCTCGAGTTGGTGCCTTCTTTCGTGGAGTGGAACAAATGGGAGCATTGGAAGGTATGGATTAGGAAATACTTGAGCTCTGAATGTCAAGTTCTTTTTTTTCTTGGTTGGTTTTTTATTTTATGTTGTAATGTTTAGTATATCTGTCTAATTATATGATAAATAGTGAGTTTATCTTTTGTTGAAATAAATACTGATTTTAAAATTAAAATATAAAATAGCTCTTTGAAGCTGCATTGGTTTAGCTGCACTATTAGCTGCCTGTGAAATTGTGAAATTTGATGGGAGGGGCTAGCCCGACCACCTAAAGATCCAATGCCACCACCCAGAAATTTTTTTGGGTGGTGGGGGGGGGGGGGGGACAACAAGGGAGAAAGGAAAGATAGAGAGGGAGAGAGGTGTGAGGGGCAGGGGCGGGGGGCTGAAGAGGGGGACGGGGAGAGAGGTTTAGAGAAAGACAGAGGTCGGGGAGGAAGGTCAGTCTCTCATCTCCGCCCACCGACACACCCTCCCAGCGGTCTGCCTTCCGTTGCCCTCCCCACCCACCTCCACCATGCCCTCCTCTCTCTCTCTGCCTCTCTCTTTCTCTCTCTTTTCTCCCTCATTGACCCCACCAACAAAAATGTGTATTTTTTATTAGTGGGAAAGAAAATATGGGTGATAGGATATTTTGGTTATTGGATTCAGGATTCTTGTTAATGGAGATAGATGCTCCCAAATTTGATGGGAGTTGAATGATTGCACCAGTGTTTGTTATTATTATTATTTTTTCTTTTGATAATACTGTAGGCTTCCATCATCATTTTATTAAAAATAAGGGAGATAACCCAAAATACGGGTACAAGATCAAGGGGAGTAAAAACCATCCCAGACGGGTCCCTAGTAGAAGAGAACTCTAAATTGCACCAGTGGTGTTTTGTTCAATTCTCAGTCAAGAGCCCAAAATCTTTGCTGTTGTGAGTGGACCTTGAAAATGCAAATGAAAGAATGAAAATTTTACTTGGTGTGGGTGGTTATGGGTTTCCCAAAGATTGGATCAAGAGTTGAAGGACATCAATGTTGAATATGGCCCTCTAAAGAGCACGAAGCCTACCCAGCAGCAGCTCAGCTATGGGGTCTGATTGGCGACGTGATAAATACTAGGCTTCAGTTTCACAATCTCAGGGAGATGTGGGAAATGATGGCCCCGCTCACAAGAATGGGTGACAAAAGTATGCAAGCAAGGGCGATACATATTGTTATTCTGGCGGGAATGTGAGCTATTTGGATCACATGAAATACGATCTTCTGAGGCCAATGCTACTACCTGGAAAATCTCTGGGATTTGGAGGTGCACTTCCTTAAGGAATGGGGGTGTGGCATTGTTGGGGCGAAGAGTGTGCACCTCGGGGTGAGTTATCTTTGTAAGCAGCTTTCCTGCTTTTTACTTCTTTTCTTTGCCCTGTTTTCTTTTTATTCCTCCCTGGATCTACTCCTTGTTGATCCAATCATTCCTCTCCCCCCCTCCCTCTTAATTCAGACCATTTGTAACCATTTCGTTAAATTTTGTAAAAGGTATACTTTCTCCTCAAAAAAAGAAAAAGAAAAAAAAGAGAGCACAAAGCTTGGGATGATTAGTTCACCTCCAGTGATAGTGCAAAAAAAAAAATCAGTAGAAAATACTGTGTTTTGTGTATGTTGAATAAGTAAATAGGCAAAATAAGTTAAGCAAAATGATCAAAGTATTCAATTTTATGGCTAGGATGAATTGCTAAGATGAAATTGGATGCTCATTGCTGATAGATGCCAAGTGAATATGCAGCAATGCATTTATGTTTGTCTCTTTTTTTGATTCTCAAAAGCACACTGAAAAGTACATTGCATGGATCAACAAAGGTGGATGGTATAACATTGAAGATTCATATTCATATTGTTCTATTGGTTATGGCATTTTGTGCTATGGCATTGTCGTCACCTTGTTTACCCAAAGGAGTGAGGAGCACCCATGGCTAAGGAGAAAGATGGATATAGTAACAGAATGATCTTCTTGGAGAGAAGTCTAGATAATCATAATGGTTCAACTTTGAATCATTTTTTATTCAACATTACTATGTGGCTCTTAATTTAGGTCCCTTGGCTCGATATTGAAAATTCACTTCATAATTATGATTTTATGATTATGGTTATTATAGCAAGATTTTATGATTATGGTTATTATAGCAAGATTTATATTCAATGTTTATCTTATGATAATTTTTCCCTCAATGCACTATTGCCATCTTTTAACAAACCTTACTCTAAACAATGACGTGACCATTCATTGCTCTCAGGACTTAAAGAAATGGGGACCTAAACGGATTGGTGCCCTGGTTTTATATATTATTGTTGTTATAGTTTCATGCCAAAGATGTTATGTGGCCTTTACAACCCCTCACCTGGATCATAAGAGCAAGAAGATTTTGACTGAGGCTTATATGGAGGCCTTGATTCCTGAACCATCTCCAGCTAATGTCAGGAAGTAAGTTTCTAATTATAGTATCAAATTTAATATTGTTTTAATACCTTTTCCGGTGTCTATAATTAACATGAATTTATTGTTTTAAAACTTTAATTAAGAAAGAATTCGAGAAACTTTTTTATAATCATTTGTAGGTATGATAATCCAAAAACAATCTTATGTTATGAGCATTTGATTTTAATCTAAACTTGTAACATGAAGATCATATTTTCTACAAATCAGGGAAAGGTTTTGTTATATAATAGTACGTTTTTAACATGCAGAGTTTTGATTTGAAAGTTATATTATACAAATTGGTCCATTTATAAACTAGAATCTTATATGAAACAACAGCAGCAATTTTCTTGTTCATCCATCTCATAATATAAAGACCTACTAATCAAATTTTATGAAAAGTGGTTTTAATAGTTTTTTTTTGGGAGCTTGTTGATCTCATGAAAGACTTGTGAGTCTCTTGTGCGGGTGCTACAAAAGTGTTGTTTGTAAGGGGAAAATCACTGTCGAGGAGTAGGAACTTATGTATTTTGTTGGTCCTTGGTAAATCTCTATTCTACCATGTATGTTATAGGTTTTGGACCTGCTTTGTGATTTTGCATGTTTTGGGCTTTGGCCTTGGTGCTACACACACACACACACACACGTATACATATATATGAATGGTTTCAATAGTGGTTAACAATCTGGAAAGATTTGCAAAACACAAATTTAATACATAATGAATAGCGTTATAAGTGCTAGTTTGATTAACATTGCGGGAGGGAGCTTTATTATCGGGACATAGTTCATTTGGGGTGCTGATGGCCCTTTCGGTTACACCAATAATAGTGTCACTACTACTTTGGTTGGGCTGAAAGGGTTTGTATTTGTTTTTCAATTTGGGCTTTCTCTCTAATTTATATAAATTTGAGGGCTAAGGCCTACCTTTCGTAAAAAAAAAGGCATTATATTGGACTTTGCTGTTGGTCTCAAAAGGAAGTGGAACCCTCTCTCTCTCTCTCTCAACGCTCTTTTCAAGGATAAGTGGTGTCAGAAGTAAGGTTTGAAGATTCTGTTTGATTGAACACTTAATTTGATATACTGTGGTAAAATACTCAAATCCTTTCCCTTCAAAGATATAAAAAGTGAAAAAGGAGATACATGTGGAGAACAAAGCAAACCCATATTAAAAAGGAAGAGAAATAAATAAAGATTAAAATTGAAGAGAAAGAAGGGAGAATATGTTACATAAATTTCAATCTGTGTCATCCTGTGTACGTCATGTGTACGTCATGCAAGTCGATCAGATGCTTTGCATAAATCTTCATCACTCCTGAACTTTCCAACAGGATCAACCACTTATGTTTGTCAAAAAATTCTTCTCTTGTGCAATCTATCTAAAGTTCATTTCTATATGTGATCTTCTTCTGGTAGAGATTTTTATGTTATTTTAAGAACTGAAACTGGAAGGTTGGGGTTACAGTAGGCATACAAATATGCGGGTGCTTGAAGTTACACATATGAGACAGTCTATGAACAATTTGATAGAGAGTATATAAAGTAATGAGTATGATTATCTGTAATAATTGGCTATGGAGAATCTTATAGGGAGTGATATACAGTTTGGGAACAAGTTGTGAGAGCAAAATATTTCACATGCTACAATAAATTAAGATTGTTCCCCCTACTCTATACAAACTATGAAGACTTGGCGGATGGATCTCAAATATTCTTCTGAAAGTTCAAATGGTTGAAAGGCCAGCTCAGATGTTTCCCAACTTGTTCAGAATTGCTTCAGAAAGGGTAGACAAGTTAGCAAATGTTATGATGCCAACAGATATTGGAATAATGTGATCTCCTTGGCTGAGGAGAAACCCATGAAAACGAAATGATAGAAGCTCTTAATTTACTGCAGTTGCTTCACGATGTACAACCGGCTTAATGGTGACGATAAAGTAGAATAGAAGACAAGATTTGAGCATTTCTGTGAAGTCTTTTTTTAAAAAAAATGATACAGGAGCAATCTAATTAATAAAGAAGCCCCTGAACAAAGAAGATGAGCGATCTCCATACAAAAATTAAAAATTAGAAGCAATGATTAGATAGAGTAAAGGAATTCATGGAGGAGAGGTATCCTCAACAATGATTGAAACTGAGTTGTCACCCCCTGAACTAATGATTGCCCATGATAGAGGAAGGAGGGTCAACTACTCAATTCAAAGAATCATTTAACCCAATCTCTAAGTGTATATCATTATCCATGTGTTTTCCATATAGAAACCTTTTTTTTTGGAAGACACATTCATTACGGGCAACAATTTGCATGAGGAACTAACCATTGGAGTTTAGCAAGATTGCTCTCGTCTCCTCTCTTTCACTTCTTTAAACCATCGCCACATCCCTTCGAGCTCATCGAAGGAACAATGAGTTTCAACTACCACTCCATTGTTTCTCAATCTTCACACTAAATAGGCATCAAAAGAAGATGGTCTCTATTCTCCTCTTCAAATCCACAAAGCACACAAGTAACGTCACTATCATGAGCCCATTTTGAATGATTAACCTTGGCAAGTGAAAGAAGCCACTTGGCTAAAAGCATTGGTTACCACTATGAAAAGAAGGGGTGATGAAGGATCTTCCTGTCGAAGCCCTTTGTTCAGGTGAAAAAAACCACACAGTTTACCTTTGACCAACACTGACGCCTTTGCAGTCGAAATACAATCCCTAATCATTCGTACCCAATCTTGTTCAAAACCGTAATATTGAAGCAAATGCAAGAGGAAATCCCATTGCACATTTTTTTTTTGAAAGAAATGTTTGGAATTCAGCTTCAATTTTATTCCAAAGAAAGAGAATGCCCAAATCGTACAATGAATAAAAAAACCACTACATGGCACCCAGCTAAGAGTCAATAGTAGAAGGGTTATCTACTATGGCCAGATACAAAACCCAAAAACCACTCCTCAGTGGGTGTCTACTCCTAATGAATATAATCCTTCTTGCAGCAGCAAAGAAAATACCCAATCCTTGATAAAACATACCACCATCTCCCATATGTTCTCCACATAAACCGGAGTCCCCTTGAATAAATGATGATTACGGGAAAGCCAAAGAGCCCACGAGAGCACAGGAAGATGAGCTGAGAAGCTTTGTCTTTTGCATTCTTTGCCCCACGTGCAGTGCACAAAGATTCTTTCCTGCCTGCTATAAGCAATCAAGAGACATGAAACCATCCACTATCTTAGTCGCCTCTTTAAGATGATTCCATAATTGTTTGGCCATTAGACAATCGATCATAATGTGAGAGGGAGGCTCCTCTCCTCCATTGCATATCTGGCATGTCGTGTCCTCAAGTGGTGTCCATTTTGCCCGGTATTTCTTCTTGAGAAGCTTTTCTTGGTACATGAGCCACATGAAAAACTTGACTTTCATTGGGATTTTGGGCCTTCATATCTCTATGAATTTCCAAGTATTGACCACTAGGTAGGCCCATTCCTCCACCAATCATCGCATCGGCAAACAGAGAACCCCCTTCTCGACTGAGGTCTCCAGCGAGCCCTATCTGCTCGTCTGACAGAGCTGTCACCTGAAGCATTAGAGAAATCAAGCTTGATGAGGACCCCTTCCCTTGTCTCTATGCACTGCAATAATGCATTCTTGGATTGCCATGAATCTGTCATGAAGAAGTCTTCTAGGGATAAATGTCGTTTGGCTGCCATCCACCATATTGCCAATCACTGATCTGAGTCTATTTGGAAGGACCTTTGCAATCATCTTACATGTCCAATTAACGAGGCTAATTGGCCTAAATCCACCCCCCCCCCCCCCCCCCCCCCCACACACACACACACACAGCCCTATCCTTTTTAGGAATTAATGCTAGGAAGGTTGCATAAGTCCTCTGATGCCTTGCTTATCTCTGAAAGACCGAGAACATCTCCAAGATGTCATCCTCAACCATGTTATAAAATTCCTGAAAGAATCGTAGCCCGAAGCCATCCGGGCCTGGGGCTTTGTCTGCCTTCGCGTTAGAAACTGCCTTCTTCACCTCCTCCACTGAAAATGGGGCCTTCAATGAAGCCCACATAGCGTTGGGTACCCTGCCCAAATCCTAGTCCAACCTCCCCGGAGTCCACCATTTTCTTTTTTCTAAATGACCAAGAGAAGTGGCCGGCAAGAATCGATTTGATATGCTGCGGGTCCACCACCCAGCCTCTAGGAAGATGACTCTTCCCTATATGGTTGATACGCCTCCTCTGGTTGGCCACCTCTTTATGACATTCTTTAATTGCTTCAGTTTCAATGCTACTTTTTTCACTCCTGATAGACCCGGGGCCAGACCTTTCCAACTATCAGTCACCACCTCCCTAAAGTCTTCCGCAGGTGTGAGGAAGACCTGCTAGAAAACAGTTTGGGAAAACCTCCTCCCATTGATTCTCCAACAAAACCCGATCTAGCCTAGCTCATGACAGCCTCTCCCACAAATTACTCCATGTGAACTGCTGGTTGGATAAAGGAATGTCAAGCAGATCCTCCTTTGTAATTCATTATGTGACTTGGGTAATAACTTCCAAGAACACCAATAAGATTTGATTAGCTATTATAAATAAGTTGTACAAACCAAAGTAGTACTACACTACAAGCAAAATGACACCAAGAATGTTGGAAGCTTGAAGAGCTATAGCAAACACTAAAACTAAAGGGACTTCAACACTTTGTAGTTGTCTCAACTCGAATGCTAGGGGACTTCAATGCTACATTGCTTTGTTGTTGTTGGCGGATTTTCATCAATAAGTAAAAGAATAATTAATTTCTTATAAACTATTGTAACAAAAACACTACTTTGACATACCGATAGATGTTATTACAAGTTTTGCTAACTATATTCTTGTAATATCTGTGTTTGTAATATTTCAAATTGAATTATACTGTCTGCAGGTTTAAGAAATGCATATGGAGGAAGACATTACCGAAGGGCTTGAAAATTCAGAAGTATATCGAAGGCCCTGGTGGAGTACCTATTCATGACAACACTTATGTTGGTGAAAATGCATGGGATGATGATCTGGAGGCTTCCCAAAACGATGTGACCAAAATAATTGAAAGCGACACAAGATTTAATGAGGAACAAAAGAAAGCATTGAAGGTCAACTTAGGCATTGGAGGTTGGTTATAGTTTCTGCTTCTAGACAAGATCAATCTGCAAAGTGCATTTTCTCCCTCTTTTGGCGCACAATTCATTTTAAGTTGTTCCATCCAAATATTTTTTCTGCGTTCTCTGCTTGATTTGCACTTCTGGAAATCTTGGTATTACAATTGTGCCATTCATTCCTTTGGGTTCCACAAAATTTATTTGGGGAATTCATGTCTGGTGGTGATTCATTCAATTGGGTACTATTGCCATGCTCTCACATCTCTTTATATGAACATTGTCTGCTGATATGCATGTCTATGTGACAGTGGAAAATAGAGAAGGTGGATCTACATGGCGTGAGAGGCTTGCTACATGGAAAGAAATCCTGCGAAGGGATGAGTTGTCGGAAAAGATTGAATCATTAAACTCCAAGTATATAGTTGATTTTGATATGAACGAAGTTGAGAATTGTTTACGCAAAGAAGTGGCCGAAAGAGTTTCAGATATAAAGGGAAGTAGAGCGTTGTGGATCTCTAAGAGATGGTGGAGATATCGTCCAAGATTGCCATACACTTACTTTATTAATAAACTTGATTGCTCTGAGGTTCAATTCTATTCTTTGACAGCTATCTTTTCATCTCTGTGAACTTGCATGACACGATCTGCTCAAAATCCAGAAAGAATTGTGTCTTCTGTTTCCCACATCCTCAATAGAAAGAATGAACTAGAGATTATGGGCTTCTCTTTTCTAAAATGTAACAACAGATGTATGCTTAGATGTGAATGCTTTCTCATTCAAACAGGTGGCTGCTGTTGTCTTTTCTGAAGATCTGAAGAAGTTATACGTGACGATGAAAGAAGGTTTTCCCCTAGAATACACTGTAAACGTCACAACACTTCTATTTATTTTGATGCTACCTTTGTAAAATTCATGAGATATTCACTCTAAAATGTGGTAATTGAATCAGTTACTATTCATAGGTTGACATTCCTCTTGATCCCTATTTGTTTGAGAAAATCACGGTATCTGGAGCTGAGGTTGATCTCCTTCAGAAGCGGCAAATTAATTACTTCATGCGAGTAGTGGTTGCATTAGCTCCTGGATTACTGATTCTTTGGCTTATAAGAGAATCTGTCATGTTGCTGCATATTACTTCAAATCGCTATCTCTACAAAAAATACAACCAACTTTTTGACTTGGCTTACGCAGAAAACTTCATCCTGGTAAAATCTTGATTCATCATATTATCCTTGTCATGTGGTGGCACTAAAATATTAAGCTTTAAGGCATTCACCTTTTTAATTGGTGCATGTGTAATTGATTTTGTACCTTTTCAGCCTGTAGGAATGACTGATAGAACAAAATCCATGTATAAAGAAGTTGTACTAGGCGGTGACGTCTGGGAGCTTCTGGATGAACTAATGATTTATATGGGAAATCCTATGCAGTACTATGAAAAGCAAGTGCAGTTTGTTAGGGTAAGATTTTATACTTTCCAATTGGGATTTTCTCCACCATCTCTCCTGTGAGGTAGAAACATTTGTTTCATAATATATATTTGATTTTTTATTGTTTAATTTAATGACAGGGAGTTCTTCTCTCTGGACCACCCGGAACAGGCAAAACACTTTTTGCACGGACACTTGCCAAGGAAAGTGGGATGCCTTTTGTTTTTGCTTCTGCTGCTGAGTTCACAGACAGTGAGAAAAGTGGGGCTGCACGGTTAATGAAATTTTTTCTGTTGCCAGGAGAAATGTAAGTGCTTCGTGTACAGTAGTACTTTGTGGTGCTTTGATGAAATTTACATTTAATGTATGAATATTTAACTCATTATGTTGTTTTGTTCTTGGTAAAGTGCCCTCGCCAAGTTTGATTGCTAAAAGAAACATCATTATTTGGTTTGGTGTTCCATAAGCTCCTGTCTTGCATAGATGTTATCTAAATTATGCTTGATTCTTTTCCCTTTCAAAATTTTAGTTCTACAATTCAAATTTCATCATTTAATTTCACTTAATTTATCTGAAGAATCTACTTGTCCTATCTTTCTCAAGCAGGGAAAGATCATTTTGATTTGTCTGAACAAAAGTAGATTGCTGTATAAAAGCATATGAAATTCTTATAATATGGATGATTTAGAGAATTCTCGTGAATTTTTTCTTATGCATGCTTCATTTGTAATTATCGTTGCACATATTCAAATAATTTTGTAGCTCAGGATTTACTAGATGATGGACTTTTCTGCAAGCCAGTCTGACAGAAACAAAGTTGATAAAAAATATAATGCATCTCATATTAAATTATAAGATTTTCTGATTAAAAGTTCTCCGAATACTCCTTATTTATTTAATGATCTATAAAGATTTATTTTGCAAAGATTTTCCAGTTATGCTAACAGTTCAACGACTATTCCGATCCTGCACCACTATAATTAGAACTGCAATTAACTTTGCTCTGTAACAATAAGTACCCAATAATTTGTTTGGTATGATCATATTTTCTGAATAGAAATTTCATCCTTTTTCTAGGCACCATCATTTGTATTTGTGGATGAAATTGATGCCATCGCTGGAAGACATGCAAGAAAGGATCCACGAAGGCGGGCTGCATTTAATGCTCTAATTTCACAACTTGATGGAGAGTAAGTTTTCTTTTTCCATCCATGTTCTTTCAATTAGAAAATTCTATTATGTGACCTTGTTAGCTACATAGAAATCTCAGTTATTGTTCTTATTTGGAACTTTGATTCATATGTATACAGTTGACGCAAATTATGGTTGTCAGCTGGCAGTCCTTCGTGTCTTATTTTAACAGTTTTGTGGAATTTTGTGTTTGGTTCCTTCTCTTCACCTTTTGCCATCATATGATTCACTTGAGTAGGCCAATTCTCCTCCTCCAACTGGGCTTCTAATCAAGCAGGAGCTTAACGAGTTGGTCCACAGTTTAAATTGATTGAGATTGGTCATTGGGGGGGGGGGGTGTAAATGATGCAAAAATCAGTCAATATATCAAGATTTTCATGATCTTTTTGATGACTATGTCATTGATATAGTTGATATATTGCCGTACCAGGTCAGGTCAGCTAATTTGATCCAGTTATTTGAACTTTTTTTTTAACTGGGGCCATTGGTGTCCAGATCAAAAATTCAAATTTCCACCCATTGAGGGCATTTTTGTTGCAAAAAACCACCTATTGGGAGCTTTTTTTTTTGCCAAAACCCCCCTTCCTTTGTTTTTTTATTAATAAAAGCCCCTATTTTTCATAAACCTATTTAAAACCCTCCACTCTCATTTCAAACACAACTCAAACCCTCATACTATTTTGATTTTTTTTTCATATTTTTTTTGTATTTTTTCTGCTTTTCCCCATTTTTTTTTTTTATCATTTATCAATTGATACATCAATTGGGGGACCCGATCGATATATGAAATCGATATGTAAAGATTGAATTGGTTTCATATAGACAAAAGCAGATAAAATTATCAATATATGTCTTGCCAACAAATTCCACCTGTGGACAGAGAAAAGCGGGAATGCACCCATCTTCAAGTTATGATCTGATTTGATGTTGACAAGTGGAGGACATGGGTTTTGACCACAAAAAAACCAAAGAATACTTGTTATCCCATGGAGTCATGATAGTAGAGAGTCATCATAATACCCAAGCTACAAGACTTACACATAACTGTACTGTGAGTCTCTTCTAGCCCCCATGAAATAGTGGCTGTGCGAAGGAGGGCCAATCCACATTAGGGAAATGTATATCACTCCTCTTCCTTACTCTACTGGAATTTTGCTAAACCAGTATCTATATGTTAAAAGAGAGGAGGTTGGAATGATTGCACAATAATAATTTGGATTTATTAGGAAGTAGTGGTTAAAAACTTGTGCAAGTTATTGACCAGCATAACAGTACTTGGGCTTATTAGGACCAAGTAGTGAAAACTTTGTTTTTCTATCCTACTCCAGAAAGGATAAAAAGGACCTTTCTGTAACTTTGTTTTCTATCCCACTCCAAAAAGGATAAAAAGGACCTCTCTTTACAAAAAAATGACTCAATTTGTGGGGCATGTTCTTCAGCACATGCCAAGGACTTATATTGCAGCATTTTCTACCCCCCTCTCCTTTGTTGTGAAGTAGATGAAATTGAAGGCATTGTTCTTTTGAGGTATGGAAAACTTTCAATGGGGTATTTTTTTCCTCGGGCAAACTAAGTTTAAAAAAATTATGCCAAGTTAGTTTGTTGACCATGTCAGTAATTCAATACATGATCCACTTCCGTTATGAGTCTCGGTTTTGTTTATAAAAAAAATTGATTTCCAATGCTGAAGATTCTGTGTTCTGGCCCATGTTGCAAATAAAAAATTGACACGAGCCATTGCTTTTTTTTTAATTTTTTTTTTTTTTGCTAGTTTGCGTATTCACATTTACCTGATTATTGTACAGGAAAGAAAAAATTGGTGTTGATCGATTTTCACTTAGACAAGCTGTGATATTCATTTGTGCTACTAATCGGCCAGATGAATTGGATGAAGAGTTTGTTCACTCTGGACGCATTGATCGTCGTCTATACATAGGATTGCCTGATGCCAAACAAAGAGTGCAAATATTTCATGTGCACAGTGCAGGAAAGAAGTTGGCAGATGATGTGGAATTTGATAAAGTGAGTGCTATTTTTTTTATAGAATTTTATGAGTGATAATTTGTATAATTTTTAATAAATTCAGTATGGGATTGTCATGCGAAAAGTTATTTTTAAAGGGTTAAAGACATCTATGTCCTTGCAAATATAGATAATCCTATATAAGTTCATGTCAAAGCTAGGGTGGACATTCAAGTAAAAAAAACTCACAAAAACCCAATTATCATCCCTGTGTAAAATTTCCATCCAAATTTGATGGAATCCCATAATATTCCATCTTGTGTAATTGTATAGACATTACAATCCCTATAAACAATCATAAAAAGTAAATTAGTCTATGTAAAAAACCAAATTGCCCCTTTTATATTTTTTAATTCTGAGAGAAGCATTGTTTGGATGGGTAAAAAATTGGGGATAATTAGTCATTTCATGGTATTGGTTAGAGTTGATTGAGATAGGTTGGGTTAGGGTTAACCTTTGCTGGCAGTAGGGATGTATATGAATTTTTGTGAGTTTTCAAGAACTTATACATCTGCCCCAATTTTGACAAGGATTTATATGAGATTGATTACCTATGTTTGCAGGGATATAAATGTCTTTAACCCTTTTTTTAAATAGATATACCATTGATCATGTTAATTCAAAAAAAGATTTGAACAACTGAAATGAGCGCTCTCCAAACAATGGAAAGACAAATGATTCCTTTATGCGGCTTCTGTTTAGTCTTTTAATCGTCCATGAAATTGAGATTTTCAGGGCACTTCAATAAAAAAAAATGAAATCTTGAAGCTGATTATTGGATTACTGGCTTCAACACATAATTTGAAAAAAAAAAGTAATGCAAAGAGACTTCAAAAAATTAAAAATAGGATGACTATTTGACCGCTACTTTAAAAGAAGCCATTTAAGGGTTTGCATTATGGTATTCAACATTTTATGAAACTTGTTATGAATATATTGAGTTATTTATGAAGGATGAAGTCCCATGTTGTACATAATTTGGGATGTTATATTAATAATCATTGAAAATATTGGTGGGATGAGTGTTAGATAAAAATTGCATAAGAAGGCATCCTAAGATAAGGGATTGAAGGCTACTATGATAAAAATAGATTAAATAAAATCTAAATGGGATAAGGTGCCTACCATTTCTTCCTAAAAAAATATGCTGTCAGAGAGTGGGAGGGGTTAAGAGTCATGAATGCTTTGTGAAATGGCTGTTACCAGAAGAAATTTTACTTCTCACTGATTGCTGAATGTGACATTGTTTAATGTGTACTATGCTGATCAGGATCAGTTGTTCAGTACTGCTCCTGACATCTGTAGCAGCTGTTGCAATACTTGTGATGTTCACTACCTAAGTTGCATTGGCTAGTCAATATACTTTTCACATATTTCTCATCATGCATGTCTGTATACTCCCTTTGACCGTCACTCATGATATATTAAAGTATACAATAGTCCATAAATATTGAAGTTGAAAAGGATACATCAAGACATTAAGATGCATGGATTTCTAAATTCTGGGTTTTTTTTAATAGAAATATTATCTTTGCAGCATAAGACAATAATGTCCCATCATGTATTTTTGAGTGTGTGCTTAATCTTCAAAATAAAACTTTTTACATGATATAGAGAAGCTTTTTAACAACTGTAGCAACTGTTGCAATACTTGTCATGTTCACTACCTAAGTTGCATTGGCTAGTCAATATACTTTTCACATATTTCTCATCATGCATGTCTGTATACTCCCTTTGACCGTCACTCATGATATATTAAAGTATACAATAATCCATAAATATTGAAGTTGAAAAGGATACATCAAGACATTAAGATGCATGGATTTCTAAATTCTGGGTTTTTTTTAATAGAAATATTATCTTTGCAGCATAAGACAATAATGTCCCATCATGTATTTTTGAGTGTGTGCTTAATCTTCCAAAATAGAACTTTTTGCATGATATAGTGAAGCTTTTTAACATTGCTTATTGCTGTGAATTTGAAACTCATGATATTTTTTCTTACTGGTTTTATTTTGTGCTCTATATTTGCAGCTTGTTTTCCGAACTGTTGGTTATTCAGGGGCAGATATTCGGAATCTTGTCAATGAATCGGCGATAATGTCTGTAAGTTGTGATCTTTTACTTCATGATATCTGTGAAGTGCCTTTTTCTTTAATTAATAATTAGTAAAATATGGGGTTTGAGTGATTTAGTTTATTGTAGGCAAAATGCATTTTTTATCTTGTAATTTGTGCTTCAAATTATAACTCAATACATACTATTTTTAGTCTAGCTACTGATCTTTCTTCAGTTCTATTGCTAATCATCAGCATGCTTATATCTGTTAATGATCTCTACTTTTATTCTCTAATCACAAAATTGTATGTGCAATCTGCTTCTTTTATTGAAGATTGCACCAGAAGACATTAGTTTGTTACTTTTTTATCCACAATGTGCATTTAGTATGACCAAATTTGAATAAATAATAAAGCAATGTTGCCGAATGACCTTTTTTTATTGTTTGAATAGCTTTACATGATTATACATCATTATTATCCATCGCATGTTGCACATTTATGCTCCTGGTGACTGAAAATTTGTGCATGCAGTACATTGTTCATGTTTCATGAGAGTGATATTGCATTCATGTTACCCCCTTAATGGCATGTCAATGGCACTTCCTTTAACATCACCAAGGATGGAGGCTATTTCGACATTCACGTGGTCCTTTTCACTTTTGTCCAAATGCTTTCTATTTGGATCATCTATTATTGGCTGGAGAAGATCTTTGCTCATAAAATGATTTTTTTATGAAATTCCTTTATTTTGTATTAAATATTTAAATACGACATTAGTATTTGCATCAAGCCAGACTTTCTTAGTGCTCAGCTTTTTTTTTTTTGGCATTGAGAGATTTATTTCATTTATTATAAAAATTATTCGTCATTCTGAGTTTACCATCTTTCATTTTTTTCACATCACATTTGTAGTAGGAATACGTGCCTCTAATAGGCGAAGGTAGATTTTTGTGGTGTCATTGAGCTATCATTTGCTAAGAACAGGTGTGGCTGGAAATCAATCTTTAGAACTAGTTGAACTATGGGAATTAAAAGATATTGGGGTTTGCATTTTTAACGTGAGGTCTTTGTATCTTGGGTTTATGATAATACCTTGTTATCATGTCATATACTACTGATGTCGATTGGGTCAATACCTATGATCCAATTAACCTTGCATTAGACTCGAGCCCTTAGATACCCTATCACATCACGCGCTTGGAGAATGCCACACATAAAGCAACTAAAATCATGATGTAGGTCACTATCATGGATTCCTCATATGGTTAGAACATCTTGATCATCATCACTAATTTGCACAGTTGTGACATTGATTACCATCATGGATCATCAACAAGTAGAGCATTATTGATCGTCGTCACTAATCCACATACTTATGCTGTGTATCACCATCATGGGATGTCGATCCCGATTGCCAATTTCGATTTTATTTTATCCAATCTCAACAACTTTGTATGGCTTTAAAAAGTTGGCTTAACAATAACTCAAGGGCGAGTTAGGGAAGCGGATGATTCGGTGGGGCACTAAACGGCAAGTGGACTTGCGTGAAAATGAAGTGAAAGGAAAAGCTGGGTAATTGTAGTCCTTGAGGCTGCGGGGCCACCCCTGTTTTGATCCTAGTTGGGTCTTGGTTTCAGTACTCAGTACCCGATCTTCCAAGGAGCCCAGGTCGTCGGGGTCCAATTTTTGTTGGCCAATTTATGGGCCCATTATTCGACTTCCAAAAGGGGTCACGGGCGATGAGAATTTCTATTTGGGTTATGTGTGACCTGAGTGGTTGGTGGGATTGTGATCCTGTCGTAGGAAGGACCTTTTCTGACCTGTTCTCGACCCATTCCTGTTGGAGGAGCGGGTGAGTCACAATCCCCGTAGTGAAAGGCTGAGCTACGGTCGAGTGGCGCCGCTTTCCCTTTAGATGACCCCTGCCCCCCCTTCCACGGGCATCCAGGGAAGGATGTGTGATTAGTAGGTAAGTAGAGCATAGTTGGAACCTTGCTTTCAGGGAGATAGAGATGCTGCATCGCTCGTGTGGTCTAGGCATCGTGACTTTCGACACCTAATTTTTCTGGTGGGAGGCCTTCCTCCATGTCACATGTAGACCCTCAGACAGTGGTCAATCACCCCAAACCCAAGCTTGTAATCTAAGGCTAGAGGTATGTGGAGTCTGCAATCCCACTCAATGAAAGGTTTCGTTTGGTTGGCTCTCCAAGATAAGCCACTCACAAGGGTTTATAGGGCGAAGTGGAAGCCTAGTGATCCAAATTTATGTGTGTACTTCGCAATGCAAAGAAAGAGAGATCATGGAGCATCTCTTATGTCGGTGCATCTTCTTGCATCATATTTGGGTCATCACCAGGTCGGTTATGGAATTGGACACGATCTTCTACACCGTGGACATGTGGGTGGCCAGTAGGTGGTTGTGAAAGTGGGGTTACTGAAGCATTGCTAGTAAAATCAGTCAATCCATCGACCTGGTGGTCTCTTGGGTGATGTTGGTGGCAGATTTGATGATTTCATAATTGTCGTTTAGATTCCGTCTGTGTCAACAAAATATAAAACTCTTATTTATTCTTGGTAGAAAGTGGTAGTAAGAGGTTGATCCCACATGGAGGCTATTGAAGCAAACGAGTGGAAATAAAAGACTATTAATTCTCGGCAAAAAGGTTTAAAAACAAAATATCAAGGATTGATTTAAGAAAACTATTATAAAAGCTAAAGTAGAAATCAATATATAAAAAAAGACCACCAATGGAAATCCACCCCACGAGTATCGTGATGATTCTTTCTTTTGCATTTAATGAAAACAAAATATTTCAAAAGCAGTTCACTTCTACTTGATTTAAGAATAGGGTTTATAAAACATCAACCATATCCCATATAAGTAGAATGACGGAAGATCTAAAAATACCCATAATCAAAAGAAATTTGAGTTGAAGAAATTATATAGACATGAAGAACAAATAAAAAAACATCAATGCACAAAGAAAAAATCAATCACTCAAACGCATGGGGTGGATGATCTACTTGATGGAAGGATTTTCTAGTCTACCATGGTTGGTGAAATTCTAGAATAAAAATAAAAATATTCCATGAAAATTAAATAAATAGGCACTTTTATTGAAAGCACAATAGAATCTATGTTTTTAATGACAAAGAAAAAAAAACTAAAAACAAAAACTCAACAAAAAAAGGAGCAAAGACTGAAAATAAAATTCTTCTTGGCTGAATGAAGAGATGCCCACTTCTCTCTCTGCAGTGCCCTTTTTATAGGGTTTTGAGGGTTGAATTGGTTGTAAATGCTGATTTGATTGAGTTGTTAATGCAGATTTGCAAAATATGTTGGAGATGTAATTGCAAAATTTGTTGATGATCTTGTTGATTTGTTGGAGATGTCAAAGTTGATTTGATTGAAGATTTTATTGATTTGGCGGATCAGATTTAGAAGTTTTGATAAAGCTTTGAATGCTAATTCCTTCCCAATTTATAACTTGTCAAATTTAGATCATGCCAAATTTAAATATTACCAAATTTAGATTTATGTATTTTAAAATATGGCTCCACATGAAAAAATATGATTATGCATATTAAATGTTTAAATATTGTCAATTTGTGCAAAATATGCTTTGAATATAAAGAAGAGAAATTTTCCTAATATATATAGAAATGAATAATTACATAGGAAAATGTTCCAAAACTACTCTGAAAAGCATATGAAAAGTGATGTGGCTCACGAGAAAAGCAGAGACAAAAGGCTTATGTGGAGAACACATGGGAACATGTAGAGAGTTATATTAAGGGCATTGTGGGGGCAACTCCATATAGCTGAGTAGTGACGTGGCCACAGCTGTCTTTTCAGGGCCTTTTGGTTCAGAAAATCCCTCTTTTGCTGCGCCCTCTCTCTCGACATTTCTCTAAGTAGCTTCATTTTTATGCCTCCCCTATCCCCTCTCTATGTTATCCCTTTTGGTTAGCTTCCCTGTTTTTCCCCCTTTGTTTTAATTTTGTTTCAAACATTGTACTGCAGTTTTATTTGCAATGAAAATCGTGGTGGCATTGTCTACCTTTTTATCAAAAGAAAGTTGTTCTTTTTCTCTTTAAAAATAACTTGTATGGCTTAACACCTTTTTTTTGAAGGAGGTAGACACACTACCCGATTCATTAAATCCTGGAATGTTGTCAAAATAAAATAAACATCTTTGTAGTTTAATATCTTTGTATGGCTTAACACCTTTGTTGATCATACAATTGAGAATTATATTTCATTTGTTTTACCATGCTTCAAAGAGTCTCCATAACTTATAGTTTGGATTTTTATTTGAGCAATACAATTTTCTCATTCCTCTTCTTCGATGTCCCTTTGTTGTTTTCTTATTTGTGTTGATGGGATTGCATTAATGGATGTTTCTTTATAGGTTTGGAAGTAAAGAACCCTAAGTTTCCCTCATTGTAGGTTTCCATTGCTTGCAATAAAAATTTCAGATGGTGAGCTTGCACCTTTCATAATTAATGAATAATGGCATCCTTAGCAATCATTACACATAATAAACCGCTGCCAGCTGTTTTTCGTAAGCTACAGTGCTTCTGAAGTTACTCCTAAACCTTATTTAGTGAATTAGATTCTCACTGTATCTATTAAATTCAAGGGAACAAGTTTCATTTGCATGTCATGTGGTTGGTCTTCTGTTTCTGCATGTCTGCTCATATTTTATCTGAAAATTCTCCTGACTATTACTTATGCATTTATTATTAAATATACATGGCCATGTTTTTCTTGTCCCATATATCGTGTGTGTTGACATGTAGACATGTCAGTGTCATGGTTAAAACTGACATGTTTTCAACTTTCATTTATATACTTGTATGGCTTAACACTTTGTTGGGAGAGATCGTAAAATTCAGAAATATATTTCATTTGTTGGATCGGGCTTCAAAAATCCTCCAGAATTTATAGTTTGATTTGTATTTGAGCATTACAGTTTTCTTATTCCTCTTCTTCAGCATTCCTTTGTTGTTTTCTTATTTGTGTGGAGTAGATTGCATTATGGATGTTTCATTATGGGTTTGGAAGTAAAGAACCTAAGTTTCTCTTAGGAGGTTTCCATTGCTTTCAATAAATTTCAGGTGATGAGCTTGCACCTTTCATAAATAATGAATGATATTTCAATCCTCTAAAATTAGTGCCATCCTTGGCAACATTACACATAATAAACCACAGCTAGCTTTTTTTTCATTAACTACACTGCTTTTACTCCTAAACTTTATTTAATGAATTAGATTCTCACCCTATCTATTAAATTCAAGGGAACAAGTTTCATTTGCATGTAATGTGGTCTTCTGTTTCTGCAAGGCTACTCAACTTTTATTTGAAAATTCCCTTAAAAATGTGACTATTACTTGAGCATTTATTATTGAATATACATTTTTGGCCGTGTTCCCATGGTCATGTTTTTCTTGTCTCATATCTCTCTTTGTGTGTTGACATGTACCATGTCTGTGTCAAGGTTGAAACTGACTATTTTCATTTATATACTTGTTACATATTGAGTGTGAGTTTCCAATATCTGTTGTAAAGAGATTTTGAGCATTCTGTGGTTTAGTAGAACATTTCTTGTGTGATTCAGGAGTTTTATGGCTGGTGTCATCTCTTATATTTTACCATGTGTCGTCTCTTATATGTTACCATATATTATTATATCTCGTTTTCCTCATACAGGTAAGGAGAGAACACTCAAAGATCACCCAAAAGGACATAATTGATGTTCTAGATAAACAGTTGCTTGAGGGCATGGGTGTGTTGCTTACAGAAGAGGAGCAACAGAAGTGTGAAGAGAGTGTATGTGTCCTGATGCTTGTTCTGTATCCAGGTGTTGTTCTTTTTCTGCAGGAATGTAAATAATTGAACTCTTTTTATTTATTTATTTATCATGTAACAGGTGTCTAGAGAGACAAAGAGGTTATTGGCTGTACACGAGGCTGGTCATATATTATTGGCTCACTTGTTTCCTCGATTTGATTGGCATGCATTCTCTCAGCTACTTCCAGGGGGCAAGGTATTATTTTTGCCTTTTTTTTTGTGATGAGGAACCCAAACATTAGTTGGGAAAATCCTGGATGCACAATCACCCATAAACCTTGTGCATCAGATGATAAGGTTTTGAACTCAAGACCATGGGGAGCAAATCCAAGGCTCTAGTTCAAGCACGCCTTTTTATTTGTAGTATTTTATTCTTTCCAGTTGTTTCATAACACGCCTTAGTACGGTTCATAATCATGCATTCATGATCTTTGTTGTACTTGTATTGAAAATATCCTCCAAATTATTATCTAATACCATTGTTTTGCAACAAACACAGGAAACAGCAATTTCTGTATTTTACCCTAGAGAGGATATGGTCGATCAAGGATATACTACCTTTGGGTACATGAAAATGCAAATGGTAGTAGCACATGGCGGGCGTTGTGCTGAACGTATAGTGTTTGGAGAGGACATCACTGATGGGGGAAGGGATGATTTGGAAAAATTACAAAAGTAGGTGATACTTTTTCTATCTTCCAGTGTGAGCTTAGGAAGTTTATCGGTATTGGAAATTCTGTTAATCTAGTTTTCAGTGAAGTT
Organism: Acorus calamus; assembly: GCA_030737845.1. Classification (NCBI taxonomy): domain Eukaryota; kingdom Viridiplantae; phylum Streptophyta; class Magnoliopsida; order Acorales; family Acoraceae; genus Acorus; species Acorus calamus. The sequence goes on along the minus strand of CM060877.1, from coordinate 8,264,118 downwards.
CTAAAGAAGAAACATATGAAATATTTTTCTCCTACATAACATGGACAACGATATAAATGTCAGAGTTGAATAGTGATATAAGTTATTGGATTTACTGCCTGCAAGTTGTCCACTGAGCCTATGAGTGAAATATGTTCTGATTTCCTTACACTTGAGAATGACTAATATATGTGAAGCATGTCATGTTGTATTAACCTGACCACTTTTTTTCAATTGTGTAATCATTGTTCTAGATTACCAATTATTCAATGTTATTCATCTCCCTGTAGCCAAGCACATTTGAGCATCATATAATAAAATTGATGTTAAATGGATGGCATCTGTTTCTTTTCTCCGGTTTACTACATTTCATATTTCAAGAAGTTCCTTTTGTGAAAAATACAGGATAAATTGGCATCAAGATATTTTGGCTTTTTAATTGATGGCTTGATAACATTATTTTATCTGTAATATACTTGGCTTGAAAATATTGCTGATGGGCTATTTTCAGAAACTCATTTCTTTATCTGTATCATTGTACAGATTGCTAGGGAGATGGTAATTAGCCCTAGAAATTCAAGATTAGGTCTTACAACTTTGGTAAAAAGAGTGGGATCAATGGATCAACCAGATAATACCGATGGAGAATTGATGAAATATAAGGTAACCTCTGCTTTGTCTACATTGCTCTCTGATTATACAGTTTTTTTTTTCAGCAGGCGCATCTATTTTCTTTGGAATATTCAATATTTCATGTCTTTTGTTAATGAATACTTCTAATTGTCTTAGTGGGACGACCCTAAAGTGATTCCTGCCAATATGACACCTGAAGTTTCTGAAATGTTTACCCGAGAACTTACCAGAGTAAGTTTACTTGTTAATCTTAATATTTTTATATTTTCTATGCAAAGCTAGAGATATAATCGATGAAGCTGGATATTTCTGATGATGAACTTTGATTCATCATTCTGTATGTTTCCTTTTAATATTGTTTGGTACCAAGAGCATACGGTAAACGTGTATCCATAATACAAGGTAAATAGGGAGGTTATTAATTTCTGAGGATGCAGGGTAGCCAATGTTTTTTGCATGTATTTGTGCACATGCATTGTTTGTGGTGTATCTATTATTGTCAGCAGCAATGTTATAAGAAAGGTTTCTGAAAATTTTATATCATCTGGCAAACTGACCCAAGCCCATGGTTTCAGCACAATGCCTGACCAACATTCTAGAGCTGTACATATAAACTGCATTTTTGGACATATAACTGGCTCTTATTCTTCCTTTATTTTTCTGTTACAGTATATTGAAGAGACAGAAGATCTTGCAATGAGTGGTTTAAAACAGAACATGCACATCCTGGATGTGATTGCTAGGGAACTTGTGGAAAATTCGAGGATTACTGGATTGGTATGAGATAAGATGCTTCACTTCTGGTTTTCTTTCCTTTTTCATCATCTTGATATCATGACTCACATATTGTATGAACTTTTAGTTAACATGCCATTGTTGGTGTCCATGTCATCATGTGGGAACCATGAGTCTGGATATTTCGGGATGCAATTTGATATCTTTCCAAGACAAACAGGGTTTCTTTGTTTGATTATTATCCAAGAGGAAAGAAGAGAAAATGGAAAAATGTAACCATGTCTGTCTCACAATATTCTATAGAAACAATGTTTTGTTCGGAAGTTTTTAATTAGAAATGAGGCTAATCTTTACTTGGAAGTGCTACACCACAATAGTTCACATGCTTCGGACATATGAGTGAGTCAAATTCATTCTTTTTCCAATAACAATTGAACTCCATCAATTTAAAAATACTTGTCTTCTGCCATCTTCTAAATCATTGGTATTAAAAGAATGTATCATTTAGTTTTAATTAAATATATGTTTTTTTAACCATCTTCATGTAGTCTTTGGTCCACCAGAAAGTGTATATCTTGGAGTGGTTTGGATTAAAAAAAGCTCCTGATGTATGGTGGAAACTGTTGAGAATAAGTGTGGGAGAATTTTGTAAGTGGATATACCCCACAAGTCGTGGACTCAATGATGCAAAATGTCTTTTAAGTTACATGATAAGCCATTTGCCTATTATTTTCAGTAAGAAACGTTATCCATGAGACATCTGAGTTTTCGTACTTGTTAATATCATATAATGTACGAAATAAATATCTCATTTAGCTTGTTGGACCTATCCATGAATCGACTGATTTTTTATGACTTGCATATCTGCCTGAATGTAGAAATTTTTGCCTTTAATCTCAGGAAGTAGAGCAAAGGATGCAACAACTTTCCCCTATGATGCTTGAAGATCTTGTAGTACCATTCCAGATAAACTTGAATGAGGTACCCTGCTTGCAGTATCTTAGTGTAACTAAACATTTATGCCTTTTTGATAGTGCATGCTGAATTGATGTAGTCGGAAGCGCGAAACGCTGCGAGATTCAAGACGAAGACGAACAACGTCGACTCCATAAAATCCTTTTCGTAGGACGGAAGAAGGAATAAAAGAAACAACCCTCAAAATAATTAGAAAACTCAAAATGTTATTAATTGATTATTTGCACAACCCCTTAACATGATTAAATAGGGTGATGTGACTCGCAAAGCAAGAAAACCTAAGCAAAAAAAAGAAATTCGGATCCCTAAAATGGAGCCACTAAAACACCATTAAAACTTACTAAAATAGCTCCTCAAATATTATATATTGCTCCTAAATTAATACCCAATTGATAGGTAATTAAATGTGACTAAAAATATTCAAAATAGATCCATAATCATGGAGAAATCAATGTAAATTTGATTCTCCTAATTATGAGCATTAATTGTTTCCTTTTTTATGTCACATTAATTGTTTCCTTTTTTTTGAACTTTTCTTCTCCAATAATAGTTCATTTTCTTGTCAAATTGTCCTGCATCATTAATACTGCATTGGTAATCACACAAATACACAATGAGACTCTTATTTGAGTTGTTGGAGCCTTTGGCATGGTACCATGGCGTCAAACAATAAACCAAAACTATGATACAAATGCATGAAATACCTCTTGTTTTTTATGGGCTTGGATGCTATTGCTTTTAACTCCCTCCATTGATTGTCACTTTACCTTCCAAGTATCATGCATGTATAATTAAAGATGCCTGTGTGTGGTGAACTAACATTCTTATTTGATTCATGTTATTGAAACATTAATTAGCCTGACCAAAATGGATATGCAATGTGACATTTGCTGACATGTTATTTACATGGAATCCTGTGTATCTCGTACTATATAATCTTATAGATTGTATTCTAATTTCTAACCATCCCTAATGATTAAAATACTTTTCAACCGTTCATGGTCTTTCTTGTTGATCCCTAGAGAACCTTTCTTTGATGGTTGTTTTTTGTTGAAGCCATCCATTTGATAGTACCTATTCTTGCTCAACTGTCTTCTTGATCTTCTTGCTCAAATATCTCAAAAAATCTATGACGAAATTCAAAATTAGAAATCTGATTTCTTCTTTGAATTATTTCTCAGGCTAAAGATCTTTAGAAGAGATTCTAGCCTGCCTTAGCTTTTGTTAGAATTTATTTTAACTACTAGGTGTCTGTGCTGGCTTTTAGGCTAGAGTGTAATCTAATCATCAGGACTTGATCATGATCCTTTATTTATTTATTTATTTATTTATTTAATGGTTCATCTCTTGAATGCGTGTGCGTCTTCATAAGATCATTGGTGGTTTTGCACCATCCTCCCCCAAGAGGGATGGATTCTCTCAATCTCAAAGTGTGTTTTTTAGGTGATGAAATGCTTTACACTAAAGGCGCTTGTGGTGTTAGAGGGTGGGAGATATTGGTGGTATGCGTTGTCGTGATGCATTTGACTATCTAGAATGGACCGCGTTGGGTTCCCTGAGTTTATCGTGCTCTCGTTGGGAATCAATCTTTGGTGAAGACAACCCAGACGTCGATGGTGGCTGCTTCAATATACTTGTTGGTAGAAATTTGAAGGGTGAATTAGACATTCACATGTGTGGATTGAACTCGTTCCTAGCGGTCAATTACTTGTGCACTAGTGGTCAGAATTTGACATGGGGGAAAGCTCCATAGATTCCTAGGATTGTCGCCATAGACGACCCGGAGGGAACTGAAGTCGGTGGGTTATTGATTGTTCAATTGCAGGCGAATTTAGTTTGGTATAAGTGGTTTTCTCACTTGTTAGTTATATAGAGCATAAAGCAATGGAACAAGTTGTCGAGATTACGGTTGACCACCTTAGTTTGACAAATGATACGTGCTACTATACTTAAGACCGATCCTCATTAATTTTGATAGTCCTTTCCAAAAATAACTGATGAATCTTGTATTGTGTTTGAGATGATGGACGCTTGTACTTCATGTAGATGATAGACTTCCCAGAGATGAGTAATTGATTTTGTATCAACGGTCTTATGACAAGGTATAAAATGAGTCATTTTGCTAAACCAGTCCACCACAACAAAAATTGAGTGAACGACATTGACTTCAACCCAAAGATGATGTCCATGCTGACGTCTACCTAATGTTGTGTTGGTGTTGGAATAAGAGTGTATAATCCTGCATTGGTAGCTTTCCCTTTTACCACTTGCCAGGTATGGCATCTTCCCATGAAACGGCTGGCATCCCATCATATTGTTGGCAGGTTGAAGCGTATAGACACCAAATGATGGATTTTTTATTCTCCAAAGTGACCTTCATTGTGTAACTCCTTGATGATATGAAGCCGAGGACTATTGGGGATGGAGGGGCAACTTCCCTTGTAGAGGACACCATTTAGGAGGTGGAAATAATCTCTATTTGGCGAGGACTTATTTGAGTAAGGGAGCAAGGATAAGATCATTAGGTTATAACTCCGCAAAGTCTTGAAAGCCCATAACTGTTGCTCATATGTAGGTGAGCAAGAACTCTTCCGACTTAGAGCATCAACCATCTTGTTTGTCCTTGAAGTGTGGTCGATGATGAAGTGAACTGTTGCAAGTATGCCACACATTTCTTATGCCTTGAGTTTTGGAGCATCTTGTCGACCAAGGTGTTTCAAGGCTTAGTGGTCAAAGTAGAGAACAAACACGACACACAGGAGGTAGTGGTGGAAGTGTGGGAGTGTTTTCACCTTTCCACATATTTAAAATTGTAGGTTAGAGTACCATAGCTTGGTTTTCTTGTAGTTTTTTTTGCTAAAGAAGCCTATGGGTTGTCCTTCACTTAGGACTGGGCCAATCTTTATAATCAAGGCATCACAGTGGACTTCAAAGGGTTTTTGAAAATCGGGCATCACTAAGACAAAGGCAGTCAGTCGTTAGTGGCTCCTCGATGCGTTGAAAGTTGACTTGGACCTTTGGAATCCACCTGAACTTCTCCTTCTTAATTAGGCCGATGTAGAGCGCCATGATGGAGAAGTTTTGTGTGAATCACTTATAAGAGGCAAACCCGAGGAAGCTTTTGGTCTTGTAGAGAGTGGTAATGCATGCCTGTTGCATATAGTCTCCATTTTGGACTTGTTAGTAGTGATGTCATCCTTGAGTACAAGGTAACCATGGAAGAATGGATTAACTCTGAAGACACACTTCTTATGGTATTGAAGAGACGCTCACTCCATAATATTTTTAAAATCATCCTAAGGTGAGAGTCTTGATCTCGGTTGTGTACCAGGCTGTCATCGAGGTAGAAAATGCATGATGGAGGAATAAAGATTTGGTTCATCATACACATGAATGTACTCGGAGAGTTTGAGAGTCTGAGTGGCCCAATTATGCACTCTTAAAGGTATTTACGCCTCTCGAACGTCATCCACACATCTCCAGGTTGGATGCAGATCTGGGGTGATGTATAGACCTGCCGTCGATCTTGGAGAAAGTACAATTTGAGTTCGCCACATGGTCCAGCATGTTGGCATGCCTTGAGATAAGGAAGCAATACTTGACCATAATCAATGGTGCTACTGTCCACACAAATTAGACAACTATTTACTTTCATTGGCATGAGGAGGGTTGATATTGCATAAGGGCTGTGACATTCATGAATGTAGTCGTGAGCTAGAAGTTCCTTGTTCTGTAATTCCTCATATCCACAGGGATGATATGTGGTAGTGGGGGTTGTTTGGCGGCTAGCATCAGATATCTGGTCAATGGAACGCTTGCACATCTCATAGAGGAGTTAGGCCTTGTGGGAGCTCTTCGTGAAAGATGTCTGAGAATTTTGACGGCACTGACTGGATGATGTCGGGTGGTGCCAGACACCACTGGTGGTGTTTGTTGACAACCCAGCAATGCACATATGATCCTTTTTTTGGCTCAGTGTGATGCTTTTATATGTTATTCTAAATAATTTTTGGTCATCCTTCTCTTATTCTTCATTACTGTGGTCATTTTATTTCTTTCTTCCACCATGAAATGAGGCATAATTACATTATTTTATCATAATTAGCTACAAAGAAGCCTGCTGATGTTGATTAGCTTTACAGAGGTCATGAAATCTTCATTGACATCCATTTAACTGTTTTTTTTTGTTTTTTTTTTGTTTTTCCCTTATCTCACATGGCGGACTAAGGTTTATGTGGATTGTTCAGGAGGGACCATTGCCTGTCAACAGTAAATTGCGGTATCAACCATTGATCTCTATCCTGCCCCTCTTCACCGGTGTTGAAACTAAATATATGCCAAATACTTCACAGATAACTGCTCTTCTCCACCATCGAGGTTCAACATCAAACAAATTATGTACAATTTATCCCTCATCTTCCATTTGGTCTTGAAAACCAAAGACGTGTAATGTTTCTTGGTCCCTGCCACATTATGTCTCTCAAAGTGATGATATGTACCAAAATTTTCACCCATATTTATGAGAATGACATATAATTGGCAATAGTTTTGATAATCTATATCTTTGATATGTAATTGATGCTCCCTCTAGAGAGGCAGCATTGATGCACGCGCCATTGCACTGAGCTATGCCAATCGTATATTGTTAATAGCGTATAGACATCATGTAATAATTTTTTTTTTATCTAATTCACTTTTAGGGTAATGTGAATTGATAGATACTGGTGTATATTTTATGATTGGGTTGGGCTGGATTAATAAGAGGCTGAGGAATGAATTTGAAGGTACTTGGTGTTCGAGGTATAATTAATTTTGGAATAATGTTTTCTAGGCTCGACATCACAGACCCCATGAGATGACATATGTCTAATACCTGTTATATACCTGTGTGATTATTTTATTTTTTTGGTAACTGATCCTCACAAAACGATGAGACAATTACGTTTTATTTTTTTTTCTTCCATAATCCACATTTTCCAAACCTTCACTTATCATCCTCTCCACTTCTCCTAGGCAACCTAAAACAAAAAATACAAAGAAGATTTTTCCAATATAGACGACCGATAAAGAAGAAAGAAAGCTTCGTAAGGAATCGATAGGTACGAGAAATTAAAGCAAATCGTTTTTTTGAGGTGTATATTTGACATGGGATGGGAATGACATTCACTGCTTGAAAGCAAATAAAAGTAATTTCGACAAACTCCCTCTGTACTATGAGATGGTTGTTAGACGAAGATGCTTCCGGAAAGGTCACCCTTTTTGGAGGATTCTCACACCTTGCCTAATTACAAATACTGCCCGATTATGTGCTACCGCAAAAGAAGTCAATTTTGGCATAATGTGCATTCCTCTGTAAAGTCAATTTTGAAACATTGGCACTAAGCTACGCCTATTCAGCTATCCCTATAGGCGTTGATCAGATCAACATAGAAAGGAGGAGATGATGACAATGGTGGAGGATGCTGCAAAGCGTTTCAAATCCTCTGTTTCTTTATTCTACTGTTTATAAGGTTAGTTACATTTAATTTATATATGGTTTGTATGATGTTAATGTCACAATTCTGACATCGAAATACTCATATTCTAATTTTTGTTATATTCATAAATGTAACAGTCTGAAATGTAACATTCATTCGTGTATTTAATTTCTTTAAATGAAAATGGTAATTTATATCTGTTACATTTATTAATATAACAGTTAAATACATATATTTGTTAAATGTAACACACAACAAAAAAATGCTTGGCATTTTCTATAAAATGTAACTGACTATTGAAAATAGAATTTTTTTCTAAATTGTTTAAATATTGTATGGAATGAAAAATATTTAGGTAAATATAACAGTTTTTATGTAAATGTAACAAATCGCTGTGAGAGATATAAATATTTAAGAAATGTATTTGATGTTACTGCTTCATATAGTAACTATATGTGTTTTTTTTCATTTAAATTTGAATACAATAAATACCAATTAATAACATTATTAAAAAAACAAAGAAAATTAATGTGTATAATAAGACTAAGTTTGAAAAAAAAATCTAGGCTATTTGAAGAATTTTGACGAAAAGAATATATGTAACTTTTGGTGTAATCTAAGTTTAATTGTAATTTAAGTAAGAATTTCAAAATTCAAAACTTGAAATGGATAAATGGATTTCAAGATTCACATGGAAGAGTCATAATGAAAATGGGGGCATTTAGGTTAATGAGATAGATTTTTAACGAATGACAGATTTGTATTTTGACATTTTATCATTTTTGAAAAGTCAATAAGTCAATTAATAAAACCAATAAGGTGATGACACCTCATGGGTGGAGGCTTATTTTTTGGGGTCTGGGTATCACCACTATTGATTTTGATAATCAGGACATGATAGTGTTGGATGTATTATTGATTTTTGATAAAGGCTCTTTTCCATTTATCTATTGTTCATCTTTCATGTGTCCTTGTTTTTCTGAAGGAATTTAAACATTAGTAGGAAAAAATTCCATATGCATATAAACATTTGCAAATCATGTACACCAGATAAATTGATAAAGTGTGGGAGATTGAATTAGAAAACCCTCGGTATTAATGAAATTTTTGTTATTAAGTTGATTATAGAGCTGTGAATAAAATGTGTATAAAAAAATATAAATTCAAAAAAATGATTTGATATAAAAGATCACACGTTATTTGACATATGATCATTTGCTCTCTTTGAATTAATTGTTGAGCATTAACTTATTTTGGTTGGTTTTTAACTAAATATAATTGTTGACCGTTCCGCGCTAGTTTGGATCGTCTGAGTGGAGCAACGTTTCTCAGTCATTGTGGTCATTATTAATTTAATTTTTTTGTGATTTTGTCATGTCATGATTCCCACAGGGCAATTATATATTTCTTTCAGTACCTTGTTTTCATACAATTCTGTTATTTTTTTGAATAGATGGTAGGAATTTTATTAATTGTAACAATGTTTCCATATAATTTTGTTATTTTTTTTAATAGATGGTAGGAGTTCTATTAGGAGTTCTATTAATGGTAATAGGTGCCCAAAACAGAGAAATATACAGTAACAGTAACAGTAACAGACCAAACCGGATTAAAGCAGAAGAGAGTTCTACTTACCGTCGATCCAACTTACGGATTGATTACAAAAAATAACCCTCATCAGTGAAACTCTTTTAGCCCCACCCCAATCTTTAATAAAGCGCGTGATCCAATCCCATATATTCTCCATGTAAGGCAACCAACCTCTAAGGCCAAGCTTGGTACGGAGATTGGGATGAGAAAAAAGTTAGATTAAATTACTTGTTTTCCATATGGCATAAAGAAAATGGAGATAAAGTATGAACAATTGTCCACATTTTGCTATAAAAAATGGAGATAGTTTGTTTTGGGTAAAATGTGGAACATATTTTATCCCAATTTTTTATCTCTATTTTATAAAATTGGGATAACATTTATAACTACCATTTCAAAAAAAAAAGAAAAGAAAGAAAGAACATGTTCCACCAAACAATATTAATTCCTCATTAATAGAAAAAGTCATATTTGGTATTTTTTTAAAAAAATTTAAAGCTATCTCATATTTGATCCAAATGCAAGATTGATGATGAGAACACAAAAAATGAGGATAATAAAAAACATTACCAAATGTAAATCTAAATAAAAATAGTAATTTTTTTATCCCCATAAATTAGACTAGCTTATCCTAAATTATCCTTTTATCAAACTAGGCTTAAGGAGCACCTAGTTCATTATAATTATTTATCTTTCATTCTCGTTCGCTTATGTTTAAAACTGAACCCCTTTCTCGCGTAAAAGCGATCAGAATTCAAATATGTTGTTATCGTAAATTTGTTTGGTTGAGGTAGAGCGATACCATTGAAATTCATTAAAATTATTTGTTTAATCTCAAATAAAGAAAAAGGAAATGTTAGGGACACTCATGTGAAGAGTCCCACGAACCGTCCCCATTTTTTCTAATTTAAAAAAAAATAGTAAACAATCGTTTAATGAGTATATGCTTTGATGAAAAAGTATATACTACATTTCGAATTGAATAAATTCATTTTTAACAAATGTAAAAAAATATATTGAGGTATATACTGTTGAAGAAGATTGTAATATATGAGGAGTGGGTGCTTGGGGGAATAGTCACACATCAGAAAATGGAAAAATATTTTTCCATTTGATATGTTAACTCACTTCTAGAAAGGTGTCTTGAAAAAGACAAAGGAGGGATCATACATGCTACACGTGTACACGCGCGTAGACGCATTATTAGGCACACTTAACACTTTGCATGTGCGAGCGTGTGAAAATAAAATGATTATTTTTTACTGGATGTTATATATTTTTTGAAATTGGAATTGTTTGAGACACCTCTCCAATAAATGCATTCTTTCATACCATGCACCTCTTTTGTCTATAATTGAAATTATGAAAGGTTGTAAGGCATCCTTTCTAATATTATTTAAAGGGTGTTCATGGAACAAAAAAAAATCATTTTTTTAGTTGTGAGAGTTCTTCAGGGTTGCTATCTGCAGAACTCTGTGAGTTTGTTATTTTTTGGAAGTAAATTGCTTGAACCTATTAACAAACTCAATATGAATAGGGCCGACTATCACTTTAAGGATAGCGATCTTCGCACCTCAAACTCCAATATTCTTCCATGTCCACTAAATTTTATTTTCATATATTGTCCTAGGCAAGATTTTTTTTTATTTTTTATTGAAGCATATATCTCCTAACTTCATTTGTATTCACTGTTTTTTATTTTAGAAATTTCATTAATTTTTTATTTTGTGAAGTTCAAGGACCGGTTTGGTAACTCTGCCTTACAAGAAAATTTCTACTTTTTTAGGAATCACAGATTTCAAGGAGCGTGGGATTACAAACATAATCCGTTTGGAAACACATATTGAAAAGTAGATTTTAAAATAAAGCTGCTTTTTAAGATAATTTTAGACCTTTGACTTTTTTGAGATGTTTTTTTTTAATTCAGGAATCAATATTTGGAAGGAATTTAATGTTTGGTAGAAAAAGTTGCTTTTCAATTCAAAAAATCGATTCCGACCAAAAAACGTTCTTTTTGAGATTTTAAAAACACGGATTTCGAGAGAGAAATTAAAAGGAATCTAGCTTTTGATTCCGTCAGAATCCGACCCGTTTGGTTGTGCGTTTGGGCGGAATCCGCTTTTTAAAAAGTGGAATCGCCCCCAAACGCGCAACCAAACGGAGTGATGAGAATTAAAAAAAGGCCAAATGGGCCCCAAGTCCTTATATTTTTGGAATGCATCAATGATTCATTCATTTGTTTTCAAGGTCATGATTAGTTCAAAACATTTTACAAAAATGACAATGAATTAGTCATTCATCCATACGTTTGATTCCTCTTCAAGAATAAGAAATTCAATTTTGATTGGCACCCATTACAGTTGCCCATCGTTCACTGAGACCGTCATGGTTGTCGTCACTTCCGCGGCATTCGCCATTCTGACTTTAGTTGAATCCGATTCAAATGGAGCAGGACAAGGCAAGGTATGTCCGGTGGGTCGAGTTTATGATAGAATAGTTACATTCATCTTGAGTTTGGACAAATTTGAGATAAGATTTGGGTGTCCATTATGAGCATTTAAATTGAAGCAGTATTTTATTTATTTCTTCGCCCTAATCAAATACTGAAAAGTAGATCTGGACAAGAATTCACTGTGAACCAAACGTTATCATGAAATCTAAAATCATAAATGGATGCCTTTATTTGCAGTTCTAGAGGGGCATAAATTTTTCTTACTGGGTTCGGGTAAACGGATCCGACCTCTCCCGTTCTCCTCTCGAAGAGCACTCTTTGAACGCCACTGACACAGGGAGGTGGGGGACCTGCAGAAGACCCTCCGACGCTCAAGTCAATCAAGGTGGCCAATGAAGGGGTTATGGCAAAAATAAATTGTGCATACCTCATATGTGTGTTTTTGCCCCCTATTTATAGAGAAGATGGGACGGTGTTAGGGCTTTGGATTGACCCTCTCCATCAGACGGATGAGAATCCATCAACCATTAGTCAGGAGACAAAAGATATACTCATTGATTTGGATCAATTGTAGGTTGACATGTATATCCAGATTCCATAGGGATTTGATGGACAAAGTCAATAATGGTCTGATTTGATGATATGTGCTGGTATTGATGGGGATTGAATGCTGATAATTATCATTTAGTGCCATATATTTAAGTGAATCGGTGCAATAATTGGATAGAGTAAATATTGACTTGGTCTGTTGCAGCTTCGTCGGGTCTGGAGGATCATCGCTCTGTCAGGTTGGATCCGATGGGGTTCATGACCTTGGCCCGGTTTATGTAGCCAGAAAATTGGGCGCCTACAGATGCCCCATTTTTCTCATTCGACTGGTAGTTACTCCTATAAAATGGAAAAAACTTTGTACGAGGCGCCACGTGTCGGGTTATAACCTGTGTCACATCGAAATGATTCGTCTCGAGTCGGACGCATATCCCTTCTGATTCGGTGGCCCTTTTTGCATCGAGGAAAGCGCTGAGTGGAAGCGTCAGATGTCAGGTCGCTTGAACCGATGGGACGTCGTTTCAAGAAGGGCGACATATGGCATACAAGGGACATTGGTTACAGCCTGTCATAATTGGTCGCTTCGTTTGAAAAACGGCGCGGCGGAAACGAAGGGGCGGATCTGTCATCTATAAATAGCATCGAAAGGATAGTGTCATCCTTCTCACATATCCTCACCTTTAGCTTTCTTCGTCCCTTTTTCGTCACTGCTGCTCAGTCAAAATGGTGCAGAAAAGACTCCAACTTCCACGCAGGGTGACAGTGAAGTTGGTGGAGGGCGGCCCGCTTGTTCGTGACGGGACAAGTCTCGCAGGGGATGCCTACTTCTCTGTCTACCACTTGACGGCCATCCAATTCCCGCTCCACCCCTTCATTCCCACCTTTCTTTCCTTCTTCGGGTTGGCGCCGATGCAAGTTCACCCGAACGTATTCCGAGTCTTGGCCGCCACCCTTTACCTAAACGAGACTAGGGGGTATGGCCTCAAGATATGGGAGGTGATGTATTTCCATCGGTTTGCTCAATGCCTGGGGAGCTCCCAGCGATACTGTTTCGTCATGCGGGGGGATTAGTACCTCATGCAAGGCATCCCAGATCATGACCACGGGTGGAAGGACGAGGTTGCGGTGATCGGGGCCTTGGCAATGCCCTATTGCAGGCGTGCCCCCCATTCGGACTTCCTTCATTCAACTCAATGCGTAATCGTTCCATTTATTGCTATCGTTTATCGCTACGTTTTTTCTTCTTTTTTTATATTCTGACTCTATATGCTCCTATTTATGCAGGGCGCCTCGACCCCATTGTTGGGATGCTCGTATTGAGGGTCCGCTTCTTGGATGACACCGTCTAAGAGGCGGTGAAGACGCTGATGTGGGACCAGTCTTTCTTAGACCTGATCAAGTTGGAGACGCCGGTTCTGGACGCCAGGGAGCTGATAGCGATTGCTGGTGTCTATCGGTTCTTCCCCCCAGCCCATGATAGCGGCATAAGTGATAGTGTACCGATCCGAGGGGAGAGCAGCAGGGCAGGCGGTCAACAACCTCAGATTGACGATCGCCGAGGAAAGCATCAGCTTATCATCGAGAGCGATGAGAAGGACTCCAAGTTGGGTGGCGAGGAGGACGATGTTGCACCTCCCCCTGCTGTTGGCCGAACCCATTCCCCGGGCTACTTTAGCGCTTTCTGCAATTACTGCAGAGTAGGACTTCCTTCAGCGATCAACCACTCGGTGGCAGTCCCGGGCGCTGGAGCTTGAGGGGGAGATCTGCGCTCTTAGAGACAACCTCGATGCCGGGTTGAGCCTGGCATGGGGAGCGGCGCTTTTGCCTGCGGGGAGCTCGAGGAGGATTCTGCCGGAGGTGATCGATGGGGAGGAGGGGTTTGCTCCCAATGTGTACTCAGAACTTCCTCTCCGCTGCCACTACCGACCCTGGTTCCCCTCGGTTCGGGTGGTAGCCGGGGGCGCATGGAATAATTTTTTTTTTGTATGTATTGAATCCAACAATAAAAATTTCTTTTCGCTGCATCGATTGTTGTTGCTTGATGTTTGAATGGGACGAGTTTTATGGTCTTAGGCCCGTGCGGGATGTGTGACCCTTTCGGGTGCGCGTGTGAGAGATGAACCATTGTGGGCTTAAGCCATTTTAATCGACGTGGTTGAGCAGGGAAATCAAGTGTGGGGCCACATTGGGTTTGTATCGTTAGCCTGACGCGTCCAAACAAGGTGGTTATGAGAATGGGACCACCCTGGTTCTAAATAGATTTGATGGCGTAATCAGGGTGGCTGCTGTGGTCATGCATGCCACCTCGGGCATGAGCCGTTCGTGCGGCGCAGTTCGAACGAAGTGGTTGTTAGAGCTGGACCACCCCGGGCACGAGTCGTTTGTGACGTTGCAAGATGAGGTGGCTGTTAGAATTGGACCACCTCGGGCGTGAGCCGCTTATGCGACGTAGCAGATGAGGCGGCTATAAGGGTTGGACTGCCTTGGCGTGAGCTGCTTTGCGTGACTTAGCCAGACGAGGAAGCTATGTGAGTTTGACCGCCTCGGACTTGAGCCGCTTCGCGTGACGTAGCCAGACGAGGCGGCTATCAGAGTTCGACCACCTCGGGCTTGAGCCGCTTGTGCAACGTAGCCAGAGGAGGTGGAACTGCCGCGATTCCTTTCGTACTGTGGACGGGGAGGATCGTGCTTAAAAAATCATATTTCCTCTTCCTTGTATTCCTGCTGCTCCGTTTTTCCATTCGTTATTGTTCATTTCTATGTGATCCTCATGATTTCTTCTTTTTTGGATTTATAGATATTTCCTTTGTTTTATAAATATTTAGTTATATTACCTGGGTGGAGGGAAACCATGGAGCGGTATCATCGAGAGGCACTGTAAGTTTCCTTTTTCTTTTTAGCATTCTTTGGGTGATTATATTATATAGTTTATTTATCCCCTAATGTATAATTGGAAGTCTTTAGTATTTTGTAGATGGATTATGAAGCTCACTTTGTGAGTAGTTTTTCCCCCTTGCTGTGTGAGTCATACTGTATGACTTATTTATAAAAAAAACTTGTTTTCATTTCTTCAGAAGCAGCCTCTGCAGTGAATGCTAATCATGACTAAATGTTGATAAATGACTGAAGAATTTGGGCATCACTATTTCATTCATTAAATGAAAGTAGATGTTATGTCCTTGGATTAAGCAACAATTATACATTAATTTTTATGTTCTCTTTTCCTTATCAAAGACGTCATCTTTTTTCATTGTATTAGCTTACAGGGGAGTCGCTTATTGATTCAGGGATTCGGATCAGGAGTAGTTTGGTATGGTTTGGAGGATTCTTTGGTAGAGTTCTCTTCTCCCGGAGCATCCTTTCTCTTCTCTTTGTTTTGTACTCCCTAAATTTAGGCCTTTTTGCCTATTTTAATAGAAGATAAAGGCCTACCTGTATTATAAAAAATAAATAAATAAAATCTTTTTTCACTGTAGGATGAAATTTAAAGTTTTTTATGCATTGTCTTTGTTAAAGATATTAGATTAGATTTATTATTATTTAGTTTGTTATTATCTTAATGCGTTACACGTGTAACACCATCTTGTACTATTATATAAAGGGCTTTAGTCTATCTCTAATAGAACAAGAATTTTAGGGTTTCATTATTATATTTTCTCTTCCTTATTTCTAACATGGTATCAGAACCATAAACCCTAGATCACAAAAGTTTATCATCTTCTTCCCACTCCGATTGGGGAGTCTTCAATCGGAGTGGGGAGGATTTTTGACCGTCGTCATTGTGTTGTGAGTCTTCAATCCGAGAGCCATTGTCGTTGCGCTTGTTTATGTCATCCCCGTCAGGCCTGTCGCGCACCGCTGTCTTCATCATCGTCATCATCACCGTCGCACTATCATCCCTGTCGGTCAATAAATCCCTGTCGGTTCTATGCAACACGCCGGATCTCGTCGGTGCCATATGTGACTCTACGCAACATATCAAATCTGTTTTTCAAGTAACATTTGGTGATCATAAGCATCTTGTGCTGATTTGGCGAGATCTCATACACGGATTTATTGAGATATCTCGAACATTATGCGATATTTGTCCAGTCAGCCACCCGGTTTCTCCGCCGCGTTTTACGCGTTCCATTGTTGTCGCCGTCCGTTCGCCATCCAGCTCCGTCGCCACCGCCACAGCCGTTCATCGTTGTACTGTCGTTTGGTATCCGAACGCCGCCTGTTCGCGCAGCCCCGATCGTAGCCGAAGAAGACGGAGGCGGTTGTTTGTTAGGATTTAAAAAAAAAAAATCTGGTGCACGATAGCGCAAATCTTCGCTGTCGTGCACCAAATCTCCCCGCACGTGTCTTTACGGGATCTCCCTCTCGTTCGTGCTTGTCCGGCCCACCCTTCAGCTCATGCACGCGTACACGGAGTCTCTCGTCCGCTAGTTCGGCCTCACTTCTTATTCGGCCGGATCTATCAGCAGGAGATCCACGCAGGCCCAGCCCACGTCGACCCGGATCCATCCGCAGGAGATCTGATCCGCCAGAAACCACCGGTCGACCACCGTCCGGCAAACGTCCGATCACCGTTGGCCGTCATCCGACAGCCGTCCGTCCGCCGTCCGCCGCCGTCTGGTCTTGTTTTTGTCTTGTTTCTTTCCTGAACTGTTACGACCTCGTTCGGACTCCGAATATAGTAATTCAGGTACTCATTTTGATCATTTTTTTTGTTCTCTACGCATCTCTGTGTGTCTTTTCTTCATCAGAGATCTCTATTATTCTGTCCTCTTTGCTTGGATTTTTCTACGGTCATCCGTGCCACTTTACTTTGTGCTTCATGCACACGACCTATTTCTTTACGCAACATTCCTGCCTTTGCACACGTCTTCTTTATGTGCGATTGTCGTTCTTTTTTTTTTCTTGGATCTTCTTCTTCTTTGAGATCCTGTTCGTAGCGTTGTCGTCTTTGCACACTACTGTCGTCATCGTCTTCTGCGTGCTGTCTTCTTCGCACGCAGTCGTCGTTCGCCAAGTGGCGTCATTTTTATGCAGTATCGCTGTCTCTGTGCGCTGTCGTACTCGCGCACCTTCATTTTTCGTGTGCCGTCGTTGTATTTGCGCACTGTCATTTTCTTTATTCTTCTTCTCTGTCAGCGCGCCTCTTTTCTTGCGCTGTCTGCACCGTTTGCGTTGCCATTCGCGTCGCGTTTCTTCTACTTCTTCTTCTTTGTTGGCGCATGTCTGCGCTCGTCTGCACCAACCGTCACCGGCCGTCTGTCACTGTCCCCACCGTCGTCTCATTTTTTTTTAATGCAAACTCTAAGGGTTCTATCTTTCAGAGTTTGGGAGAGGGGTGTTGAAGAATCTCCACCACCATTGTCCGTGTGCTGTCTCCGCTGTCTGTCCGCGTTCATCTATACCCTCCGTCTTCTCCTTGAACCTCCGTGAGTCCTACGTGCGCCATCTGATCTAGTGGACCAACAATTCCGACCAACTCAAAGAGCGGGAGTGACTCTGACTGACTCAAGAAGAGCGGGAGCGACTCTGACTGACTCAAGAAGAGCGGGAGCGAAGTGATGGATCCAAAAGACAGATGACGATTATCAATTCACAAAGACTCAAGAAGAGCGGGAGCGAAGTGATGGATCCAAAAGACAGATGACGATTATCAATTCACAAACTAAATTGAAGGTGTTTGAAAATAAGATTTTTAGTTTATCATTTTTGTGTAAACTCTAAGGGTACAACCCTTCAGAGTTTAGGAGAGGGTGTTAAAGATATTATATTAGATTTATTATTATCTTAGTTTGTTATTATATTAGTTTGTTATTATCTTAATGTGTTACACGTGTAACACCATCTTGTACTATTATATAAAGGGCTTTAGTCCATCTCTAATAGAACAAGAGTTTTACGGTTTTATTATTATATTTTCTCTCCCTTATTTCTAACGGTCTTTATTCTCATGCAAATTAATAATTCATTCTCATGCCTTCCTTATTGAGTGTCTCTTTAGCTGTTGGTCTCCATTTTGGTATGTTGTTATAATAAAGGGTGTAATGGTCATTTTTTGTACCTTGAAATCTATGGCAAACTTTTCAGAACAATATAAAATCACATTCAAATCAAGCATGATTGAAACTTAATTCCACATGTGGGTAATGTCAAATATAGCTTTTATCGATATGTTTATGGACTTGGTTTTTGTCTATTAATATTTACGGGACAGATCATGCTGATGTGGTTGATGAGGATGATAATGATATTGTAAACATAATAACACTGTATTCTTTCCACGGGGTATATTCTTAGCGTTGATTAATTATTATTGTATACTTGCCAGGCGCTTGCTCACATGGAGTGGGCATGCTAAATATATTCATGGTAACTATATTCTTTCATCTTCAGGGGGGTTGCTAAAGAAATTATTAGGATCATTGCTCGAGCACTTGACCTGAGTGGTGATTTCTTTGAGAAGCCAGAAATGATGGGTGAACCTATGGCAATTTTAAGACTACTACATTATGAAGGTAAAAGATAAATAGCAGTCCATGCTCTTTTGTTTTATCACATGATCTCTTATTTCATGATTGAGCTTCTATTTTTGATGTGTGCTTGTCCTTGTGTACAGGTAGGGTTTCTGATCCTGTAAAGGGAATCTATGGAGCTGGAGCCCATTCGGATTTTGGTTTTATTACTCTCTTAGAGACGGATGATACTGTAGGACTCCAAGTAAGACAGCATTTGGAAACAAACACTATTTCTATTTGTGGTGTTCAAGTTTGCTTCATTGCTTCCAATTGACAACCTTTTGCGTACTTTTCAGATCTGCAAAAACAAGGATGCACAACCTCAGGTGTGGGAAATGGGAATATGTCGCACCACTGAAAGGGTGAGTTTCCACCAGCATCGTTTTCTGTAGTAAAGCAGAATTTTATTTATTTTCAATTTTCAACCTAATTTTCATTTCCATATTGCATAACTTATTCTCATATCTGTGGCAAGGTGTGTCTAACGTTGTTCAAATGCTTGGAATTTATCTTCCAGAGCCTTTATTGTGAATCTTGCTGACGTACTTGAACGCTGGAGCAATCTTATTTTTAGGTATGTCTTCCAATCAATGTAGCTCTTTTGCAAGGGGTAACTAAATCCACATCATGTGTGTTAGTCTGCACTCTGCACAATGAAACCATTTCCTTTTTGTGTGTTATTAGATCATTTGTTTACAAAATAGTTAGACAACATTCAAAATGTTAATTTTTTTTTTATGAAAGGTAGGCCGTTGCCCTCGAATTTTATAAATTAGAGAGAAAGCTCAAAAGGAAAAAAATAAGTACAAACACTTTCGACCCCACCAAAGTAGAAGTGACACTACATTTGATGTAACCGAAATGGCCCTCTAACCCCAAAGGGACTACCTCCCAATCATAAAGCTCCCACCCATGATGCTAATCGAACTAGCCCCCGCGCAGAAACGTCCCAAATCCACAACACAGCGCATGCTCCCAAATATTTTCGACATAAGGAATACTTCCTCTAAATATAGAATGGTTTCTAGTCAGCTAGATGGACCAGATAACCGCTGGGATATAGGATTGAGAAACCTTCGCTCGGACGCTCCTATCTCCCGCGCTGCGTAACTGCCTCCCTGCTGCCCAAAGCTCCTCAAGAGAATTGAATGGGCCTCCCAATCCCCCTACTACCGACATCCTTCCCCAAACCTCCCTCACCATCGGGCAAAAGAGGAAGAGGTGCTCCACGGATTCATCGTCAAGTTCACAGAGCACACACCTACGGTCCACCTCCGGCGCCCATCGAGCCACATAGGACTTAGTTAGCACCTTACCCTGATAAAAAGTCTACATGAACGCCCTAACCTTCAAAGGTACTTTACAGCCCCACACCTCCTTGTACTTCCGTGCCAGGTCTGGGAGCCCAATCCGGCCATTGTGCACCCAAGAGTAACCACTCTTAACAAAGAATCCCATAGACGGCGTGGGCTTCCACACTATTCTGTCCGCTCACACTATTCAAAATGTTAATTTTGAATTGCATTATTTATGACATTTTAACAACCTGTATTCTCTAAAAGGAATACTATCATTTTAATTTACACAAGTTCTTTTGCTTAGAAATGTTTATATTTCTTCATTTGAAATTTGTGGACATGCTTGATTAATTTGTTAAACACACTCCCTCAATATTCTTTGCATGATATGGAGAATCTTAATTGTTGGTAGATCAATTTGATATCGAGGGAGAATTGCAACAGAGTAACACCTTTGTGTCTGCGAATATGTCAACTCCAAACTGACCAACCTAAACCAATATTATTTGGCTTTGGGTTGATTTTCTTTTTCTTTTTTGAAGGTCTGATAATATGAATTAATTTAGTTTGTGGGTTTGGTTGTTAACTTGGTATACCAAATTCTTGGAAGTTGCTCTTCCTCCATCCGTAACGGAGAATCTTTGGTTTGGGGTGTAACTTTTGAAGGAAATTTTGTTCGGGTTTCCTATATTTCCCCCTTTCTTGTTTCCTCACTTCTTGTTATAAATTTGTAATGAGATCTCTTGTCTCCTTCTTTACCCGGGAGGGGGGGAGGGGGGTTCTTTCAAATTAGATTCTCCAGAATTTCTTAAAAAAGAAAATGGTATACCAAATTAAATCTAATCGAATTGAACTGAATTAATTAATAAAGAAACTCGATACAAATTGATGATCATATTTTATATTTATTATATTGTGATTATATTATATGCATAATTAATATTTGGGATTTTTATTTTTTAGTCCCTAATTTCACAAGTCTATTTTGTTTTTTATCCCTCCATCAAACATCTGTCCCCAACTTCACGCTTATTTCATTTTTGTTTGACAAATCTCAAACCAAAATAAACAAAACTTTATTATATCAGTTTGGTTCAGGTTCGGGTGGGATTCTGTATAATTTGGTTCAGTTTAGGTTAATAGCCTCCCAAGCCAAAGTTGAACTACAGTCACTTATTAGCCTCTGTTTGGTTTGGGAATAGGAATATGACAATAGAAATAGCTACTTTGCGAGGAATATGCAATTGTTTGGTATTTCCATGGATTAGAGCCTGGATTCATGAGTTGATTCATGATGGCATGGATTCATGATTTGCAATTTAAAAGACCGAAATTTCTTTTCATCTTCTCTTTTTGTATTTTTGGTGGGGCTGTTGGGGGTATAATATCTTGCTTGTTATGTTAATTTTCCTTTTCATTTTTTGCAGATCCACATTGCACCGTGTTGTACTAGGAGGTCAAGATCGTTATTCTGTAAGACCCTTCTATGACAATTTGCATGAGTGACTTTTAAATGCAAAATCAACTTCTGTCATGAAACTCATAAATTGTCATCGTAATAATTTACTGATTCCCGTTGTCATTGAACGACACTATATCACATTTATATTTGCATCCAAACCCCCCATTATATATAGGCACTACGGATTTCATCATCATCTGTGTTTCTTCTCTTGTGAATGAAAGTTTCACATCTCTGTGCCTCATTTTAGGGTGGCTGAAACATTTTTTACTGTATCTTTATGGGCAATTAGCACTTTTAACCCCAGGAGACTGAATATTTACAAAAATAGCCCCACTATTTGAATATTAGCAAAAACTAGCCCCGAAGAGAGATTATACTAGAGACGGATTATGTATAATATGTCTCCAGTGTTAACTTTTTTCAAAAAATAGAGGGCTGAGGGGTGTAAAATTACACATGAGACGACATGTATACATGCCGTCCCTCTCAAATTTGTTTTTTTTTTTGTCCAAACATAATCTTGCCTTAAATATGTGATGTATACTGCTTAAACATATATAAAAATGTATGAAAATCCTGTTTGAATGAAATAAAGCAACTTAAATGAAATAAAAGACAAGTTCTACGATCTTTTCATTACTGTTTGTGCATGTAAATTCATCTGCGACATGGCGAGATGACTGTCACACTTCAGGATGTTGCTGTTCTAACTGGACTTCCCATTGATGGCAAACCCGTGACCGGTATTACAGACTGTGATGATTGGGGAGACGTCTGTGAGGAGTTGTTAGGTGTTAGCCCCCTGCAGATAAGATCAAGGGTGGTAGAATTTATCTGTCATGGCTTAAAGAAACCTTCAGCACTGTACTAGATATTGATTTGGACGATGACATCCTCCAGCAGTATGAACGTGCATATATCTTATTTGTCATTGGATCCACCATCTTCGTTGATAGCATAGGAAACAAGATACATGCATGTTATCTTTATCTGCTTAGAGATTTGGATGATGCTGGCCATATTCCTGGGGTGCAGCTGCGTTGGCCCACTTGTATAGAGCGTTGTACAAGGGTAGTGTACTTGGAGAGAGGACATCCGCAGGATCTCATAGATTTTATTCGCTACTACAGGTAATATGAGAACTCCAAGCTTGAGATACAGGTGATTCAAACATTATTATTATATCGCACATGCAATATATATAAATTAAGATTGTGATACTAATTATAATTTTGATTTTGTAGGTTATCTGGCAGCCTTATGTTGGGACATATGAGATACTTCCACAAGCTTGTAGGGATAATATGGAGTTGTGGTTGGTCAGGGTCCCACTGATTTGTTTCGATATCGTGGAGATGCATGTACCCGATCGAGTCACACGTCAATTTAGGGTGCACCAAGACATAACATCTCCTGTAGAGGTCATCGACCGGGTGAACAGACGAGGTCGACAGGATACCAATTGGTTGGTATATCAGTAAGCTTTTATCGAGCGTTGGGACCAACACTTGGATCACATCCACTAGTTGCATCATACCAGAAGTTCGAGGAGATACATGGAGTGGTATTGGGAGAGAACAGTCAGACATATCACACCTCCACCACCCCCACATCACCCTCCAGACTATGTCGCACAACATTCGATAATTTCTTAAACATATATTACATGTTTATAATAAGATAAATTATTTTAAAACCACTCCATATAATGAAACTTCTCATACACAGGGGAGAGTTACACAGAATATTACTGTGGTGCTTGCAAGGGGGTTGGTGTTGTACCCGAGTTATGATGAGTGGGGACGTATAATTGCGGTGGCACGTGATTATGCAGAGGCGATGATGGGGGAAAGGGAACAGCCATTGGTACCTCCAGTGCAGCTACAGATGATGATGATTACTCCAGAAATGTCTATGATGACAAT
This sequence comes from Acorus calamus, assembly GCA_030737845.1. Classification (NCBI taxonomy): domain Eukaryota; kingdom Viridiplantae; phylum Streptophyta; class Magnoliopsida; order Acorales; family Acoraceae; genus Acorus; species Acorus calamus. The sequence continues at coordinate 8,240,525 of CM060877.1, read as the reverse complement.
GCATTTGGGCCAGGTGCTGATATTGAATTCACTATTGATGACTTCTTTGGTGATGTACGACTGGAGCCAGAATTGGATGAGTAACCACCACAACCAGCTCCAGTTTCAGATCAAGCTCCACAGATGACACTTCAGACATATGTTCGTGGACCACGTATGATTTGGGGCACTTCTAGTACTAGTTGGACATCAGGTGAACCATATACCACTCCGGCTCAATCAGCTGCACCTTCAACAAGCACAGACGTACCCTCTTCATCAGCGCCTCCTGCTCCAAGGAAAACAAAAAAGAAAGGGTTCATGAAGTTTTTTGGATGACTGTATATATGAGACTTAGGATATGTTTATATATATGAATTTGCATGCACAAACAGTAATGAAAAGATCGTAGAACTTGTCTTTTATTTCATTTAAGTTGTTTTATTTCATTCAAGCAGGATTTTCATACATTTTTATATATGTTAGTATACATCACATATTTAAGGCAATATTATGTTTGGACAAAAAAAACGCAAATTTGAGAGGGACGGCATGTATACATGCCGTCTCATGTGTAATTTTACACCTCTCAGCCCTCTATTTTTTGAAAAAAGTTAACACTGTAGACGGATTATATATAATCCGTCTCCAGTATAATCTCTCTCCGGGGCTAGTTTTTGTTAATATTCGAATGGTGGGGCTATTTTACAAATATTCAGTCTCCTGGGGTTAAAAGTGCTAAATGCCCTATCTTTATTCATTTAATAATCTTTTGTGAACAGACTGCATTTTTTGTGGAACCCAATCACGATTGTCTTGTGGAGTGCCTGCCATCCTGCAAGTCTAATACAAACCCTCCAAAGTAAGTTTTTGATTAACCATTATTGAGCAACAATTGAGGATCTCAAATTACTTGATTCCTCATACATGTCCCTTCTTTCTTCGATATATGTTTTGTTAGAATCAATTGAAGAGAATGAACCAAAAATATTATTAGGGTTTGTATCAATATTTATAGTGCAAAAGGGAAAACGGAAAAAAGACTAATATACCCTTAACCAGGGGCGGCTCCACATTTGTTTTTATGGGGTCAATTGACCCCATCCAAATTTTAAAAAACATAAAATATTACCCCTACATTAACCTCATCCAAAAGAAAAAAAAATTGCCACATCCAAAACCCCATTTAAAACTAAAACGTGGACTTAACTGGGGTGAGTGATAGAGTGAGTAACATATAATATGTTGTGGTGGTCTAGTGGGTCCATCAATATTTTTAAAACAAATTTACTCGGCTATCCCTATATTAACCCAAAACTGAAAGAATAATGTTACGTACAATCCTATTTCTAGCCTCAATTCTAGTTTACACGTGTTTTGAATTTTTAAAAAATAATATATATCATCTAATAAGATACATACTTTTATAAGAAATGAAACATATGCTCCAATGAATTGCATGGATGTATTTATAGAAAATGTTAAAAAAATCTATCGGTGCATATACCTCTTTAATGTGAGTATATGCTTTGTTAATTTGTTATTGAAGTATGTAAGACTGGAATTGGGATTGGAATTGTTCTGATTTTTTTAAACAAGTAGAACAAATGAAAATTCAATATCGGACTCGTTTAAATGCTTTAGTTAATTCGTAAGATTCTTTTTATATCAAGAGTCAGTTTTTCGTGGTCATGATGAATTTGATGACTCAACTAATAAAAAGAATTTTCTAGAGTTTCTTTAGTTTTTTGCTGATCTTAATGAATTTATCAGTGAAGTTGTGTTACAGAATACTCCAAAAAATAATAAGCTATGTTACCATGATATTCAAAAGGACAATTAAAACTACTAATGTTATCATCAATGACCTTGCAAATATGAAATCTCATCGAGGATAATTGTAAAAGTTTATATATTAGAAATCATTGATCTCCTTTCTTTGATGCCATTTTTTTTTATTACAAGTTGTTATATTTTCAAAAGAAAATTTTATGTTTTTTTATAAATATATAATAAGTGTAGATTTAAAAAAAAATGTGTCGTATTTATTTTTCTAAATGACCCCATCTATAAAAAATCCTGGAGCCGCCACTGCCCTTAACCCTAACATATATATATTTAACACCCTCCCTTAAACTCATGGTGAATCATACACCGAGAGTTTGCTCAACAAGAAGCCATGCCGCTGAAGGGTATGTGACTCTGTGATAAAGTCAGATAACTGAAGAGAAAAAGAGATAAATGGGAGTGATATAGTGTCCGCAAGAAAGTGATGACGGACGAAGTGACAATCGATCTCGATGTGCTTCGTACGTTCATGAAAGACTGGATTACTAGCAATCTGAATGACGCTTTTGTTATCACGATATAGAGGAGTAGATGTAGAGAGAATGATGCCCATGTCAGAGAAGAGGCGTCGAAGTCAAACGACCTCAGTAGTAGCAGATGTCATAGCACGATATTCGGCCTCAGATATAGTGCCACGTAAATAGCGTATAATCCGAAGAACTGCCGCATAATGAACAGTACGAGGAGCAGCGACGAACTGACTGACAATATGCACAGCATATGCAATGTCAGGACGAGTGACTTTGAGATAGATGGGGCTTCCAACAAGCTGTCTATAACGAGTAACATCAGAAAGTGGTTCTCCATCGTCAGATCGGAGCTTAGCATGAAGCTCAATAGGAGTGGGAGAAATGCGATTATCAGTCAGACAGGCACGATCGATCAAGTCAGCAGTATACTTACGTTGGGAGAGAAGATAACCACACGGAGTAGAAGCAACTTCCAAGCCTAAAAAATATCGAAGTTTGCTAAGATCTTTCATCTCAAATTGACGCTGAAGATGTTGCTTGACCGACTGTATATGAGAAGAATCATCGCCGGTGATGATCATGTCATCAACATAAAGCAGCAGAAGAGTACAATGAGGACCAGAGGTGTGAACAAATAAAGCTGGATCAGAGGAACTCAGGACAAATCCAGCAGCACATATAGCATCAGTGAATCGAGCGAACCAAGCGTGAGGAGCTTGCTTGAGACCATAGAGAGCACGGTGAAGATGGCATACATGACCAGATGGATGAGGAAGACCCGGAGGAGGAGTCATGTAAACCTCATCTGATAAATCACCATGAAGGAAAGCATTCTTGACATCAAGTTGAAAAATGGGCCATTGACGAACAGAAGCAACAGAAATCAAAATACGAACTGTCGTCATCTTCGCTACAGGAGCAAATGTCTCATCATAATCAATACCATGCTGCTGAGTGAAAATACGGGCAATCAACTGATCCTCGTGACGCTCAATCGAACCATCAGAATTGGTCTTGATCTTATAGACCCACTTACCGCTGATAGGCGTCGTCCCTGGAGGAAGTGGGACAATGTCCCACGTATGAGTGCGTTGTAATGCACTAAGCTCCTCTACCATAGCACCTTCCCATTCTGAAATGCTGACAGCCTCGCGATATGATTGGGGCTCCCAATGAGTGGAAACAGCTGAAAGAAAACACTGAAAACTAAGATAAAAAGAATCAGCGACAACCAACCTAAGTCGTTGAGGAGATCGACGAGCGCGAGGTGGATTGCGACGAGGAGCAACTGGTGCTGGAGCAGAATCGTCTTCCGGTGAAGCAGCATCAGGAATAGGTGTAGGAATAGACGGGATTGTCCCACGTGAATTATCTTGAATAGAGATGGACAAAGACGGCAAGGGTGAAGATGGGACTGACGATGAAGATTGGTCAGGTCCAGGCGGAATAGATGACTCAGGAGCAGAAGATGAAGATGAGAAATCAGGAATAGAAAAGTTCAAAAATGTGACTTCCTCAACCGTGGATGGGGGAAGAGGAAAAGGAGGCGAACGAAGAGCATAGTATGGATGATTCTCAAAGAACGTGACATGACAAGATGTTCGAAGATGACGAGTAACAGGATCATAGCATCGATATCCTTTGTTTTCAGTACTGTACCCAAGAAAGACACACATAGCGGAACGAGACAACTTCATGCACTCAAAAGGAGGAAGTAGGACAAAACACGTGTATCCAAAAACACGAAGACGAGAATAATCAGAAGGACTGTGATAAAGACGCTGAAAGGGGGAGATGCCAGCAGTGATAGACGAAGGAGTGCGATTGATGAGATACACACTTGTAAGAACAGCCTCACCCCAAAATTGAACAGGAACAGAAGCAGAAAGGAGTAAGGACCTGGTCGTTTCGAGGATATGACGATGTTTACGCTCAGCAACCCCGTTCTGCTGATGAGCATAAGGAGTGGAAAGCTGTGGTAGAGTGCCTTGGGAGGATAAGAAATCATGAAAAGCACGAGAACAATATTCTCCCCCACAATCAGAGCGAAATACCTTAATGCGTTTGGAAAACTGAGTTTCAACCATTGTAGCAAAAGACTTATAGATGGGTAACAAGTCCGAACGGCTATTCATCAAATATATCCAGGTATAGCGAGAAAAGTCATCAATAAAAATAACGTAATAACGGTTACCACCTTTAGAAGGAATAGGGGAGGGACCCCAAACATCAGAGTGGACTAGATCAAAAGGAGAAGCAGAAATTTTATTACTAGTAGGAAATGGAAGAGCCAAATGTTTTGCCAACTTGCAGCCTACACATGGTTGAAGCTCAGTTTTTCAAAAAAGAACCTAAAATACTGGTACTTATTAGATAACAAAATCTTGGAGGAGAGAGATGGCCAAGACAGTGATGTCAAACATCAAAGGAGGAAGTAGGAGAGGAAAGCAAGCGAGCAGAAGCTGCAGAAGACGAAGGAATATGAAGATGATTCATGTAGTAAAGCCCACTGTGTCTAGAGCCTATCCCAATCTGCTTCCCCGTACGATGATCCTGTACAGAACAAGTAGAAGAATCAAAGGTAATGAGACAATCATGATCAGCAATTTTACCAACAGAAAGCAAATTTAATGATAGGTCAGGAACATGAAAAACTTCAGGAAGTTGAAAACGATGAGAAGGATCAGTCAGAAAATCAGAACTCAACACAAACAGAGGAGTCCTATCCGCCATACGAATAACAGGAGTGGGAAACAAGCGAGTATGACGACTAATAAAGGATGCCTGAGAAGTCATATGATGGGAAGCCCCAGAATCAAGAATCCACGAGGAAGTAAGGTTACCTGTCGCCGCAATAGAAGTAGAAAAGGGGGAGATGAGTCACTACCAGTCACTGAGCGAAGTATATCATGTAGCTGTTGTTGTTGGAGATGGAGCTGTGCAAAACTCTCAGTGATCTGAGAGGGAGAATATGCCGGTGGATTAGTAGAAAAATCAGAAACTACAGCAGCCGTAGGCCGATGCTGAAAGCGACGTGGAGGAACTGTAGATGGTGCCCGAGGGGCTGGTGCACGGGATGGTGCAGGATCTAGTGGACGAGGTGCTGGAGAAATTATTCCAGGAGCTGAAGTGCGAGGTACATAAACAAGAGGAACACCATAACGAGCACGCTTACGACATTCAGATTGCACATGCCCAAGTTTATGGCAATAATAGCAAGTGACTCGAGTGAAGCGATTGTCTTGACGATGTGCAACATTGACAGAACTGTGATTAACGATAGGCGGAGTGACAACAGTGCGAAGACGCGTCTCCTCAGCAACCAACTAAAAAATAACCGTATCGAGAGACGGTTTGGGAGAGCGATGAAGAATCTGTGCACGAATAGCCTCGAACTCAGGACGAAGACACATCAAAAATTGGTATAATCGCTGATGATTATACTACTCACGGTAGCGTGTCAGAAAAATACCCTCCATCTGAGGATCCATAGGCGTGAGTTGATCCCAGTATTCAGACAAAAGAGAATAAAAATAACGAATAGAAAGCTCCCCTTGATAAGAAGTAGAAATGGCCTGATGCAGATATAATTCCTGCGCATCATCAGTCTGCGTGTAGAAATTCTTAAGAAAGTCCCAATATTCCTTGGCTGTGATGAATGGCTTCAAATGTTTACATATATTTGGAACAACCGAAGAAGCAATATAGGCTTTCTGCCATGTCAACAATGCCTTAGTATATGCCTCAGCTCTGGCCTTGATGGAGGTCTCATCAGAACCCGATGGAGATGGTTCAAGTACAGGAGACAGAGTGGTGCCAGTAACATGACCCAATAGACGACGAAAATCAAGTTGAAGCTCAAGACTGATAGACCAGGTGTCATAATTGTCACCATTAAACTTGACATCGATGATCTGAGTGTTATCCGTAGCCATAATAGCCAAACAACGAGAATAACAAAGAAATATATGTCGCGGATGAAGAAAATAAGATCACAGATGCGTGCAGAATGAAAAACTAAACAAAATGAGTACCAATATGACTATATTTGGAGTCCGAATGAGCTCGGAGCGGCCTAATAAAAAAAATACCCCGGGTCGGGTCGGGGCGCAGAGCCGGGTCGGGTCCCTGATCTGGGCCCGCTGCTGGTCCGGGTCGGGTCCTGGAGCCGGGCGCGAGCGGGCGCGTGCGGACTCGGGACAAATTCCCGGGAGACCCGGGATGCTGTCCGGGACGAATTCTCGGGAGATCCGGGATGCTGTCCGGGACGAATTCCTGAGAGATCCGAGCAAGGCGCGGATGACGCGCGGGCAAATTTTCGGGCAGGCTGCGGACGGGGCGCGCGGACACGCGGACGGGGCGACTGGGCACGCGTGGACGGGGGGCAGAAAGTCTGGGCCGCGCGCGTACGGGCATCGGGAGGGCTGGGCACGCGCGGACGGTGCACGGGAGAGCTGGGCACGCGTGGACGGCAAGCGGGTTGGCTGAGCACGCGTGGACAGCGCGCGGGGCGGCGCGGCAGGACGGCGCAGCTGCGGCACGGCGGGGCAGCGACGGAGCAGCGAGGGGCAGCGACGGGGCAACGACAGGGTTGCGCGGGGCAGCAACGGGGCTGCGTGGGACAGCGAATCACCGTGGGGCAGCGGCGGGGCTGCGCCGGGATGACACGGACGGCGGAGCGTCGACGATCTCGCGAACGGAGAGTAATGCTAATAGAAAATCAAAGAAAAAAATTGGATTCAAGCTCTGATACCATGTTAGATTCAATTGAAGAGAATGAACCAAAAATATTATTAGGGTTTGTATCAATATTTATAGTACAAAAGGGGAAACGGGAAAAAGACTAATATACCCTTAACCCTAACATATATACGTTTAACATGTTTTAAAGAATTAGTATCATAGTTGTACATGGGTCTACTGGCCCGTCCACCTAACCAGCCTAGGCATGTATACATGCCTAGGGTTGCTCAGCCCGCTTGGGGGCAATAGATGGGTCAGGTGGATGCTTAATTGACTTGACAACGGTTGAGATTGAAACAAATGAATAGTGGACATTTAACAAAACAATAGAAATATAAATAGCTAATCTAATTGTTTTGATTTAAAAACTAACCTAACTATAATAAAAACCATCTTTTTCTATATATGATTCATTGACTCCTGACAATAAAGACAATACTTACATTTAAAATACTTTGATCAAATAATTCCAATAGTAATATAGGTTGCATTCCAACCTTTAAATGTAACATGATCTCATCCCATATTCATTTGTAGAAAAACAAAGTATGAATTATTAGGGAACTTATAATAATAAAATCACTATCTTAAAAAATATAAGTGCAAATAATCATCCGATCATCGCCTAGGGTCCCCCGTCCCCCGCCTAGACTATTATGACAAGCGTTCGATCCTGACTCAGTATTCATAATTTCCCCCAACTCAACCATTATTATTTTTTACTTGGCTCTAGGTTTCCACCTGTGAAGTTTGAAGATTATCTGCTACGACACACTGTCGAGATATAGTGTCGCGAAGACAGGCATGTGGATCTTTTATGCCGTTTGTGAGGGAGCACATACAAGGATTAACAGTTTCCATTCAGTGTATATATGTGGAACCATGAAAATGCAAGCTCGCGTTGATGCTTGATCGAGTGGCATATTTTTATTTTGTATAGTTTTCAATTTGTGGAATAACTTTTTTTTGGTAATATCAGGCTCGATTTCACCTTAAGATTACCTGGTGTTTTTGTGAAAAACTGTGGGTCTCACAAAAATCAAAATCAAATTACACAGTATGTTAATTAAATTGTACAATATTAAAATCAGAAAGTTATGTATGAAAAATCTTTAAAATAAAAAGCCCTACAAGGAAAACAAAAGCCATCATCAATTAATTTTAAAATTATAAAAGGATACAAAAAAATATTTATAATAAATATAAAAAATCCGAAATATAGAGAGAGGGAGGGGAAAAAAAATGATCTCGTGGACAAAAGAGAGACTGAGAGGGAGTGAAAAGAAAATAAACAAGGAGAGAAATTTGGAAAAATGGGTTGTGTTAAATGTGATTTTTATTGGGAACACTCGTCAGATGTTCATTAGACACTGACTGATCCAATTCTGACCGGGTCCGGTCCCATCATGTTCACGGATCAGTGTTCACTTGGAGGACTGATACTTGGGACAAAATGGAGATCCGGAGCACGATTTCCGAGGCAATGGTTCCCGCCGCCGCCGCCTCCCTCAACGTCGTCGACCTCTCCATCTCCGACATCCAGTCCTCCGTATCAACCCTGAAACAGGTACTCCCTCCCTCCCTAAAAACCTTAAATTAGGGTCTTGTTCCGTTTAACCGAATCGCTCCCCCTCACCCAACTAGGCATGCCGGGAATCCGGCTTCTTCTATGTGATCAACCACGGCATCAGCCAGGGATTCATGGACGAGGTCTTCGCCCATTCGAAGAGGCTCTTCGACCTCCCTCTCGAGGAGAAGATGAGGCTCCTCAAGAACGACAAGCACCGCGGGTACACTCCGATGTTCGACGAGATGTTGGATGCCGATAACCAATTGAATGGTCGGTCTGTTCTCTCTCTTTCGATGCGATCATGTTCGCCATACATAAATTGGGTTGCTTTTGATGTGCTTTTATTTATTTATTGTGATTTCTCTTGTTTTAGGGGACTACAAAGAGGGGTATTACATTGGTGTGGAGGTTTCAGAGGATGATCCGCGGTCGCGGAAGCCGTTTTTTGGACCTAATGTTTGGCCTTCTGAAGGTGATTCTTTTCATTTAAGGTCATGTGTTCTTCTTTGGCTTGTATTCTTTTAACATGATTTATGACTGTTAAGTGGAGTAGAATGTTCTTCCAACATTTTATTTAATTCCATCCTTTTTTGGATACGCATTTGGGTAGATTTCGTGATTGAAACACACAAAGTTTCCCAAACGCATATCCAAACACATTTTCTACATTTAGCTTTTGAACTCTTGCCTTTTCAAGTAAAAAAACCCAGCCATTGAAAAGCTAACAAACAACATTTTTTTAAAAGCTGAGTTTGAAACACTGGATTTTAAGAATTCTAGCGTTTCAACCACACATCCAAACGCCTATGTGTTTTTTTAAATACAATCTTGACCTTTTCTTTTTAGGTACGATTATATCAGCCCTAATGCATCGGAACTTATCAGAATCCCAAATCTAAGCTTGGAAAGTAATACTAGAAGTTCTTGAGTTGTACCCCCAAAAAATATTGGCTTTCTTCTCTGTTGGGTTTGGGTGTGATAGATGTATTCTGATTTTTTGTTTTACTTCAATTCTTCTGTTTTTTTTTAATAAGAGATGGAAGATTTATTCTTATTCCACCTTGAATAAAGCAAATTCTGAACCAAATACATAAAAATGGGTGATTGTGAATCAATTCAAACAACAATTCTATTACAACTTCGTTTTATTCCGTTAGAATACCTTTTTAATTAGTTGAACCCTATATGTTGATGGATTTGAAATGTTTTGTGACCTGGTGAATTTTGTGGAATTGATTTTTCCAATGAACACAAAAAGCAAGATGGGACTGGAAACTCAGTGGATTTCAGGAATCTTAAGCCTATGTGCAATGGGCAAGTGATAGTGGATGTTTGATCTTATGGATTTTTGTTTTTTTTGGGTTATAAGATTTAAGACCCTGTTTGGTTAGGGAATAAACCAAAATAAGTGTATAAATGGGAATAGGGGAGTAGAATTAACTGGAATTGAATGTTCATCCAACACAGATTTTTTGTTTGCATGGAATTTGGTTTGGTTGAGGTAGAATTATAGAATAAGAATAAGTCAGTTGTTCTTATCCCAAGTAGAAGGTACTAGAGTGAATGAAGGCTAACACAAGATAATTTTATCTGACTCTCCCGTAATGAAGTTGTCATGATATTTTAGTTATAACTTATAGTCGGGTATATTCTGACAAATTGAACAATTTTTTGGGAGTAAAGCCTATTCAATTTCCCATCTGCCCCTTATACTATAAACAGGATCTAACGATTCCAGGGATATTGTGACTTTGTTTGGGATAAATTTGAAAAAAAATGTTTCCTTTGCATGTTTAAATAAGGATCTTTGCTTTGTCTGAAATAAAGTTTTCATTTTTTTTTTTGGGGTACAGAGACTGGAGTAAGATTAAAGACATATCATGCTTACACATTCATACTTCCTATTCTTTTGGCTCCTGCTGTTCCATTTTTCATCACTTTCATTTATTTCTAAGTGGTTCTCATGATCTTTTTTTTTTGAATTTATAGAAACTTCCTCTGTTTTATACATGTTTAGATATATTACCTGGTTGGAGGCAAACCATGGAGCAATATCAGCGAAAGGCACTGTAAGTTTCCATTTTATACCCTAATGTAATAGAAAGTTTTTGGTTTTTTGTGTATGGATTATGAAGCTCACCGTGTGAGTAGTTTTGCCCTCTTGCTGTGTGAATCGTACTGTATGATCTATTTATCAAACAAAATTTTCTTTCTTTCTTTAGAAGCAACCTCTGCAGTGAATGCTAATTATGACCAAATGTTGACCGATGACTGAAGAATTTGGACATCACTGTTTCATTCATTAAATGAATGTAGATATTATTTACTTGGGTTAAGCAACGATTATACATTTTTATGTTCTGTTTTCCTTATGTGGGTAATGTCAAATATAGTTTATACTGATATGATTATGGACTTGGTTTTTGTCCAATAATATCTACGAGACATATCATGCTGCTGCAACTGATGAGGATGATAATGTAAACATAACACTGTATTCTTTCTAGGGATTAAATTCTTAGTGTTGATTAATTATTATTGTATAATTGCCATGCGCTTGCTCCCATGGAGTGGGCGTGCTAGATATATTCGGGGTAACTATTTTCTTTCATCTTCAGTGGGGTTGCTAAAGAAATTATTAAGATCATAGATCTAGCACTTGACCTGAGTGGTGATTTCTTTGATAAGCCAGAAACGATGGGTGAACCTATAGCAATTTTACGACTACTACATTATGAAGGTAAAAGATAAATTACAGTCTATGTTTTTCTGTTGTATCACATGATCTATAATTACATGATTGAGCTTCTATTTGGATGTGTGCTTGTCCTTCTGTACAGGTAGGGTTTCTGATCCTGCAAAAGGAATCTATGGAGCTGGAGCCCATTCTGATTTTGGTTTTATTACTCTCTTAGCAACGGATGATACTGTAGGACTCCAAGTAAGACAGCATTAGAAACAAACACTATTTCTATTATTTCTATTTGTGGTGTGCAAGTTTGTTTCATTGCTTCCAATTGACAACCTTTTGCATCTTTTCAGATCTGCAAAGATAAGGATGCACAACCTCAGTTGTGGGAATATGTCTCACCACTGAAAGGGCGAGTTAACAGAATTTTATTTGTTTCAACCTAATTTTTATTTCCATATTGCTTAACTTATTCTAATCTCTGTGGCAAGGTGTGTCTAACGTTGTTCAAATGTTTGGAATTCATCTTCCAGAGCCTTTATTGTGAATCTTGCTGACATACTTGAACGCTGGAGCAATTGTATTTTTAGGTATGCCTTCCCATCAATGGTAGCTCTTTTCCAAGGGGTAACTAAATCCACATCATGCGTGTCAGTCTGCACAAAGAAACCATTTCCTTTCTTTGTGTTATTAGATCATTGTTGACAAAATAGCTAGACAACATTCAAAATGTTAATTTTGAATTGCATTCATCTATTTATGAAATTTTAACCTGTATTCTCTACGAGGAATAATATCATTTTAACTTACACAAGTTCTTTTGCTTATGACTGTTTATATTTCTGTATTTTAAATTTGTGAACATGCTTGATTAACTTGTTAAACACATTCCCTCAATATGCTTTGCGTGATATGGAGAATCTTAATTGTTGGGAGATCAATTTTATATCGAGGGTGATTTGCAATTAAGTAGCACCTTGGTGTGCAAACCCGTTTAACTCAAAACCGACCAACCTAAACCAATATTATTTGGCTGTGGGTTGATTTTTTTTTCCTTTTTTGTATGTTTTGATTCTGTTTGAAAGTCTGATAACCTGAATTACTTTAGTTTGTGGGTTTGGGTTGATAATTTGGTATACCAAATTCTTGGAAGTTGCTACTCCTCCATCCATTATGGGGGAATCTTTGATTTGGGGTGTAACTTTTGGGGGCAATTTTGTACAGGTTTCCTATATCTCCCTCTTTCTTGTCTCCTTTCTTCTCTTCTTATTATAACTCTGTAAGGATATCACTCGTCTCCTTTTCAGGGGTTCTTTCTAATAAGATTCTCCAAATTTTTCTAAAAAAATAAAATAAAATTGGTATACCTAATTAAATCTAATCGAACTGAACTGAATTAAAAAAAAGAAACTTTCCGAAAGAAATTGATTATCATATTTTATATTTATTATATTAATGATTATATTATATGCACAATCCATATATTTGCTTGACAAATCTCAAACCAAACTTAATTATATCTGTTTTTTTTATTTGGTTTACAGATTAAGTAGCAAAACAACCCCCCTTTCCCCTCTACCTGGATTAAAGTATTGGGCTTGTTTGGGATATACATGATCAATAAGAAACCTTATTCAGGGTATATTGTGCAACTAAATTGAATAGAAGAACAATTTGTTTCTATTTCTTCTCTTCTATCAAAAAAAGAAGATTGGAATTCCATATGACTTCGAAGTGCAATGTGCATTTGCATTTAAAAGACAGAAAATTTTCTTTTCCATCTTCTCTTTTTTCTTCTTTTTTGTGGGGGTGTTGTGGGTATAATATCTTGCTTCTTATGATAATTTTCCTTTTCATTTTTTGGCAGATCCACGTTGCACCGCGTTGTTCTGGGTGGTCAAGATCGTTATTCTGTAAGACCCTTCCATGACAATTTGCATCACTGACTTTTGAATGCAAAATCCATTTCTGTCACAAAACCCATCGCAATAATTTACTGCTTCCAGTTGTCTTTGATCAACACTATATAACATTTATATTTACATCCAAACCCCCATTATATATAGGCAGTCTTGATACGAATTTCATCATCATCTGTGTTTCTACTCTTGTGAATGAAAGTTACACACATCTGTACCTCACTTTATGGTGGTGAAACATTTTTTACTGCATCTTTATTCATTTAATGATCTTTTGTGAACAGATTGCATACTTTGTGCACCCCAATTACGATTGTCTTGTGGAGTGCTTGCCATCCTGCAAGTCTGACACAAACCCTCCTAAGTAAGTTTTTGATTAACCATTATTGAGCAACAATTGAGGATCTCAAATTACTTGATTCCTTGTACACATCCCTTCTTTCTTCTATATATCTTTTAAAGAATTAGTACCATAGTTGTCTGGGTGACGTTTGGACAATCCTATGGGCCTAGTGGCCTGTCCGCCTAACCACCCTAGGCCTGTATACGTGCCTAGGGTTGAGTTTGAAACAAATGAATAGCGGACATTTAACTAAAACAGCAGAAATAGAAATAGTTAACCTAATTATTTTGATTAAAATACCAACCAAACTATAAAAAAAATACTATTTCATTATATCATTCATTGACTCTTGACAAAAAAGTCATTTTTTCTATTTAAAATACTTTGATAAAATAATTCAATAGTAATAATTATGATGACCATCAGGATATCAAATAGAGGAAGCAATATCATGCAGTACTAACCTGATAGTAGGCCCCCCTCCCAACCCTCTGGGTTGCTTTCCAACCTTAAAAATATCATTCTCATCCATTTGTAGAAAAACAAAATGTGAATTTTTAGCGAACTTACAATAATAAAATCACTATTTTAAAAAAACACATCTGCCCACCTCCTACATTCCCCTGGCCGCTTAGACTACTATGATGAGCCTTCGATTGTCTGACATAATATTCATAATTTTCACCCACTCAACTATTCTTTTTTACTGGGCTCATCATCTACTAGGTTTCCACCAGTGAAGTTTGAAGAGTATCTGCTACAGAGATATAAAGACACGCATGCGGACCGGAGTGCATACAAGGATTAACAGCTTCCATTCAGTGTATATATGTGGAACCATGGATGGTGGGATTAATGCAAGCTCGCGTCGATGCTTGATCGAGTTGCAAAGAATGCTCTACCTAGTTCCTGGTTATGGTAAAAACGTTCATGATTAAGATCAGCATATGTGGGAGTATCCAGCATATGTGGGAGTATCCTCATGTAAACTATGCTACTTTCATATCGTTTTGGATGGTTCTTCAAAGAATGTTAATTCTTTGAATCCAAAAACATCTAAACCTATGGATAAACAGATAAATGTGTGTGTGTGTGATTAGTGCTACCAGTATTATGTATGTTATCACAACGATCCATCCAATATTACTTTCAGTCATATTTTCGCTCATCTAACCTTTTGTATGATTGTATGCATTTATGTGGAGATTATTGTTTTTAGTGTATACCACCAAATAAATGCACGTGATTGAATGTTTAAAGTAGACCCTAAAAAAGGGGTTGGGTATGTCAAAACCCTATGCCCCCGTTTGGATGTAGAATATGATTTATTCTTGGGTATATATTTATCCGAGCATAAGTGTGTATAAATAAGGATAAAGTGATTTTGTGTTTGGTTGTGTTTTGAATTATTCTCGTTGGGAATCGTAAGAATAAATGTTTTGTTGTTTGGGTAAAATGTGAATAAATTATGAATAAAGATTTGTAAAAGGTAAAAAAGTAATGATAGTTGATTTGACTGGTGATTTATAAGAGGTGATGACAGTTGATTTGACAATGGGTCCACTTATTCTTTGGGTGGAATAACCTAGGATAAATTTTATTCTAGGGGTTGATTGGAATCTATATACTACTTTATACCAGTTTATTCTAGCACACTTTATCTTGGTTTATCCGAGTTTTTCAAACATAAATTTTTTTTTATCCGGGGTTATCCGAGGTTATCCGGAGATTATCCGATTTCCAAACGGGGGCTATGGATAAACAATAAATGTGCTGTTTGGATAGAAACATAAGCATTTATGGAGTTTATGACTATTCTATGAATAGATAACTATATAAGTGGAATAAATGATTTTTTATTTGGTTTTGCTTTTAGTTATTCTCGTTAGGAAACGTACAATAATTTTTTTTTTGGTAAGTTATGAATAAAATGCCAATATAAATATTTATAAAAGATGAAAATATAATTTGACATGTGAATCCGATGATTTATAAGAGGTGATGGCAGTTGATTTGACAGTGTGATTCATTTATATAAGTAGAATGGATTGGTGAAATAACACAATTTCAAGAGAACCTGGAATACAAATATCAGTTTATTTTCACCTACTCTGGTATAGCTATGCACATCTATTCCTTTCAAACAAACAACTTTTTTTTTTTTTCCTTATAATCTACTTCCTATTGTCTCCATATTCTCCTATCCAAATAGCCCAAGGGTTGCAATCTTTGTCCAACAGGAGGGGTACAATACAATCCTCCCGGCCATAGTTAATAATATTGTTTGTCAAGTATATTTAAATTCTCTTTTTAAGGACATTTTTTTTATAATTTTCTCATTTTATTAATTAATTAATTTTTTGCTTTTATTAAGTGCAAATGGTAATTTGTAATTTTTGTAGCGTACAAGTTTAAAACAATTTAGATTTTTTATAATAATGTATGCCTCGATTTTAAAATTTTGTCTAAGGCCATGCCCAACGGGCTCCGAGAAATGTCGTGTCAGCATTATCTCAAGGGATAACCCTCACCAAGGAAAATGATATGTTCAGCCTTCAGTGCAGTCTCATTCATAATCCATATAATTTTTTAAAATAAAATTATACACTCTCATGTTGAAGAACATACAGTCATATGCTATGAAGTATATGTTGATTAGAGGTGTAAAACGGGCCGTGCCGTGCCGGCCCGTTAGCCAACCGGGCCAACGGGCCGGCACGATACGGCCCGTTTAATGTTACCGTGCCATGCCGGCACGGCACGGGCCACAGGGGGCCGGCCCAGCACGGCCCTCCGTGCCAGCCCGGTGGGCCAGCGTGCCGTGCCGTGCCAGCCCGGCGGGCCAACGGGCCGGGCCCATTGACGGGCCAACGGGCCGGCCCGTTTATATACTCATTTTTTAAAAAAAATTTTAAAGTTCAATTTTAATTTCATGTTTAATTTACTAGTTGATTTAAGTTGGAAAATAAAAGAAATACACATAAATTATTCATAAAAATTGAAAACTAAAAGGAATTAAGAATACAGTATTTATTTGATTGAATATTGAATTTTTGAGTACATGAACAATTGAACATTAATTAAATAAATGATAAAATGAATAAAAAATTCACAAATAGTACATTAATGAATAAAAATGAATTATACAATTCTTAAAAAATACATTGATAAATACAAAAAATTAATATAACATAAAAGGTGTAGTAGTGGAGTAGAGAGATTTGTGATTGAATTGATGAAGAAATGAGTGGATGGAGTGGGGTATTTATAGGTAAAGTTTGGATGAAAATTACCCCATATACCCTTTAATATAGTTGTTTTTTTGGATGTGAGTGGGGTAATTTTGTAAATTTTAAAATTTTTTTTGTTCGAACGGGCCAACGGGCCGGCACGGCCCGTCCCAACGGCTAGTTGGACTAGCCGTTGTAGGTGGGGCCCGCGGCACAAACCGTGCCGCGGGCCTAGCGGGCCGTGCCGGAAACGGCACGCGGGCCGGGGGGCAGGCCCAGCCCGCGTCGGCACTAAAACGGGCCGGCCCATGGCACGGCCCGTGCCGTGCCGTGCCGTGCCGTGCCGGCACGGGCCCTTAACGAGCCGTGCCACGGGCCGTGCCGGGCCGGCCCGTCCCGTTATACACCTCTAATGTTGATACACAACAATTTTTTTTAAAAAAATATATGAAAATTTTTTCTTCATACACCATAATAAAACCCCATATATTATGATTGCATAGTACATAATGTGTATCATAGTGTTTGGGGTTGCGGACATGATTGCAAGACAGTCTCCCCTAGCTAAATGTGTCAAATGGGCCGCCACAACCCGGCTAATTATCGTGGTAAGCATACAAATGTAGAATATCGAACATGAGTTCCATTACACTGCTTTTTTTTACATTATAAAATGCAATCTTATATAACTCGTTAGTCTCCTTCACTCACTATATGTCTCGTTGAATTTTTTTTTATTTGTTTATAACTGATATCATTAAAATCATTGGAGTATATACTTTATTTTTTATAAAAATACATATGAGATATATGATTTTAAAAAAAATAAAAAATACATGTAGTTATGTTTTGAACTCTAAAATAATCAGTGTAATATTTTCATCGAACACACGTGTCAGTCGTCCAAGCGAGGGGTGAGCTCTGCTGTGCAGGCCCTAAGGTCATGCATTTATATAAAGAAAATTGGCCAAAGCTATTCCCACCTCCTCAATTTACCCACAACCCATTATTACCGAAATACTTTTTTTATTTTTTTAAATCCATTAATCCCACTACCCAGTTCAACAAGGTTCAGTCGACTTGTTTATCACTAGGACACAGAGGTCTATCCACATATTCAAACATGTATTGATAAAGACCAGTCGAAGTCTGCTTCACTGGGACAACAAAAATTCTTCGATTTGTTTGAAACATGTCGACGAAAACCTATCGAACCCTTCAGAATAACAACTATCTTCTAAAAATTAATCACATATACAATTATTTAAGTCTTTACAAATAATAAAAAATGTTATTTAGATCATTTAAGTTTTTATGATAATCATTCACAGTTATTTAAGTACAAGAAATAAAAATATCAAATAAACTGTCATTTAAATCAAATAAACAATAAGCTCATGATGTGGACCAGGAGAAGTACCCAAACCGAAGCAATGTAACAACAAGTGGAGCAAATGTGGCAATAGATGCAAGAGCATATGATAAAGTTTATTTCTCATTTTGCACAATCATCATCTACTGAATTATTTAAATTATATATGAATTTTGTTATTGACTTTCAATATTTGTAACTATAAATACATTCAAATATTTTCTTTTATATGATATTTTGAATCTTATCAAATTATATTTATAAATTTTATTTTTTGTTTGAAAAGATATCTATTTTAGGAAATTAAAGGAATCAAAATTGTAGGGATAATTTAAAATGACTTTCAATATTTTAGTGACGGTTAAAAACTATTTAAAATGACTCCTCATGTATGTAACTCTAAATAAATCCAAACCGTCACTACTACTCGTGTAGTGAGGGCTAGTCGCCGGACCATGGTATAAGTAATAACAATGAAAATGGCATGTAGTGACGGTTTGGATTTTATCCCTTTTCATGAAGGTATAAGTAAATAACAATGAAAATGGCATGTCATATTTTTTTCCCTTTTTATCCCTTTTCATGAAGGTATAAGTAAATAACAATGAAAATGGCATGTCATATTTTTTTCCCCTTTTTATGAAGGGATAGATCAACAAATTATGAAAAGGGCACGTCAGATTTTCTTCCCCACTTTAGTGGCCCGCAGTCCAACTCACATCATGGGTGGAGTTACGAGTGGGCTCGATCGAGCTATAACTCGGTCGAAATTTGTCAAAATTAATTTATTATTTTATCTTTAATTTATTTAAGAAAGGATATAAAACTCTTTTTACTGAGAGTGAACTTCTTTGTATTGAAAAAGAGTTTGATAAAAAAAATATAAATTTAGATTTGATAACAAATGATTTTTATTATTTGAAACATTGTAGGGCTCAATTTTAATAGAAAATACTAGTGTCATGCGGATAGTCCCATGGACAGTGCATACAATTTTTAATTTTTTACAATTAGTAAACATTATTTAATGAAATATACATTTTAATAAAAAAAATATATTACTTCATTTCTAATTTTTAACATATTTTTAACAAATGTAATTTTTTTTTATTTAGCTATATACTCACCTAAGGAGGTATACATCTCTCTGAATGGCTAATGAGATATGCATGACTTCATTTGGGGCTAACTGCACACTGCATGTAATAACGCTCAATTTAATAGTGTCATTTTATTATATATATTTTGTGTGTGTATAACAATTTTACTAGATATATAATGTTCATTATGAATACGAACTTGTTTAATTCATATACATTTTAAATTTTGTATTTTTTTTAAACATGGATTAAAAGTTTTACCAAATTTTAATTTAGCCCACCCTAAAATTAAGTGCTGGCTCCGCCCCTGCCTCACGTGCAAGCAAAAATGCCCCGCTTTTAAAACCCCCCGAAAGAACGATTCTCGCACCACAGGCTATTCCCCCTGGATTTTTGAACCGCAGCCGCTGGAGGCGCGCCTCCAAACAGCCCCTTAGTCTGATAACCAGGTTGAGGTTGACGCGCTCCCAAACGACCCCACTTTTTTTGTGAATGTCGAGTGGTGCTTGATATGTGGAGCAGAGTGCAGGCGGCCACGTCCCTAGCCCAATTCAGTGACCTTGAGGGAATGTGGAGAGCTACCGAGGAGCTAGCAGCGAGGGTCGCGCGCTGATAAGGGACTGGGAGGAGGGTCTATCAACATCACAACGTAGGCGTATCTGTCCGGCAGCGCAAGGGACGTGCACGCAGGTAGATACCCCATCTACCTTGCGACGCGTCTAGTTTTTTTTTCCTTTTTCTAGTATTCTACTTTATGTACCTCTCTCTCTTCTTTCAAATTCAGGCTTGTATTAATCTCTTTTCGTAATGAAATTGATTGATAGCGAGTGTTTATCTTTTTTTTTTAAAAAAAAATTGTTTAGAATCTAGAAACGACATGCCAAATTTTCTTTCCATTTTCATGAACACATAAGTCAACAAACAATAAATATGGGGCATGCCAAATTTTCTACTTCTTATGAAGGGATATATCAACAAACAATAAAAATTGCACGTCGAAAACAAGGCAAGCCACTGTCCCATCACCCCTTTTTTTCATTAAAAAAATTGATTAAAATTATCATCCATATTCGGTTTAATTTACACCTAATTGATCAAAGGAGAGGTTTCTCTAATGTAGCATGCATCTCATACTCAAAATTAGGGCTGTAACTTAGGTCGGATCGAATTCGAATCCGACGGGTTGAATCCGATTTTTACATGGGTTGGATTGACTAATTCGGATTCGGGTTCGGGTTGACCAATTCAGGTTGACTCAAAAATCGGGTTGGGTTCAGGTTGGCCTCACTCACAACCCGACCCAACCCAAACCCGCAAACTAGTAGTAAAAAATTGATCATAGCCATTCATTCTATCACACCCAATCTAGGCCGTTCAAATTTAGGTAAACCAATCCCTAGCCATCATTTGTTTTTTCTCTTCTCTCTCTCCCTGTTTCAGTTGGACCCTGCTCAACAGTCAGCAATCGACGGTTCTCAACTTCTCGGCAGTCAGCAGTCGGCACTCGACAGACCTTCGGCACTTCGATCAGTTCAGTGGTCCTTCGGTCAGTTCGGTGGTCCTTCGGCACTCGGCAGACTTTCGAAACTCGACGGACCTTTGGCACTTCAGCACTTCGGCTTCGGGAATCTTTTGCTTTCAGTCTCGGCAGACCTTCGGCACTTTAGCTGTCCTTCGGCACTCAGCAGACCTTCGACACTCAGCGGACCTTCGGCACTTCAACACTTTGCCAGATCTTCGACACTTCAGCAATATTTTGCTTTCAATCCTTCAATAGATCCACAACTCGACTTCGCTCCTTTGGCAATCCACAACAAGGTCTTATTCTTTTTTTTTAATTCATAAATCTGTGGGTTGTGAGGGGCATATTATTCTTTTGATTTCTGATTTTGGATGGGTTTTGATTCAGATTTATTAAGAGAATATATACAAAGAAGATCATCAATCACTCACTGGGGCATCCAAAAAGGGGTAATTGTTTTTAGTTTGATTGTAATTTGGTCTATGTTTGGGTATGTAATTATATTCCAAAAATCAAATCTATAAAGCACTCTATATTAATTGATATGTAATTTTAGTTTAATTGTGATTTGGTTTGTGTTTTGCAGCTCTATCTATATTTTTCAGCCTATAGCATGTCTCAATCTTAAGCTACATCAAAACCACTTGTTGAGGTAATTTTTGTAATAAATTATAAATTAAAATTATAAAATGATCCTCAATTTTATTTAGTATTACAATTGATAAATTGATGATTAATTAAATTTTTTATCAGATTTCAGTTGATTCTCATCCAAATGCAAATGCTCCACCAATTGCAAACAAGGATGCCAATCAAGCCACTACACCCTCACCCGATTCTACTATTGCAGCGGCATCAGAGGTAACTTCTAAAAGAAAGAAGAGTTATGGAACATCATCTGAAGTTTGGCAACCCTTTACTAAGAAAAAAGGGTGATAATAGTAAATCGAACAAATGTGCATGCAATTATTGTGGCCAAGAGTATGAATGTGATAGTAGTCAAGGAACTAGCACACTTAAGCGCCATTTGGAGAAGTGCCAGAAATATCCGTATACTAACAAGGAAAAAACACAAGTATTGACATTCTCTTCCTCTACTCAAGATGGTGAAGTTATACTTTCCAATTGGAAGTTTGATCCAGAGTTGTGTAGGAAGGAGCTTTCTTGCATGATTATTACTGAAGAATTGCCATTTAATTTTGTTGAGCGTGAAGGGTTTCGTCAATTTTGTAGAGTTCTTCAACTGAAATTCAAGCTGTTCTCACAAACAACCATAAAAAAAGATTGCTTTGAATTGTACACATCTGAAAAAAACAAACTCAAAATTTGTTTGTCAATTCAAAGCAACGAGTTTCTCTCACAACAGACATGTGGACTTCAGTTCAAATCTTAGGATACATGTGTCTCACTGCACACTTCATTGATAAAGGTTGGAATCTACAAAAGAAGATAATTAATTTTCGGGTGGTTCCATCTCCACATAGCGGTGATGTCATTGCAAATTCTATTGAGTTATGTTTATTAGAATGGGGCTTGAAAAATTTGTGTGCAGTGACTGTTGACAATTGTGCTTCAAATGATGTTGCTCTAAAAAATTTGAAGAAAAAGTTTGTCAAGAAGAATGGATTGCTTTTAGATGGTGAATTCCTTCATATGAGATGTTGTGCTCACATATTGAATTTGATTGTAAGAGATGGGATAAAAGAGGTGAAGTCCACAGTTGATCGAATTCATGAGGTGGTGAAATATGTAAGTTCACCTTCTCTTTCACAACAATTTAAATTATGTTGTGAACAAGAAAATATAACATGCAAGAAATTCTTATGTTTAGATGTTTGGTACTAATTGGAACTCCACTTATCTCATTTTACAAGCGGCATTAGAGTTTCCAAAAGCATTTGAACGTTAGGAAGAACAAGATTTCAGCTTCAAGAAAGAACTAGAATATGAAATTCCTGATGAAGATGATTGGGATAGAGCAAAAACATTGTGTAAATTTTTGAAACATTTTATGGTGCGACAAAGCGTTTGTCCAGGTCTCTTTATGTCACTGCTAATGCATATTTTCATGAAGTATATGGAATTCAAATGTTGTTATTGCAATGGTCTAGAAGTGATGATGTTCATCTTCATGGCATGACATTAAAGATGCAAGAGAAATTTGATAAGTACTGGGGCAAGATTGATAAAATTAATATTATAATACTTGTTGCCGTAGTTCTTGATCCTTGTTACAAGTTGAAGTATGTCAAATTTTGTTACTCAAAAATTTATACACTTGATGTGGTTGAAGAGCTCATAAGAAGGACAAAGAATGCACTTGAAAAGCTATTGAAACATTATCAAAGTTTGAAGGAACCTTTTGATATGCAACAAGACATGATGCTTGATGTGGGCAATAATGGCATTGAGGTTTCTAACTCAAGTTATGAGATTAAGAACATCCATAATGAGTTCCAAAAGCATTTGGAAGAAGAAGAAAGTGCCAAGAGCAAATCTAAATTGCATTGCTATTTACTTGAGCGTGTGGAAAAAGATATTGGGAGTTTTAACATATTGCATTGGTGGAAGCTTAATTGTACAAGAGTTCCAGTACTTAGTCATGTTGCTCATGATGCCCTGGTCATTCCCGTTTCAACAGTAGCTTCTGAACCAGCTTTTAGTGAAGGTGGACACATACTTGACCAATTTCGAAGTTCATTATCTCCCAAATTAGTAGAAAGCTTGATTTGTACTAAAGATTGGTTGCAGAGTCCATCAACTCCAATTGAAATTGAAGAGATTTTGGAAGATCTTGAAGATGAATCGGGTAAATGCTAATTTCATTTTACTTTTGACATGAAATTTGAAGTATAACTAGTTTTTATAATGATTTTGACATGTTTTATGTTTTTTTTTTTTTTGCTTTGATCAGTAGTAACTGGGGGAAAATCATAACCAATGGTTTGTGATTATCTACAAGGAGCCAACAGCATAATTTCACTTGTAGGTTATTTTGGTTTATTATAATCCCTTTTTCATGCTTTGTGATTATATCATTTATTAATATTTTTTATGATGTTTACTTTTTAGGGATCCAACATTGTGGTGGGATTGTCTTGTGACTCTTGTTGGAAGATCTCTATGTTGGAAGACTAGAAATTGTTATTGAGTTGAAGGACTTTGATGAACTTTTGGATGGTTGAGAGAGCTTCTTGTGCTCAGCTATTTTTTTCTTTTTTATGTGTGATGTGCGTGCACTTTATGTCTTTATTGTTTTTACTTCTTATGAACTTTTGGATGGTTTCTCATATCAACCTTTCAATATGTGTTCACTTTATGTCTTTATTGTTCTCAGCTCTTTTTTATGTGTAATTTGTGTGCACTTTATGTCTTTATTGTTCTTATGTTATATGTGTTGGTGGTGGCTTTGATTGTCGTTAAAATCTCGCCTTCGCCAACAAAATATAAAACCCTTACTTATTATTGGTAAAAAGTGGAAGCAAGGGGTTGAATCCACAAGAAGGCTATTGAAGTAAACAAATAAAGTAAAAAAGTAAAAAAAAATTTAAAAATAAGGTTTTGAAGGGTTGATATGAGAAAGCTAAAATAAAAATATTAGGTTGAACAAATTATGAAGAAGACCACCAAGGATTGGAAATCCACCCCACAAGTATCGTGATAATTCTTCCTTTTTGCATTTAATGAAAATAAATTTCTACTCGATTTAAAAATAGGGTTTATAAAGCATCAACCGTATCCCATCTAAGTAGAACGACGGAAGATCTAAAAATCTCCATAATTAAAAGAAATCTGAATTGAAGAAACTATATAAACATGAAGAACAAATCGGAAAACATCAATGCACAAAGAAAAGAATCAAGCAATCAAATGCATGGGGTGGAATCATCTCCTTGATGGAAGGATTTTCTAGCCTACCATGTTTAATGAAATTCTAAAATAAAAATAAAAATAATCCATGTAAATAAAATAAAGAGACACTTCTATTGAAATCACAATGGAATCTATGTCTATAATATCAAAGAAATTAAAAACAAAAACTAAAACTAAAAACAAAAACTAAAAACAAAAAAGAAAGGACAAAAGCTGAAAATAAATTCCTTCTTGGCTGAATGAAGAGCTTCCTCCTGGGCTGAATTCAATTGCATTCCTCCTCTCTCTCTGTAGTGCCCTTATTATATGGGTTTTGAGTGTTGAATTAGTCGTAAATGTTGATTTGCTTGAGTTATTAATGCTGATTTGAAAATATGTTGAAAATATAATTGCAAAATCTGTTGTAGATCTTATTGATTTGTTGGAGATGTCAAAGCTGATTTGATTGAAGATTTTATTGATTTGGTGAATCAGATTTAAAAGCTTTGATGAATCTTTGAATGCTAATTTCTTCTCCAATTTATAACGGGGACGGATATACCCACCCACCAACTTTGGATCCCCACACCAAATATAGTTAAATAAAATGACTCAGTTTGTTAATGAGAAAGATGAAAACCACCCTGACCTATCCCACCCTACTTAAACAGACCCCACCCCTTGTATTTTGCACCCCCTAAGTTTTCACAAATGAATTCTATCCACCCCAAACTCAAATACCAAAACGTCAGCGATATAGAAATCCCAACGTGATGTGTCCATTTGTAGTTAGTGTAGGTTAGGTTAAGTTAGGGTAGAGCTCAATAACAGTTTATATTTTATATTTTTATTTATATTTATTTATTTATTTTTATTTATAACAGTTTATATTGTATTATTTTTTCAATGTGTATGTATTATTAGCAATTATAAATACATATATATTAAAATATAAATGGTTGCGTGTATTATTAGCAATTTGGCCAATCGACCTTTGTTCGACCAACACCTGTCGTGCGTAAATATCCAAGTCGACCCATATCAGTCGATTGTAGCAGCACCAGTTCGACTTAAACCTGTTGAACCTGTCTAGAATTTGGGAGGTCCCCACTAACTGATGTTCGACCAGCACATGTTGTGTGTAAACTTCCAGGTCGACGAATTCCAGTCGACCACTAAGACACTATTTCGACTGAAACCTGTCGAACAAGGTCCATAATCTACTGGTCCCTACTGACCTGTGTTCGACCAGAAACATGTGCATATGAAGTCCCAGGTCGACTCCTTCCAGTTGATCCTTGGACCACTGGTTCGACTATGAGCTGTCGAACGGGGTCCAGAACTTGCTAGTCATTAACTTAATGACCAAAACCCATTCCATTCCAGTCGATTATTTATTTCATCACCGACCTTGTCCAATCGATGATTGAGCTATTAGATCGAATTACCAGATCTTACATTGATTCTAGTATTTACTTGGCTAACCACTAAAATGTTCGAATGACGTATTCGAAGCGAGGTGGTTTGTGGAATGCGTGTCTTTGGTGCCATACTGAAACCAATGTTCAATGGTTACAAATAAGTTAATCAATGCCACAAACCAATCACAATTCGTCAAACAATTCAATTCACTCTCAATAAAAAAAAATACCACATGTTAAACTAATTTCAAATACACCCTTTATTCATTATTCGTTTATAAACATTATCAACTTGTTATTCAAGGAACACTTTTCATTCATCCTTCGCTTAATCATTGAATCAACCAGGGCCCTAAATAAAATCAAACAGTAATAGCCCTTCAAACTACTCTCAATCAAAGAAATAAATTCATTCAAATTGCCCTTCAGTTATTCATATCAACATCAATAAAAAAAATAATGCAATTTCAATGTGATTTTCAATTAATTGTACATTTAATTTTATTAAAATCAAGCAATGCTACAAACCATTGCCAATTAAACAATATCTCCCATTCAACCTATCATTTTTCAACTAAGATGCCATATAACCAATCCAACCCTAAACTTATGTTTACATTTAAAAAAAAAAGATGAATACATATTGTTTCTAATAACACCTAGGATCACCAAACCAAAAAAAAAAAAAAAACCCCA
The DNA here is from genome assembly GCA_030737845.1 of Acorus calamus. Classification (NCBI taxonomy): domain Eukaryota; kingdom Viridiplantae; phylum Streptophyta; class Magnoliopsida; order Acorales; family Acoraceae; genus Acorus; species Acorus calamus. The sequence continues at coordinate 8,213,771 of CM060877.1, read as the reverse complement.
AAAAATTACCTAGGGTTTCAAAGCATATCTCATTCACTAGACACACATGAATCTTGAACACCTTAAGGTTTAGGGTTTCATACATGAATAGAACATTCAAGACACTCAAGCTCTAATGGAAAAGAACATGAAGAAGAAGAAGATAGAACAAGAAGAAGAAAAGGAAGAAGGCTGCCAAGCTACAGATGGGCGTCCTTGCCGGCGGTGAGATGGGGGCACGGTGGCACGGGCGCTCAGAAGAAGGGTTGAACGGAGTGCGATTGCAGGGGGAACGCCTGTGATGGAGAACACTCGCAAGAGAAGAAGATCAGAGAAGAAATAGAGAGAGAAAGGTGAGAGGGAAAATGTTTTGGGGTGGAATCTCTACCAGGTTTCACACTTTTATATGGATGGGTGGGTTTACTGGTTCATATAAATGAATGGGGTGAGTGAGAAAATGGTGTGATTTTATCATTTGAAGGTGTGGATGTAACGGCCCCCATTTATAACCTCCCAAATTTAGATTCTGCAAAATTTAAATACTGCCAAATTTAGATTTCTAAATTTTAAAATATGGCTCCATATGAAAAATATGATAATGCATATTAATTGTATAAATATTGTCAATTTGTGCAAAATATGCTTTGAATATAAAAAATAGAAACTTCCCTAATATGCATGTATAAATGAATAATTACATAGGAAAATGTTTCAAAACAACTCTTAAGAGCATATGAAAATATGTTCTTTTGAATATCTAACATGTATGCACTTTATTGTTCTTATGTGTATGTGTAATGTGACAATGTGTGTATTGTGTACACTTTATTGTTCTTATTATTAGATATGTTGGATTTTGATTATTTTATATTTATGTTTAATTTTTTACATTAATTTGAACTGATTTATTTAATATTATAGATCATTAATTCATTATAGATCATTACCAAGCAAAAAAAATCATTGAACATGTTATAGGTAATTTGCACATTATATTAGAAAATCGGATTGGGTCAGGTTGTGTTATTTAATCACGGGTTGGGTTCGGATTAGTTCAATCCGGGTTAAAAATTGGATTGGGTCGAGTTAGGATTGAGTAGTTTAAAATTCAGGTTACGGCCAACCCGAACCCAGCCCATCCGAATTGCATCGCTACTCAAAACTATAACAAATTTTCTACGGCACATACATATAAAACTTCATTAAAAAAGATATCCCCGATTTAACTTTTTATAATATATATAAAAAAAACAAAACTCTATATATCTATCGAAAACTGTTTACACGACCGAAGAAGAGACGATGCGGCGACGACAAAGGGGACACGACCCACCACCGCCACCACCACCATCGCCGCCGCCGCCGCCGCCGCAGTGGGAGAGCCAGGCAGAGATGCAGTCGGCGTGGTACACGTGTCGGCACGGCGTCCGCTTCCCGACCTCCACCGCCTCCATGCACACCGCGCACGTGGCGGCGCCGTCTCCGCCGCCATCAGCCATTGCCGCCACCGCCTCCACAGCCGCCGCCTTCGCCTCTGCCCTTGACGGCGGGAAGTCCAAGTCCAACCCCGTCAGCGCCTGATCGAGGTCGAAACGCAGGTCCAGGGGACACGTGTACGGCGACGATGCCATCGTGAGAGACGTGAAAATAAGGACCATTAAATCGACCGTTTTTGGAGGGTACTTATAGGCGGAGATTTTGGAGAGTGAAATTACGGAAATGGCCCTGACACATGTTACTGGTGGGGAGAGGTTGTTGTACGGGTGACCGGTTTTTTTTTTTTGTCGGCTAGTGAAGAGGCGGCGAATGGATTTAAATAATACCGGTTCGTTGTCGGCGGATGTTGACTATGGTGCAAGATCTAACGGAGGGGAAGAGATAGATCTCTAAAGATCTTTGTCTTATTATTTTTGACTTTTGGGTGGGGTGGGACTATTTAAAGGGTTGCGTGGATGGTACATACAACACCACCACAGGTCCACATCTCACACATCTAAAATATGGGAAATTTTTAAAAATAATGAGATTTTAGTTTTAAATCCCCGGAAACAATCAAATTTAGCAATCGATTCCTCACTTCTTCATATTTAGCTTTTAATTTCTACATTTAAATGATAATTTAAGAATAGATCCCTCCTAGGGACTAAAAAACAAATTTAATAATTCAGGAATAAGTCCCTCTTAGGGACCTATTCCTAAATTATCTTTTAAATGCAGGGGCTAAAAGCTAAATATGAAGAAGTGAGGGATCGATCGCTAAATTCGATAGTTTTCGGGGACTTAAAATTAAAAATCCCTAAAAATAATCATGCTAAAAAACAATTTTAAATTTGATCCCAAAATTAAAATATTTGTAAAATTGATCCTAAAACGTTTTTGACCCCAGTCAGTGAGCAAACGTGACGCTCTGATCGATCAAATATACGTCATGATGGAGACATGATTAGCCATCATGTCTTCGCCGACTCCCCCGCACGCTACCTGCGACGTGTTCGGATAGCGCGCGCGGGGACGGGCATATCTCTCGTCAGAGACGTGATAGAGCTTCCTTTATAGTGGTGAGTTTTGATGTGTGAAATTATTTGAAAAGTAAGTAATTGTCAAGAGTTTCAAATGTGAAGCGGGGTCGTGGTTCACGATCATGGAGATGCATTCAACTTTTACACGTTTATCAAGGGAGCGTGTATCCTATCAACAATCTCGATCTCCAATAAAAATGTGTAAAGATGATGAATGAATCCATAAATGTGAACCATGACCCTGGTTCACGTTTGACACCCTTGATTATCATTTTCTTCCCAAACAATGACATCCTACCAACCATCACAACTTTATAAATGAAGGTGGGTAAGGGTTATTTGCACACAATAAAAAAACATGTACCCAAATATACATCTCAAAATCCGTGAACCAAAATTAGAAAACATTTCAAAACATTCACGGTCATTCCCATCCTATACAATTTCACCCAGACTCATAAAATTCAACAATACATGCCAAAATACATATTGTTCTCCATGCATTACACATTGTTCTGAGGACACGTAAGCCTATTATATGACCCCTTTCCTTACATTTTTGAACATTTATTCTTGGGCAAATCTTCATTAATGTCCATGTGATGCGTCTCCTCATGGACTTGGGCCGTCCTTCTGGCCTTCTGATTTTTTGTGGGATGAAAATCGGATCGTTTGCTGTTGGAACTGGCCAATGACTCGTGTCATCTACCGCGTGGAATGTTGGTGCATATGTGCCTGTGCATGAATCCACATAAAAGCATAGAGAAACATATGTCCCTAGGGCTATCATGGCATATCCACGTGCTGCTATCACATGGGTACAAGGATAGTGAAATAACATCGGAACGTTGTATTGACATTCTGCATACTCGGTGCGTAAATAAATAGTTAACGACACCGCGTTCTTGTCTAGAACAATAAATTCAGTATGATCGAGTCTCCAAACTTGTATAGCCCTGGTATCTTGTGCTAATCTTTCCAAATGTCATCGTAATTTTGGAACGAAATCTGATATCATACCTTCAGTCGCTTCACACCTTGTGTAAAAATATCCAGCCACCCAGAGATACATCTGTTGAACTATAACTGTGATTGACAACGTTCTAGCGCCCTTCAACACACTATTCATACTCTGATTTATTTGTTGTAATGATACCATAACGATATCCACCATCATAATAAAGTGCCCACATCTGAGGAGGTACCTCATCTATCCATTTGCAAGCTGTCAATTGACTGTTAAAATCTTTCTCATCCCCTCAGCGAATTGTGTCATGCGTTTAATGGTGGCAGCCCTCCACTCTATGTCTGATAACTTTTTCCTCTTGTATTTCTTTTTGAAGTTATCAATCAAATGTTTCATGCAAAATCAAAGGTGTCATGCAATCTAAGAACCCTTCATGCAAGCTGCATTGCATTTATTATGTCACTGTGTCGATCTGAGATCACACAAATATTTCCTGGTGCTCCAAGTGATTAAAACAAGTGAAACAAAAAAAATGCCAACTGTCTGTGTTTTCTGATTCAACAATGACAAAAGCTAAAGACACTAAACCATCTTTTGCATCAATGGTGGTGGCTATCAGGAGATTGCCCTTATACTTCCCATATAAATGCATCTCATCAATGCAAAGCAGTGGACAACAATGATGAAAAGCTTCAATTGTTGGTTTGAAAACTCAAAAACACGTTCAAACTTGTGAATTATTATGCCCATGCAATTCTCATGGTTATGTTAAGATTGTGTCACTTTTTAAATGTCAAATATCGTGTTTTATTTATTTTAATAGTTCGGGCATTCAGTTTCAAAATCTAACTGCATATTTGTGGTTCTGGTATTCACTTGGGCTTACATGGAAATTTTTGTAGCATTTTGAGGTCTTTTTAGAAATTATGCAGTTTGGATTGGTATTTGGATTTAATTTTGTTAATGCCCAAGATGAAGTAGTAAAAATCCGATTTTATCATTAGATGTTCAGTTTTGAGTTAGCTTTCATACAAAAGTGGAATTAGATCAACTGGATTTATGTAATAAAAGTTATGTGTATTTTTCCAAGTATAACCCGAGGATGAGAAAATCCTGGCAGCAGCCCTGTTCGACGTTTAACTCACATTTTAAAATAGCTGGAGGGGTTATTTGATCTGAGCATATACATGAAAGTTGTAGATAATCTTCTTGGATTTCCAATGGCTTTTGAATTGAGCAATTCGGAGCTATATTGAAGAAGTTATGGCTGTTCTAGTTAAGGCCGCACAGTTTTTTTTAAGGGAGGGCAGTTTGGTAATTTCAGCGGATTTATTAATTCCATTTGATAGATGAAGTCGGTGGTGCTTATATGTTATGTGAGAGTGAGAGGTCGGCCGAGAGTCATTTTCGGCGAGAGAACAAAAAGGAAAAATTAGGAAAAATTAGGAAAAACTTTGTGAAGTGTTTTTCGTGCTATATTGGGTAAGGATTTTTGTTCTTTTCATTATTATTCTTCATATAGGGTTGTTTTATTTCAAGTTTGAATTGAATTTGTGATTTGGGGCTGAAGTATAAATATATTTCTTTTGAGGATTGATTTTTCTGTAATAAATTGGGGGTTCATGTGATGATCTTACATAGATCTTTGGATGGTTGAGGAGGTTTTGATGTAGTGTATGTTTTATTGAAGCTCTATTAATTTACAACCCATATATTCCATGTCTGCTATTTGATAAGGAAACAGATGATATCAGGTTTGAGGATATGTGAATGTTAATTTTCATTCTTCATGTTCAATTTTGTTTCGACTAGGCTGTATAAGGGTTATGATGATTTATTCATGTCAGATGGAGACTAGTTATTCTTACTGATCTTTTGTGCTAATCGATTACATAATGTATGGATAGAGGAGGAGACTGTGATTTGTTTCTGGATTAAAAATTGGACAGTGTGATTTCTCCATCTGCTTGGATCTATTTGAATAGTTAATTTTTGAGGGTATCTTAAGCTTTAATCGCATGGCAGATCGTTATCACCTTTTAACCCTTGTGAAATTAGTATCTAGAGACATATTTTGTGGCCTATGTCCTCATATAATATGATTATCTATGTGTCAAGATGCTTTTTATTTAATTGAGCATCATTGATTGTTCTTGCAGATCTCGTAGACCGGACGCGCGGCGATCCAAGTACCAGTGAGTGGTTCGATCCACCTCTTTTGGGAAGCGCTCGATGCATGTAGTCATGCATCGCGTATCCCTGGGCTTTATAACTATATTCAATCTTTATTTCTAAAAGAGTATTGCTATACTAAATCGATATTGTGCTAGATAACCTGTATATTTAGTTTATATGTGATATTATCTCGATGCGTAGTCATACTTAGCACTATTGATCATTAATTGATTCGTATGTTTCATTTATTACTGTCTTGTGGAATGCAGGCTAGTCTATGACTTGTGTTGTTTGACTTCCATTCTATTCACTAGTTCTATGTGAGAGGTTTGAAAGCCTAGAGTGAACTGTATTTTGCTTGTATATTCAATTAATTGAACTCGTATATGTGTATATATATATGATTTAATCACAGGTTATTTGGACATGTGGTCCATATATCTCTTTTATGACAGAATTCCTCTTGTTGGATTGTATAAAGTGTGCATATATGTGTATATGTGAACGCGCATGGTTTAATCACAGGTTATTTGGACATGTGGCCCATATATCTCATTTATGATAAAATTTCTCTTATTGGATTGTATAAAGTGTGCATATATGTGTATATATATATGGTTTAATCATAGGTTATTTGGACATGTGGTCCATATATCTCTTTTATGACAGAATTCCTCTTGTTGGATTGTATAAAGTGTGCATATATGTGTATATGTGAACGCACATGGTTTAATCACAGGTTATTTGGACATGTGGCCCATATATCTCCTTTATGATAAAATTTCTCTTATTAGATTGTATAAAGTGTGCATATATGTGTATATATATATGGTTTAATCATAGGTTATTTGGACATGTGGTCCATATATCTCCTTTATGATAGAATTACTCTTGTTGAATTGTATAAAGTGTGCATATATGTGTATATATATGGTTTAATCACAGGTTATTTGGACATGTGGTCCATATATTCTTTTGTGATAGAGTTTCTCTTGTAATAATCGTGTGTGTTTAATTAGTCAGGTATAACTGTGATAGACATATGTGCGATCCATGGTTAGGATCATATTTCATTTTACTATGCAAATGTAGCAGTTTATCTACCCTGCATCCATGTGATGCTCTCATATGAGAATTCAGAAGAATTCATTTATTGTATCGGTATTCGTTAACCGATAGCTATGATAATATGCTTGGTCTATCTGTAATAGGGTGTGGATGACTCACCTTTAGGTTCATGCCTTCGTATTGTTAAGTGCGAGAACTTAACTATTTTTTTTTGCGCCCGAGTGATGCATCTGCATGGAAATTTAGGAGAACTCATTAACATTGTTATTTGCTAGATGATTATAGTTGATCCTTGAGGATCGTATTGTGAGCGTGGAATGCTTCTCCCTTATCTCGTATCCGCGTTGAAGCTACTCGGCGTTGGAGCTATCCTGGATTCTACCGCTACATCATAGGAGGCTCAATGTGTATTTAAATACCCTTTTGGCTTCGTACCTATCTTGGAAGGCTGTCAGGAAGAGGGCTACCCGGGAGAGGGCTACCGGAAGGTTAAGGGAGTTAGCGAGTTGATTTCCTTCCTAATAGTCTCATGTCATCCTAGGGGTGAAGGTGATGATGAGATTGGAGTGCTTTCTCCCGTATCGTCATACATCGAAGCTTCCGAGTGTTGAAGCTACCCTGGATAGTGTCACCACATCATTGGAGGCTCAATGTGTATTTTAATACCTTGTGGCTTCGTACCTATCTTGGAAGGCCGCCAGGGAGAGGGCTATCGGATGATGCAAGACATCTTAACGTATTATACATCGATGCAGATAATATTTGAAGTATTGTACTAGTTTAAGATACTACACATTACTATTAATGAATTAGCTGCTTCCCAAGAGTCCTACGAGTTCCCCTCCGGGTCAAGGGTGAGGATTATGTGATGTCATGTCTTCGCATGACATTTTTCTCTATTGGATTTCTCCCATATCCCTTTTCCTTGGAAGGGAAAAATGTCCTGATATTATATTATTTTATGTAGAATTTGGATTCTTGCCACTCACTGAGCTTGTAGCTCACCCCTCGTGTGTTATTTGTTTCACCAGGGATTGGGTTGGCGTGGAGCTAGAGTATCTCTCTGGCGTGACTCGTGCGTGGAGCGTTCCACCTTTCGGTTGGTGAGTACGAGGTTGTCAGCAATTCTTTTTTTTTTTTGTATATGTATTAGTAATCGTGCATGTTGCACATATGCCTGTATTTGGACTACACTTGGACTCTCACAGGACAGTGTTGGTGTATTCAGGTCTGTAATAATGTTTCTGATTTACAGACTTATTTATATTTTATACTTCTGCATTTTTAATTGGCTTTTCCTTTCCTATAGTCTTGTTACCTTATTCGATCCTTATCAGTTTTTGTGTAATTGGTATGTTCCCGGGGACGGCCGCTTCGGGGCGTAACAACTTACCGTCAAATCTGACTATTCTCCCAGATTTAGTCTCAGAGCATCAAGAAAGAAAGATAGTTGTGCATATGATTGCTCCCAATTTTCAAAAATCATCTCTCCATTGTTTTCTATTTAGCACGGTGTGCCTTAGAATAAGAGATGTTATGGTGATAGTCAGCATGTATCCTATCAACAATCTCGATTGGACTTATTCTCAGATAATAATGGTTTGTCGGTATTTGATCAATTCAGATATGAATCTGAGGTAAATTGTTTATGGTTTGCTTTGAGAAGAGGATGCAAGTATGGGGTTCTCTAATTGTAGAAATTCTAAACAAGTCGGAATTTTCTACTTTCTTCGTATGAAGTCTCCACTGACACATGTCATCTATGTACTCCACAGTGTATTGATGTGGAACATATTTTTTAACAGAAAATTGCACATATTTTTTAATGGTCCAGCTACGTAATGCATTTATCAATGCCTATTTATATGTGAATAATTGTCCAATCTGAAGATCAGCAAAAGATGAAGAACCAATTTTATGCATTGTGTGATGGACATTCCAAACAACGACATTGTCATTAACTCTGATGTGTCATGCATGTGTGGAATGTCATACTGTGTGATTGGAATTGCATTCAAACTCTATTCCTCAATGTCAAATCCTCTAATCCAATGATGTTCCCCCTCCCCTTCATCCACTCCCCTTTCATCTGCTTCATACACATCCTCCCCTTCGTATGTTTCATCCACATCCTCCACTTTGTCCTCAACACTTTGTTCATCTTCTTTAAAGGTATCGTATTCACTCATATCATGCATCAGAGACCCATGCGTATCAAACAATTGTATATAGTAAATTATTGTACTAAATGAAATAAGTGAATGGGAGACGTGTACATTTAAAATTATATTATACGTGCAAGTGCCCATTTCTTTGCGTCTCATAGTTCATCATCAATGTTGTTCCAAAAATATCATCTTCAATGTTTGGTACGTACGAAAAGGATGACGGTTCCTACGAGTCATGGACTTTGCGTGGTTCTGAGTTGTCTACATTGTAAGGAAATCCATCGGGTGTCCTTCCTATGATCTTTTTTTTTCGGCCATAACTCAATTCCATATACATGCTTCGGGTATAATTTCATCATGACTTTTACATTCATATTATCTTCAACATGGACAACCACTCTCATTCTAGGACGGGTGGGATGCATTACACTCATTGATAATACATGGCGACTTGGATCCATTCCTGTCGGTCCATACATTATCCATTCCTGTCGGTCCATACATTATTCGAAGCAAATCAATGTATGAAATTTATTTACGATGATGAATTTATGAGATCCACCTTCATATGTTGAACACTCCCCGTCTTTTACTATTCTCCCATTAAATGAATATATCAATGGTACCTCAGATTCTTTTTCCATCTACAACAATGCGTTACAACATTGTAGAATTTTAGCACACATTATACATCATTATATATTTCTTATAACTATAATGATTCAAAAAATTATATGGATTTCTCATAACCATAATAATAAACAAATAGAAGCTTCATGCACAAAAATCAAGTCTCATACTCAGAACTATAATAATAATTTTTTTGATACGAAATAAATTTCACTAAAAATCACATTATCAAATTTTAAAAAACACCTTGGTATAGCAAACTTTGATTGAAGTTCTTGGGGAATATCTACGAGTGAAAATGGGTGTTGGGGGAGGGGAGGGTTGACAAAAATGAAAAGAGGGGCTCGGGTGGGGGGACACAAATTTATCATCACATCTCTATGTGATGATGAATCATGTCTCCTTTGACACAATGGTGAACACGTCTGTCGCCAGAGCACAGGCTCCCCATGCCTGTGCGCAGGTCGTTGTTGGCAAAAATGTGACAGTGAATCACATTTCTCCAACTCAGCACATTTTTGTCCGGTCAGCACGCCATGTGGGTGCACTAACCGGTCAAAAAAAGCTCCATGGCCAGTTTTGTAAATATTTTTGTTCTAGGACCAAATTTGAAATTGTTTTTTCTACAGGGTTATTTTCAAAAAATTTCCTTAAAACATTTGGGTGAATGGCTCAAATAACAATGGATGCTTTTTATTTTTATTTTTTTAACCTTGCAATTTTGTCCTCTCTCTCTCTCTCTTTTTCTTTTACCTCTGATTTTTCATAATACCTGAATTACCCCTTAGAGATAGAGTTACAGAAATATATAATATAATATGAAACATACAGAAATTATACACTTAGCTATAGATATTTAATTGTTATTTACAAATATCACTCAATGTACACAAAGATGCTTAAACACAAAATAATTATAGACGGATACATTCTCAATGTCATTATAATAGATTGATGAACTATACATCTAATTTTTATCATCTGTAAATACATTCAAAGTACAGAAAATGATTATAGATAGATTCTCAAAGTATTATTAAAATAGATGAATCAATTATTGTTTGAATCACAACATTGTCTTCCTATCCTAATTAAATCAGCTGTTGTCTCTCCCTTATCATTTTCATATTCTCTTAAGTGAAATGGAACTAACTGAAAGGCTTTTGAACTAGGCATTCAACGTACTTCATGACAAAAAATGCATTGTTTAAAAGATCCAACAATCAGTCAAACATCTAAAATCACAATTACAAAAATTATCAATAGAATAAAACCAAGGACATACAATTTTACATAAATGTGATGATTCATTACTGTAATGTAATATCAATTTATAGATATGTTAATGACCAATTATAATAACTTTATAAACAATTACAGAATGTAATCAATTGTCTACATGAATCATTCACATAACTACAACAGAAATTATAAATGTAATACCCAATTATATAACTATAATTTACATAATAGAAACGTAATATCGTCTATCATTCACATATCAACTATAAGAGAAACTACAAAAAACTATAAATTACATAAACTACCAATACATAACAAAATGTAATATCATCCATAAAATTAAACTAAGGACATACAAAATTACAAAAACGTAATAACCAATTATGGAAATTTATAAATATGTAAATGAGGGTGTCAGGGAGAGAGAGAGTTGTGTTTCATTGAGGAGAGAGAAGGTCGCAAGGGTCGCTGACTCGCTGGGGATCTAGAAAGTCGAGGCGGCTCCAGAAATTTTGAGGGAGAGGGAAGGTCGGAAGAGAGATTGTCGGGAGAGAGGGAAATTGCGGTTGCCGTTTTGCTTGGGAGAGAGAATGTCTAGGAGAAGGTTGTGAGGGTCACGGTGAACAGAGAACGTCGTGGAGGTCACAGGGGAGAGAGAACATCGCAAGAGCCGCTGGGGGAAAGAATGTTGGGAAGAGAGAGAGAGGGTGGTTTTGGAGGGAATAGAGTAATTGGGGGGGGGGGGGGGAAGAGGGTGGGGGTAGTTTAGGTATAAAATAGTGAGGTGGCATGGGTAAAGTATACAAAAAAAATGGGACTAGATTTCAGGGATAAATAAAAAATAAAAAAAAGTTCGGGGTGAAAAGCAATTTGGCCATTGGTCAAGGGGTATTTGAGCAATTCACCCAAACCATTTTGGACGCGTTTGGATGTATTTTGTTTTCTAAACTTTAAACATGGATTCAAACTATCTTTTAAAATATAGCATTTTTTGCATTCTCTTTAATTAGGGCAGGTTTAGATTTCATGTTTTTGCAATTAGTCTTTTGTTGTCCCTAATCTATTGTAATGTTTAGGTCAGATTCAGGTTTTAAGCTTTGAATCATACATAACAAGAACTAAGCAGTAAAATTATAAAGAATTATGAGTTTTCTTCTTGTTTCATATCTCCAATCCTATGTCTTATAATATTTTGGATGATGAAATGTTTTATTTTGTGTTTCGATGAGATTTAACGGTCTTTCAAATGATTTTAAGTGATGGTTGTTGTGATTTACAATTTATGTTTATGTTGAGATGTTCAATTTGTTTAAATTAGATTAATTTATATTTTTTAAGTGTAATGTTTTACAGTAAAAATTATTTCATGTGTCAGATAATTTTTTTATATAGTACCCAACCCGATCCAATCCGGTTTAAATGACAAGGTTCAGAAAGAGTAGATACAAATTTTACGATCTCACTAGCTAATGCTTTTTTACATATATGTGTCATCCATTAACAAGGTCATGCAAGGGATCAAACCCTGGGGAACTAATCTTCAAAAAATATATATATATACATACATAGGCAGCCGATATGCTGCGGGACGTGAGCGAAAAGGACTACGATGCGCGACGACATCCCATCCGTCCGATCTATGATCCTTCAATCGGACGGTGGGGTTTTAAAAAAAAATTCAGTATTCCCAAAATACCCCTCCATAAATGTACCCAATGAACCCTCAATCGTCCCCTGTTGAGCCCTCTCTCTCTTTCGGGTTTTTTTTTACACCGCAAAACCGCTCCTCCTCAAGTGACCGTCGGCGTCTCCCCTCCTCACACACATAGCCGGCGACTCTCCTCTTCACGCCGACACCTCCGTTCGGTACCTTGTCCCCCCGCGTCGTCCCCGTCCCGCAAGCGTCCCCATCTCGGGATCATCCAAGCCCTAACATCGTCCACTTCATGTTAACATCCGTTGTAAGTATTTTTTTTTCAAATGAAATCACAAATGAAACCAAAAGAGTCCTAAATCATCAGAACATGAAAAAAAAAATAGTTACAATGGATGTTAACACGAAGTGGACGATGCTAGGGCTTGGACGATCCCGAGACGGGGACGCTTGCGGGACGGGGACGACACGGGGGGACGGGGTACCGAACGGAGGTGTCTGCGTGAGGAGGAGAGTCGCCGGCTACATGCGTGAGGAAGGGAGACACCGATGGCCGCTTGAGGAGGAGTGGTTTTGCGGTGTAAAAAAAAAACCCGAAAGAGAGAGAGGGCTCAACAGGGGACGATTGAGGGTTCATTGGGTATATTTAGGGAGGGGTATTTGGGGAATACTAAAATTTTTTTTTTTTAAAACCCCACCGTCCGATTGAAGGATCATAGATCGGAAGGATGGGATGTCGTCGCGCATCGTAGTCCTTTTCGCTCACGTCCCGCAGTTATATATAGTTGTTTAAAACTTTAAAAGGGGCGATCTAAAATATATATAGTTATTTAAAACTTTAAAAGGGACCATCTATTTTTTTTTAGGAACGATATCCACATTTATTTATCTAGTTTCTTCATTAACCATATCAAAATACTTTCATTATGTTAATGAACAAGATCTAATTTTATTAATTGGTAACTTCTCCCAACCTTATCATGCTGAAGTCAGATATAGGCTATTTAATTACCTTCCTATAATACAAAAATGAATTTTTTACAAATAAAGAATTACTTTTACAACATGACCTATATATATATATATATTTTCGGGTGGGTAGGACCTATTTGTTGCATACAATTTTATAAAAATTTCATATATTTTGATTTTCAATAAAGGTGTATATTTTATATATGTATATTTAAAAAAAGAAATAATAAAATATAGGGAAAATGACTAAAAAAAATCTCTCAAAAGTTAGAAATACCCAAATCAGTCACTTTTTAAAATTATACCTAAAAAAGTCTCATTTTACAATTTAGGAAACACAAAAGACTAATATACCATTATGTAATTAGATCCTTAATGCATTCTATATCTCTTAAATTTGTTAAAATATTTCACCATCTTAATTTTATTAATATATTTTATGCATTTTCATGTATATTAATTTTTTTATTGTAAATTCTTTGTGATTATATGGATTTTATAAAATATGTAACAATATCATTTGAGTTATGATTAACTCCATTAAGTGTTGATGTTTTTTTTTAAAAATGGATATGTAATAATGATATCATAAAAATATGTAAATAGCCAAAAAATAAAAAAAATGTGAATAAAGATTTAGAATACTAAAATAGCATCTGCTACATTGTGACACAACACACATTAAATTACATATTATGATTATACACAATGAAAAATGATAATCAATATCATATAAGATATATATAAGAAATACACAGTATAATTTATAATAACAAAACCTGATTTATTTTTATAGAGATATTTTGTTTTGTAGGAAAATAGGTTTTTAGTGTGGAATAAAAAGGGATATTATAGATTTAATTACATAAGGTCAGATTAGTATTTTGTGTTTTTAAAACTGTAAAATTAGACTTTTTATGTATAATTTTAAAAAATAGTTGATTTGGATATTTCAAACTCTTAAGAGAATTTTTTGATCATTTTCCCTAAAATATAACACCCTTATATTATATGTACCACTATGCAGAAAAAACACAGCGCCCACAAATGAACAGTGAATCTGGTGTCATTACCATTCAAACAAGATCTTTGAAGATTACAAAGATTTCCATTTTGAACCAATCAGAGGCCCAAAAAGGTATATACCACCTCTTTTATAGTCTTTTTGTATTCCAATAAAACCAATGAATATAAATTCCTCATCCAACCACAGGGGGTAGTTCTCTTATATAGAGGTATATATATATACGCGATCGATGAGGTGCGGTCGTGCGGTCGCGATCGTGGGTCGTCCGATCGCGGGTTCATCGCATCCAACGGTCGACGTGATTCGCATCCGACCGTCCGATGCGATGGACCCGTAATCGCGGCTGCACCGACCACACGACCGCATGTAATCAATTCCCATATATATATATATATATATATATATATATATATATATATATAAGTGTGTTACTACAGTCTGTTCGTTTTGCAGCTTTAGTCTAAAATAAAAATAATTCTACATTTATTGTAATTTATGTTGTATTATCACATATGAATTTTAAAAAAAAAAATTATATTAAAAAACACATTGTTGTATTTTAATGTTTACTTTATTTTTTTATAATAGTATACATATAATTTAATAGAGGAGCTAATATTAAAAAAAACAAAAAAAAAGGCTGCACGGACTTTCCCATATCATTTTCCTCAAGAAAAAAAAAACTCCTAACCATGCCTTTTTGACCAGTTGTTTTGATGACTACAAAGTCTTAAACTTTTATAAAAATGAAAAGTAGGCTTTATATCATTCCCTGTGTTACCCTTTCACAACTTGTCCAATTGACATCTGCTTTAATACATTATTATACATGCATACAAACCAGCCATTACAAAATTAGTTTCTTTGAATAAATAGGTATTATTTATATGATGAAGCATTTCATGCATGCTCATGTAATCTTCACAGTCAGCATGATTAACATTTCATCGGGCTACAAGCAAAGTCCAGGAGACTTTGCAGACAAAACATTTATTTAAAGAAAACAAAAACATAAAAGGCAATATATTATATGAAAAAAATGTATTTATAAAATATAATCTCTTAATGAGTGTTGTTAAATAGGGAGAGCGAGTTGACATGAAGATTAAGATCGAACGTGCAAAAAGATTATTAATATATAAGATCGAACATGAAGATCAAGCTCAATGACATGTCACTGAGAAGGTGACACAACACACAACTCATTCTAAAGCTGTCAGTCATCATCTATAAATATATAATAACTGAATGATACGATCATAGGATCTAACTTTTCAAAAAACTAGAATCAAATCAAGGGCATAAAGAATAAAGTTACATTTAACCAACCCGCAAACTAACAACCATGAAGATCAAGCTCAATGACATGTCACTGAGAAGGTGACACAACTTATTCTAAAGCTATATATATATATATATATATATATATATATATATATACACGGGGGCGATTAGGTGCGGCGTGCGGCAGGTGCGGCGGCGACGTGGGCCGTTCGATCGCGGGTCCATCACATCCAACGGTCGACGTGAATCGCACCCGACCGTCCGATGCGATGGACCCGTGATCGACGGCCCACGATCGACGCCGCACCTGCCGTTTAGTTTTGATACGGGTTAGGCCCAGATTGATGATGATATCAATGTACTACAAAATCAAAAGAAAAAGTTAACGGTGTACATATGATGCATAACAATGTATCAACAGTGTACACATATGATATAACAATGTACTTCATCTTTTTATATGTGTAACAACAGTGTGCACACTATGCATAATGGTGTACACAGAATAATCAATATAAATCTATTTAACTTGTAATAGCGAACAATCATTTCAAACATCATTTGAAACTGATATATCAAATATTTAAATTGATAACAGTGCACGCATTTGTTGTTTAAATCACCACCACTGAATTACAAAATAACCATAAAGTAATATTTACATTTGTTGTTTGCACAATTCACACTCTTTTTTTATTTCCTTTATCGAGTCTCACTCTCTTTTGCTCTTGGAATGATTTTAGCTACATACTCTCCTCGAAACCTTGGAATGTATTGCTGCCTAAATTCCATGATGATTCTCTTTTTCAGGTGCTAACTGTATTTGATCACAAACATACCACAATCAACCCTAAAAATGTCATAAATGAATATCGTATCACGTACGTTGGGTATAAAGCTATGATAATATAACAACAACACTTACCATTGGATTGTTGTGGGCATTGGTCATCCTTGTGATTGGTCAGTTAACAACATTGTGCATGAAATGATACAAATTGAAATACATTTTGAATGACTGAACTTGCATATTGCGATCTCGCACTATCAATATAGGATATATACATCATCATAAATAAAATAACAATGTTCCCATATATGATTAAGAGTGCACATATACTTATAACAGTGTACAAGAGGAGTATAATAGGAGAGCTAGCATTACAGAGAAAATATACTGATCAATCTGTATAAGAGAAGCATAACAGAGAAAACATAACAATGTACAGGAAGAGCATAACAGTGTACATGAGGATCATGATAATGAAATTTGAAGTTCTTTTGTCATGTGGATATCCTTATAACTACAAAGAGTACAAACAAAACTACCAAGTTAGATAAGCAAGCAATTCTTATATGTGTCTAACATCCTAAGTAACCTCTTTCTCATAGTTGAATACTATGAAGAAATTACAAATCAAGGAGATCACAGCTCCAACTATGAACATGTGCCTAACAACCTAAGTAACTCCTTGAGCATCTAGGTCAACATAAAAAATGTAAAAAAAGAGACCAATGCTTTTTTATATAGGAAATGGTAGGCATGGAACCTAAATTGTGTTATAGGGGATGCCCAAGCAAAAGGATCACTGTTAAGTTAATTTCTATATCATATTAGCATTTTGCATATTAAATTTAAAATATACACATCAATCTATACAAGAGAAGCATAATAGAGAAAATATAAAACTGTACAGAAGGAGCATAATAGTGTACAGGAGGAGCATGATAGAGAAAATATAAAATCAATGTACATACAATAGTGTTAACATAAAGCTTAGATTTTTCATAGTCAATCAAACCTTCATAACCAATAAACATATAACCTATTCAAACAATTACATTGTTGCTTAAAAATAAATTAGAATGGGTGAGCAATGCTTAATAATGGGTCAAACAAAATAATTCATGTGAAACACATATGGTTAATCCCAGCTAATGTTGATTTAACAAATTAATTCATAAATTAAATTTAGTCTCCACGGTGAATCTAAATTAATCATCATAATGTCATCAACTCAGGGTTTAGTTTTGATACGGGTTAGGCCCAGATTGATGATGATATCAATGTACTACAAAATCAAAAGAAAAAGTTAATGGTGTACATATGATGCATAACAATGTACTAAAAACAATGTAAACATAAGTGTAATAGCCGGGACCCTTTTATGCCGGTTTATGCTAATATTTACGTGTTTGGTGTACAGGGGAGGATAATTTTATACTATTGTGCTTTTGATTTTTATTCTACCTGAAGTCGTACATTTGGTTTAATTTTTGAAAAGTACCTTCAAGGCATATTTTGGATTCGCACTAAACATATGAAGGCTTCATTTTTGAGTTACCTTTCATATAAAATTAGTTTGGCGTTATTTGGAATTATATTAGAAAAGTTATGCCTGTTTTACCATTTATGCCCCTGGAAGAATAAATCGCGAGGTCTTCTGTTCGTTGTTATTTTAAATATAGTTAGAGGCTTCTTCTGATCTTGGCTCAAGCATAGAAGTTGTAGATATTTTCGTTCTCTTTCCAACAGAAGTTGTTTCATGTGAAGTGGATTTCCCTACGAGAAGATATGGCTGTTTGAGTCAAGGCTGCGCAGATTTTAATGGAAGGGCGTTTTCGTCATTTGGCGAAACCTAAAGTTTTTAATTTTCGGTGAGTCGGTGGAGGGTGGTAATATATGAGCGGGGAGAGAGAGAGTGTCATCCGAGACTGTTCGAAGAGCAAAAAAAAAAAAGGGAAAAATCAGGGAAAAATTAGAAAAATTGGGAAAAGCTTCGTGGAGCATTTTTCGCGATACATTGGGTAAAGATTTTATTCTTTTCATTGTTATTCTTCGTCTAGGGTTGTTTTATTTCAGTTTTGAATCAAATTTGTGATTTGGGGCTGGAATATGATTATGGTTTTGGGGCTGAATAAATAGGTATTTGATGGTTGATTTTATAGTATCATTTTAGGGTTTGTAGTGGGGATGTCATTTTGTCTGGGTGGATTTGGGAATTGATTGATAGGGTTATATTTTAATATCTGATTGAGGTTATAATTTTATCAGTGGTTTCCTATCTGCGTGGTTTAGGAGCTGGAATAGGGTGAGTCCAGCTTGGGATTGTGAATTGTGAGGTAAGTAACCCGATTGACTTTTACCTGTTCCATTTCATTCCACGTTGTATTATTGTAAGTAACCCGATCGACTTTGCTTGTTTTGTTCCATTCCACGTTGTATTATTGTAAGTAACCCATTTGACTTTTGCCTGTTCCATTTCATTCCACGTTGTATTGTTGTAAGTAACTCGATCGATATTTGCTTGTTTCGTTCCATTCCATTATCTGTTCAATTCCGTTCCGCGTAGTATTGTTGATTCGACATTACTCATTCCATTCCACCCCACATTTTATTGTGTTGAGGCTATTCAATTTTATTTTGATAATCCATATGATTTTGATTGTGAGTACCACATTTAAATGGCCTATTATTGAGACATATTCCTTCATTGTTGTTAGACTGTGGTTGTTCGAGATTCTAAAATATTCTTATAATTGTTCTATTTATATCTTGGAGTTATTCTCTATAATTGGTCTATTTGTATCTTGGAGTTATTCTTTATTGGATTCCAGCTTACTTTCCTTATTTATATCTCGTGAGCTTATAATTGACTTGTTAGTATCGTGAGCCTTTCTTTGATCATGATATGTATCCATCTTAGTGTCTTTCTATGAACCTATGATCTATATGCTCGTGTTGTTTGACCATGAAGCCTTGTAGTGTGATTGACATCGTTGCTTCTATATTCCTCTTGTGTACTTGGAGTTGGATGACCATAGACCTTACAGTGAGGGTTGAGGTTTGCCTCCCTAGCGCGCATAAGTACGTACGGTCCAGCGAGGGGGACTTGAGAATACCCTGCCGTGCCTGGACGTTCCGAGGGCCAGGTAGTGAATCCGCGGTGGACGTTCCGAGGGCCACACGCGAGGTATGTGGATATCTTGGACATAGGGGCCAAGATGGTGGGGTCGTGCAGATGGTCAATCCTACGCTTTGGACATTTGGGGCCAGAATTGTGATTCCTTATCATTCTTGTAGCATTGTGACATTTCAGGGCCATCAGTGATTTAATTTCAGAGTACTTGCTTTCAGTCCAATTGTGATACATCTTGATGATATTCATTGGCTTTATCAGTTGTAAGGTGTTAGTTTGAGCTATTCATTCCTATGTTTATATATCAGCGATGTTATTGTTCTCCGCTGATGTTTATACAGATTCATTTTCATTATACTTTGACCTGGTGTTTATTGAGATTACTGAGCTTGACTTTGATGTCATTCTTGTTTTCCTTGTGCGTGGAATGTCTGGGTTACTTACTGAGCATCTTTCGCTCATTCCATTCTATTTTCTCTTACTTTGCAGAGTAGAGGCGGGGTTGGTGGACGTTGGCTTAGTCTTCTTTTGGTGCCACGTCCAGCTGGTGATAGGTATATATAGATGTGTATAGTTTGATGTTTTGGATTTGATTATTTTGGTAGAGGCTGGTCTAGCGAACCATGCCTATGTTAAATGCTCTGTACATATGGATGACTGTATATGAGGTGTGTTAGATGCTCTGTTGACTGCTTAAACTTTCCTGGGTGTGTTGTGATATAGGTGATTATACATATCTTGTTGATTATCTGTTATCCCAGGGTTGTTATCATATGTGATTATATAGGGTGGACATTTCGATGTTTTGTTTTAGAAAAAAAAAAAAGATTATGGTGGGTTTTTAGGCACGTGACGCGCTCGTGTCGGCGTTTGGTGCACGGGCCGCCACAGTTGGTATCAGAGCCTAGGTTAGGCCTCATTGAGTCAATTGAGGATTTAAGCTGAAGTTCAACAGAGCTATAGGATAGGGTTAGTTGTCTAGAGTATTATACAGAGCACTTGGGATAGGAGAAAGTATTTTTAATTTATTTGATGTTGTGTTTTGTAGATCTTGATGGATCAGGGATCTGAATCGACGCCTGCGGCTCATCCGGAATCATCAGATGCTGCTAGGGTGATCCAGGCCATTGGGGACATGACAGGGACATTGCGGGAGCATATTAATGCTACCCTGGAGCTCAGGCAGACGAATGCGATAGCTAAGGAGCGGGGGATGTATGATACTTTCATGAGGATGGCTCCACCACTGTTCTATGGTACGACAGATCCATTGATTGCAGAGGAGTGGTTATTCTTGTTAGAGAAGACCTTCCGGGCGATCAAGTGCCAGGAGGAGGATAGGGTTCCTTTGACGCTATTCCGATTGGCTGGAGATGCAGAGTTGTGGTGGCGTATGATGGAGCATACGCAGACATCCTCGATCACCTGGGAAAGGTTTGTACAACTTTTCAATGAGAAATATTTTCCAGAGGCAGTTCGGAGGGAGAAGGAGCAGGAGTTTCTGTATCTGCAGCAGGGGCGACGATCAGTGGCCGAGTATGATGCAGAGTTTACTCGTTTATCGCGATTTGGAGCACATGTATTGCGAGATGAGGAGGCTCGGGCAAGGAGATTTGAGAGGGGGCTTCGTCCTGATATCCGTATCACATTGACTGCATTGAAGTTTCCCACCTATGCCCTTGTATTAGAGCGAGCTTTGTTGCTGGAACAAAACCTGGCGGAGATAGCGCGTGCCCATGCACCACTGAGTGGTGTTACTGTATCTGGAGTAGGTCATGTTGGAGGAACTGGAGGGCCCATTCGTCGAGACAACCCATCGAGAGGCCATCAAGATAGACGACAGCGAGATCGGCGACCATCCCAGCAACGACAGCAGCAACAACCACTACAGCAGAGGGAGCAGGGCAAGGGAACCTATCAGTCTAGATGCTTTACGTGTGGTCGGATGGGACACCAGGCTCGCGATTGTTGGCAAAAACGAGTTGGACCTCCTAAAGTCTGTTTCACTTGTGGCCGTGAGGGTCATATAGCACGCCAGTGTCATCAGACAGCGAGGAGTCCAGCAGTGCAGGGGCAGAGGTCAGGAGGAGCTACAGAGTCACAGAGACAGCCAGCTCAGGGGATCGTGTACGCCGTGACCGAGCAGGATGCACGAGCAGCTCACGATGTAGTGAGAGGTACTATCACAATCTCTCAGTCTATCGCATCTGTTCTGATTGATCCAGGAGCTTCTCATTCCTTCGTGCACTGCATTTTGTACCTTGTTTGGGAGTCGAGCCGACTCCATTACTTCGTCCACTAGCAGTATCTCTTCCGACGGGCTCTGTGGTGATCACTGATCGCATATGTCGATCATGTCCCATTTTCATCGCGGGTATGAGTTGAGGGCCGATTTGATATTGTTCGAGATGGTAGATTTTGATATCATTCTGGGGATGGACTGGTTAGCTAGTTATCATGCGAATGTGGATTGTTTCTCCAAACAGTCACATTCAAGCTTCCTAATCAGCCAGAATTTCAGTTTGACGGAGAGCGAGGTGCAGCAGAGGTCCGAGTCATCTCATGTCTACAGGCGCAACAGTTGATTAAAGATGGTTGTGCTTGCTTCTTAGCACACGTGGTGGATTGCACGGTGTTATCTGGGCGAGTGGAGGATGTCCCCGTGGTTCGAGAATTTTCAGATGTGTTCCCTGAAGACTTACCTGGATTACCACCAGCTCGAGAGGTTGAGTTTTCTATAGAGCTACTCTCTGGGACTTCTCCTATCTCGAAAGCCCCATACAGGATGGCACCAGCAGAGTTGAAAGAGTTGAAGACACAACTTGAGGATTTGTTAGAGAAGGGATTCATTAGGCCTAGTGTTTCTCCTTGGGGTGCACCAGTCCTATTTGTGAAGAAGAAGGACGGGTCAATGAGGCTGTGCATTGACTATCGCCTTCTCAATCAGAGGACTGTAAAGAACAAGTACCCATTACCAAGGATTGATGATCTGTTCGATCAGCTGAGAGGAGCACAGGTGTTCTCCAAGATTGATCTAAGATCGGGCTATCATCAATTACCGATAAAAAAGGACATTCCAAAGACAGCATTTCGGACCAGATATGGCCATTATGAGTTTGTTGTCATGCCTTTTGGGCTGACGAATGCTCCTGCAGTATTCATGGCGTTGATGAACAAGATATTTCAACCATATCTAGACCAGTTTGTGGTGGTGTTCATCGACGACATCTTGATATACTCGCCGAATAGAGAGGAGCATGCGCAACACCTGAGGATTGTCCTTGGTGTCCTACAAGCACACAAGTTGTATGCTAAATTCAGCAAGTGTGAATTCTGGTTGGAGAAAGTGGCATTCTTAGGGCATGTGATCTCGAAGAAGGGAGTTGAGGTGGACCCTGCTAAGGTGGAGGCAGTGATGAGCTGGAAGCGCCCCACCAATGCCACAGAGATACGTAGTTTTCTTGGGTTGGCTGGTTACTATCGCAGATTTATCGAGGATTTCTCGAGGATTGCAGTTCCACTGACTCGTCTAACACAGAAGAATGCTAGATTTGAGTGGACAGATCAGTGCGAAGCCAGTTTCGAGGAGTTGAAGAGGCGTTTGACTTCAGCTCCGATTCTCACTATTCCTGATAGTACAGGAGGCTTTGTGGTCTATAGTGATGCCTCACAAAGGGGGCTGGGTTGTGTATTAATGCAACATGGCAAGGTAGTAGCTTATGCATCGAGACAGTTGAAGCCGCATGAGCAGAACTATCCTACCCATGATCTGGAATTGGCAGCCGTGGTTTTTGCATTGAAGATATGGAGGCACCATCTTTATGGTGAGAAATTTGAGGTATTCACAGACCACAAGAGCTTGAGATATTTATTTTCACAGAAGGAATTGAACCTTCGTCAGAGACGGTGGCTCGAACTTTTGAAGGATTATGACTGCACCATTCAATACCATCCCGGGAAGGCGAACGTCGTTGCTGATGCTCTAAGCAGAAAGTCAGCTGCAAGTGTGGCGCACCTAATGGTTCAGGAGTGGTGTTTGCTCGAGCAAGTTCGAGACTCTGATGTGATATTGCAAATGGGAAGGCCAGGATTTTGATCGCCCAAATGAGGGTACAACCGATCTTGTTGACTCAGATCGGAGAAGCTCAGAGGAAGGATGTCGAGTTTGAGGAGTTTCATCGTGTAGCTGAGTCTGAGGCAATAGATTCAGAGTGGAAGATGAGGACAGATGGATTGCTCTGCTTCCGAGGAAGGATTTGGGTTCCATCAGATGAGGATATCCGACGAGAGATCCTACAGGAGGCACATCATTCTGCATACACTATGCATCCTGGTAGCACGAAAATGTACCAGAATTTGCGGGGCTTGTACTGGTGGCGAGGCATGAAGAAGGATATTGCGGAGTTCGTTGGGAGATGTCTGACCTGTCAAAGGGTCAAAGCAGAACACCAGCGACCGGGAGGCCTGTTGCAACCATTGGAGGTGCCAGAATGGAAGTGGGAACATGTCACTATGGATTTCGTGTGCGGTTTACCTCGATCCCAGAAGGGGTGTGACACCATATGGGTTATCGTGGATAGACTAACGAAATCAGCCCACTTTCTTGCTGTTCGAGCTACGCAGTCGATGGATAGTCTGGCGGCTAAGTATATTGATGGAGTTGTTCGATATCATGGAGTACCTGTCAGTATCGTATCAGACCGTGATCCAAGGTTTACATCTCATTTTTGGAGAGGTCTACAGCAAGCTTTGGGGACTAGATTGCAGTTTAGCACAGCATTTCACCCCCAGACCGATGGTCAATCTGAGAGGACCATCCAGACTCTTGAGGACATGTTGAGAGCATCCGTTCTTGAGTTTGAGGGTGGATGGGAAAAGAACCTACCATTGATGGAGTTTGCCTACAATAATAGCTATCATAGCAGCATTGGGATGGCACCCTTTGAGGCATTGTATGGTAGGCGGTGTAGGACTCCTATTTGCTGGGAGGAGGTGGGAGATCGACAGATGCTTGGACCAGAAATCGTGCAACAATCGACCGACACAGTTCGTATCATCAGGGATCGGCTTAGAACAGCTCAGAGTCGGCAGAAGAGCTATGCCGATAACAGAAGGAGAGATTTGGAGTTTCGAGTTGGGGACCACGTTTTCCTGAAGATATCACCGACGAAAGGGGTGATGAGGTTTGGGAAGAAGGGCAAGTTGGGCCCTAGATATACTGGTCCATTTGAGATCCTAGAGAGGATTGGTGTGTCGGCATACCGTCTTGCATTGCCACCGCATTGGGAGGCGTTCATAATGTGTTTCATGTGTCCATGTTGAGGAAATATCATCCGGATCCGTCACACGTCATCGATTATCAACCTTTAGAGGTTCATGCGGATTTGACATTTGAGGTACGACCCATCCGTATTTTAGCACGTCGAGAGCAGCAGTTGAGGACTAAGACCATTCCATTGGTTAAGGTCCTATGGCAACATCAGACCTCCGAGGATGCGACGTGGGAGCGTGAAGCAGAGATGAGGGAGCGTTATCCTCACCTATTTTCATCATAAGGTATACTTTGCGGATTTGGAGGACCAAATCCTAATTAAGGGGGGTAGGATGTAATAGCCGGGACCCTCTTATGCCGGTTTATGCTAATATTTACATGTTTGGTTTACAGGGAGGATAATTTTATGTATTGGCTTTTGGTCTTTATTCTCCCTGAAGTCGTACATTTGGTTTAATTTTTGAAAAGTACCTTCAAGGCATATTTTGGATTCGCGCTAAACATATGAAGGCTTCATTTTTGAGTTACCTTTCATATAAAATTGGTTTGGCGTTATTTGGAATTATATTAGAAAAGTTATGCCTGTTTTACCATTTATGCCCCTAGAAGAATAAATCGCGAGGTCTTCTGTTCGTCGTTATTTTAAATATAGTTGGAGGCTTCTTCTGATCTTGGCTCAAACATAGAAGTTGTAGATATTTTCGTTATCTTTCCAACAGAAGTTGTTTCATGTGAAGTGGATTTCCCTACGAGAAGATATGGCTGTTTGAGTCAAGGCTGCGCAGATTTTAATGGAAGGGCGTTTTCGTCATTTGGCGAAACCTAAAGTTTTTAATTTTCGGTGAGTCGGTGGAGGGTGGTAATATATGAGCGGGAGAGAGAGAGTGTCATCCGAGACTGTTCGAAGAGAAAAAAAAAAGGGAAAAATCAGGGAAAAATTAGAAAAATTGGGAAAAGCTTCGTGGAGCATTTTTCGCGATACATTGGGTAAAGATTTTATTCTTTTCATTGTTATTCTTCGTCTAGGGTTGTTTTATTTCAGTTTTGAATCAAATTTGTGATTTGGGGCTGGAATATGATTATGTTTTTGGGGCTGGATAAATAGGTATTTGATGGTTGATTTTATAGTATCATTTTAGGGTTTGTAGTGGGGATGTCATTTTGTCTGGGTGGATTTGGGAATTGTTTGATTGATAGGGTTATATTTTAATATCTGATTGAGGTTATAATTTTATCAGTGGTTTCCTATCTGCGTGGTTTAGGAGCTGGAATAGGGTGAGTCCAGCTTGGGATTGTGAATTGTGAGGTAAGTAACCCGATTGACTTTTACCTGTTCCATTTCATTCCACGTTGTATTATTGTAAGTAACCCGATCGACTTTGCTTGTTCTGTTCCATTCCACGTTGTATTATTGTAAGTAACCCATTTGACTTTTGCCTGTTCCATTTCATTCCACGTTGTATTGTTGTAAGTAACTCGATCGATATTTGCTTGTTTCGTTCCATTCCATTATCTGTTCAATTCCGTTCCGCGTGGTATTGTTGATTCGACATTTACTCATTCCATTCCACCCCACATTTTATTGTGGTTGAGGCTATTCAATTTTATTTTGATAATCCATATGATTTTGATTGTGAGTACCACATTTAAATGGCCTATTATTGAGACATATTCCTTCATTGTTGTTAGACTGTGGTTGTTCGAGATTCTAAAATATTCTTATAATTGTTCTATTTATATCTTGGAGTTATTCTCTATAATTGGTCTATTTGTATCTTGGAGTTATTCTTTATTGGATTCCAGCTTACTTTCCTTATTTATATCTCGTGAGCTTATAATTGACTTGTTAGTATCGTGAGCCTTTCTTTGATCATGATATGTATCCATCTTAGTGTCTTTCTATGAACCTATGATCTATATGCTCGTGTTGTTTGACCATGAAGCCTTGTAGTGTGATTGACATCGTTGCTTCTATATTCCTCTTGTGTACTTGGAGTTGGATGACCATAGACCTTACAGTGAGGGTTGAGGTTTGCCTCCCTAGCGCGCATAAGTACGTACGGTCCAGCGAGGGGGACTTGAGAATACCCTGCCGTGCCTGGACGTTCCGAGGGCCAGGTAGTGAATCCGCGGTGGACGTTCAGAGGGCCACACGCGAGGTATGTGGATATCTTGGACATAGGAGCCAAGATGGTGGGGTCGTGCAGATGGTCAATTCTACGCTTTGGACATTTGGGGGCCAGAATTGTGATTCCCTTATCATTCTTGTAGCATTGTGACATTTTCAGGGCCATCAGTGATTTAATTTCAGAGTACTTGCTTTCAGTCCAATTGTGATACATCTTGATGATATTCATTGGCTTTATCAGTTGTAAGGTGTTAGTTTGAGCTATTCATTCCTATGTTTATATATCAGCGATGTTATTGTTCTCCGCTGATGTTTATATAATGATTCAACTTGTCATTATACTTTGACCTGGTGTTTATTGAGATTACTGAGCTTGACTTTGGATGTCATTCTTGTTTTCCTTGTGCGTGGAATGTCTGGGTTACTTACTGAGCATCTTTCGCTCATTCCATTCTATTTTCTCTTACTTTGCAGAGTAGAGGCGGGGTTGGTGGACGTTGGCTTAGTCTTCTTTTGGTGCCACGTCCAGCTGGTGATAGGTATATATATAGATGTGTATAGTTTGATGTTTTGGATTTGATTATTTTGGTAGGGGCTGGTCTAGCGAACCATGCCTATGTTAAATGCTCTGTACATATGGATGACTGTATATGAGGTGTGTTAGATGCTCTGCTGACTGCTTAAACTTTCCTGGGTGTGTTGTGATATAGGTGATTATACATATCTTGTTGATTATCTGTTATCCCAGGGTTGTTATCATATGTGATTATATAGGGTGGACATTTCGATGTTTTGTTTTAGAAAAAAAAAAAAAAAAGATTATGGTGGATTTTTAGGCACGTGACGCGCTCGTGTCGGCGTTTCGGGGCACGGGCCGCCACAATAAGACCAACATTTTTTTATTGTTAATCAAACCTCCACAACTAATTTAACATTTAACATAGGTTTAGAAGACATTGCATAGTTACCTAGGGTTAGGGATGAAGCATAACATCTTGAAACACAATAAAAATAGATTAAGAGTGTACATATAAAGCATAACAGTGTACTCATAATAAAGTAAACATGAAACTTGTATCCTATTGCCATACCTCATAAATTTAAGTCCACATTGCAATCTTCATACAAACATTAAAACTATATATAAGTTGTAACATTTTTATTCTCCTTGATTCATGGACATTCATATGTTCTTAATCATTCTATTATAGTTCGTTACCATTTCATTTTGTTTTAACCTTCCATATAATCATTCCCTAACTCTTTGTGCTGTGAACATAAGTCTAGAACAGTCCCTCAGACCAATGAAAAGTCTAAAAATGATAAGTCCCCCAGACCAAAAAAAAGTCTAGAATGATATCAATATACTACATAATCAAATGAAAGATTTAACAGTGTGCATGGGAAGCATAAGAGTGTACTAATAACATAAATGCTACAAACAGTACTAACAACAGAAATAGAAAGTACAAATAGTGAACCTACTTAAATCGCATAGGAAGCATAAAAAATGAAACAAATGGATCAACTAACAAAAATTCAATAAGGCTTACTATTCAATATATTGTCTAACTAAAAATTATAAACTCTTTTACCTGCACAAGGCATTTCAACAGACATGAAAAATATGTTACCATGTCAAAGTTTAAATGATTATGCTCCTCTTTTTCATATGATTATATAGCAGTCAACAAGATGCATAACAAAATTTCATCTATCTCTTATCAAATATTGATTCATTGTGGGAATCATATTATTATTTTATATAATAATGACATAGTACAATCAAGAAACACATCCTATAACTGTCCAAACAGAGTCTTGGATACTAAGATGACCAATATTAAGCTAGTTTCTATATTATATTAGGATTTTGTATTTTAATTATAAAACATATTAACCAATCTATACAAGAGGAGCATAACAAATAAAATATACTGAACAATCTGTATAAGAGGAGTATAACAGAGAAAATATAACAATGTACATGAAGAGCATAACACTGTACAAAAAGAGTATAACAGTGAATTCACAAAATGAAAGGGGAAAAAGATGAGGAATAATCCCAAAATGTTTCAAGACACAAACAAATCAATACTAATGCCCCACCAAGGCACTGGGAACGCTTCTGAGAAACTTATGTCACATTGTTGGATAATAAGAAATTTTTGTTTGCTTAATGCAACGAGTCAATTTCTCACATCTTCTATGGCATAGTTATACATAGACAAAATACTCTTATTTGTCTATGTATACACCCTTATTTGATATATGCATACACCCTTAATCATATCTGTGTACATTGTTAATTGACAATATATACACCTTTATTTATCTATGTATACACCTGATTCATAACCCAATTCAAAACCATAAAAATAAAAATTCAAAGCCCAATTTAGAACCATAAGCACAAAAATTCAGAACCCAATTTAAAATTATAAAAACAACAATTTAGAACTCAATTTCATAATTATAATTTAGAACCCAATTTAGAACCATAAGAACAAAAAATTACAACCCAATTTTAGAATTATAATTCAAAACCCAATTTAGAACCTTAAGAACAAAAATTTAGAACTCAATTTCAGAACCATTATTTCATAACCCATTTTGACATTTTTAGTGAAATTATAGAAACCAAAAACCCTAACTAAACACATATAAAGTCATATAATCAAAACCCAACAAAAATCTCACCTGTTTCATTAAAAATCAATCCATCTCATTCATAGATCAAACAAAAATAAATGCAAGGGAGGGAGGGGGTTCTAAAAAACAAAAGAAATAGAGGAGCCCAACTTCATATTTTGTTCAAACTGTCATCACACATATTCTCAAAGGCCTTTGTTGATGTATTCATACGAGCTGAGGATGACATCGTGAGTCCCGACTCCGGTGGACGCCTGGAAGACCGAGTCGACCATGCCCTTCCCCTCGTGATGTCCTGCTGGTCGTCTAAGATGTCGTAGGCGAGACCTTTCCACCTATCTTTCTTCGTCTGCTCCGCCTCTTTCAGATCCGCCGCATAGATCTTGAGCTAGTCGGGCAACTAGGGTTTTTTTGGGGGAGAGAGTTTTTGTTTTTATGGGAGAGAGAGGGTTTTTTTGGGGGAGAGTTTATTTATATACGAGGGTATAATAGGAAATTGAAACGGACGTTAGGGGTCTGTTAGTGAAAAGGACCTAAAGATAATAGGTTTTAAGACTTAGGGACTTATTGTTAAGGTAAAGTTACAGGGACTAATAGTTAATACATGGGTATCCCTAGGGACCCCTAATTAATTTCTCCAAAAACAAAAGATAAAACATAAAACACTATAACTTCACCTCTGTGACTGTGAGGCTTGGGGCCCCCCTGCATGCAAGAATTTTTAACTCCATTGTATTTATGTGGGTTTGGGGCCGCGTTGGCAGCTCTAATAATTTTTTAGAGATAGGGTCATTTTAAAAAATAAATTTGATAAAATTTTTAAAAAATTTACTCTTAACATATATTTATCAAAAACATAAACTTTTCTTTTGAAAATAGAAGAATAATTTACATTAATAAAAAAATAAGAAAAATGATATTTCCAGCCCCAATTGCAGTCTACGTCTTTTTTTTTTAAATCATATATTCTCTCATTGAAATACATGCACGTAGTTATATAAAATGAAGTCTATATATACTGAGATACATTAGTGTTTTTTTTTCTTGCATTGAAAAAATGATAAATTTTTTTGTGTCATATACTATGATAGAACCCTATATACTAAGATAGCATGATATATATTACATTATCATAGTGTATAGGGTTGCAAATCAGGTTGCAAAATGGACTGAGTGTATGAGCGCTCAAAACATAAATCATCAAAGAATCAAAAAGGGATGGTGGGCTGGTGGGGTCTATAGTGAGCTGAGTTGCCATGGTGACAGTAATAGTTTAAATTTAAATAATAAAAATTTGATTGGGTCAATTGACCCATCACAATGCATATGGCGCTGCCTATGTTCAGGGATACACAAGCGTAGATAGCCTATTCAGCTCGACTATGAGGCCAGCTACGAGGTCCCTGCATTATCAAAAAAAAAAAAAAACCCACCCCCCGTGAGACATAACTAGAGTGGGGAACAAGGAGAAAGCTTTTCGTTTTTGGATAACCAACCAAACCTTAATCTATCACTTTTTCTATGAGTATTACCATTTTTTCAAAGTAAAATATTTTTGTTAGGAACGATGATACACTTAAATCTGTTTTATATATTGTTTTGAAATCTCATACACTATGATAACATAATATATACTGCAATATCATGTAATGTGTGAGGTTCTATCATAGCGTATGACGTAAAAAAAATTTATTTTTTTAATGCAAAAAAATATACTAATGTATCTCAATATATGACTATTGATTCATGTTATATAACAACATGCTCCAATGAGAGAGTATATGATTTGAAAGAAAAAAGAAAAACCAGTGTAGATTACAACTGTGGGTACACAAAGGTTATACATATCATTTTCATTTTGTGAATCATTGAACTATGAACTATGGGTCCAATAAAATACTCCATTTTAGAATTAATACACATAAATCAGATTAATAGATGATGAAATTTGTTAACTATTTAATTGTTATATAAATCAATTAACCAGTCAAAATCCCAGCCTCAAATAAAAAACCTGATCTAACTTTTATTTTAATAATTAATAATTAAACATTTCAAAATATTTAATGTCACCCTATTATTTAAAAGGGAAAATTTCTATTTCAAAATTCCAATCTTGTCTCTGTATTTTATTATATTCAGTCATTTTTGTTGTCACAATTACAATCATATATATCTTGTTAGCCTCATTTATTTATTTTTATTAAAGTATATAATTTGATATAATTTTTTTATATATTTTTATAAATGATATAATTTAAATTATTAAAATATATATTTTATCTTTAAAAACACTATTTTTAAAAAAAAATGCGTGCGTTTTAAACTATGGAACGTGAACAAACTTTCAAAAAAAATATAAGTCCCACTAAGGCTCCGTTTGCATAGATTGAAAAGTAGATTTTAGAATAAAACTGCTTTTTAAGATGTTTTAACCTTTGACTTTTTTGGGTGCTTTATTTTAATGGAACAATATTTGGAAGGAGTTTAATGTTTGGTAGAAAAAGTTGTTTTTCAATTCAAAAAATGATTCCGACAAAGCGTTCTTTTTGAGATTTTAAAAACACTTCGAGAGAGAAAAAAAGGAAAGCTTTTTTCCGCCGGAATACCCGTTTGGTTGCGCGTTTGGGGATTTTCGCTTTTCAAAAAGCGGTGCCCAAACGCCCACGGGGCCTAAATCTGGCACATTTTCTTTTCGGCCATAACAGGATTATACGTGGGCCTTACGTAAGAAAATTTGTGAAAACATCCCTTCCATTTGTACAATTTTTATATGTGGGCTTTTGATTTTTGAGGATTAGTATTTTAAAAATACTTGAAAATAGGTTAATAGCCTTTTTATTTACTTCTTTTACATGTAAAATTTTGTAAAAATAATAATTCTATAGATTATATCATTTATGGCCATGGGGCTTGAAGTCTTTGAACTCATAAAAGATAGACCTAAACTGACACAAATCGACCTTCAAATTCAAGATCTATCCAAACCCAACTTATAGGAATTGTTCAAATTCTGGTTGAGCTCGTGATTTGTATTGTGTTGAATTTTAAACAATTTGTTATTCAAAATTGTGTAATTCTAAATAATTTGATTTTTTACAATATCCATATTCTGTTTATTAAACGGAGCTCTAATAAGTAACATTCAAATAAATTCCTATAAAATATAAAAAAAATATGATTTAATGACAAAATGGCTCTCCCGCTTCTTAAAAATTCTCATTCTATCATATACTTACCAACAGAAAAAAAGAAATAATCGATATAACTCTCTCGAAACTAATGAAAAATAAAAAAAAAGGAAAAAATTCATATAACTCCTTACAATTTATCTGATATTTATATAACCCTATGACTTTTCTGGATATCCATATAACCCCTTAAAAATACATGGATAAATCCAAATAACCCCTTCTATCAGCTAACCTAACCATAGAGTGTTTAACTTTTAACTCTATATGCAAAATCTCCATTTTACCCCTGATAAACATTAAACCCTTCCCCTCTCTCTTGCACACATTAATCTCCCTTCTTTTTTTTTTATCCCTGTATGGCCTTTATTCCAATCGATCAACATTAATCACTTATTATAATAAACTATTATTCTTACACTTCGGTTCTTATTCTAGAACATCAATCACTGTTTCTGGCTTAAGGGTGCGGGGTGTTGGTGAAGTCGGATGTTTTGTCTATGTGAATTTGCAAAGCATTGATTGGGTGAATTTTTTTTTTTTTTTTTTTTTTGGGGGGGGGGGGGGGGGGGGGGGGGGGGGGGGTGTTTTGTCTATGTGGATCGCTTGTTAAATTTGCAATGCATTGAATTTTTTTTTATGAAGAAAAAGGTAAATAAATGCTTCCCAACATATATAAATATCGAAGTTGTAAAAATATTAAGTTGATGAACCCAATATTAAGTGGCTAGGCAACTGTCGAAAATGGTGGACGAGAAAGGTGGGAGATGTGTTTATATTATGGGAGGGATAAAATCATCATTTCAACTTTTAACTTTAGGGGTTATTTGGATTACACTTTTAGAACCTGGATTTGGATAATAGAATATTCTCATAATATTTCAAATCTATTAACTGACTTATAACTTTAGGGATTATTTGGATTCACATATATGTCATCAAGGGGTTATATGGAACTTCAAAAAAGTCAGGGGATTTTGTGAATATCGGGCAGATTGTAGGGGGTCATATTATATTTTCCCTAACAAAAGTCAATGTAAAATTAGTAAATCCCCTTATTAAAGTCCATATCTTTTGTCTTTGTTAACGGTTTTACTCCTTGAATCAATATTTTGTCAGTGCAAGAAGCATATTCCAGAATTTTTAAAATTTTTTTTTTAATGAGATTTGGTTACAGTGAATCACAGATCTCATTAGTTATATTGGTTTTCATAAGATTTTAGGGATTTAATTGATTTTTCTCAAGAAAGAAAGCAAATATTAAAAGGGTATTACATTAAGGGTTTTTTTGGATGTATACCATTCAAAAATATGCTATTTAATTTTATATACCACTTCAAATAACTTAGTTATTTTTATACTATTGAAATATATAGAACTTATGCAGATTTACCATCCTAGTTAATTTCTATCCAAATTTCAATTTAAACCGTTAAAGTTTCAAAGAAATGACCAAATTACCCTTATTTTTAATTTTTTGCATATTTTACCTTACCAAATACAATATTTATAAAAATAAAAATATTCATTTTAACAAGAAAATGATAAATTTCATCTAAAATCCAAAAACATAAAAATTAATCATACAAACTATTTATTAGCAAACACATAATAATTATTAATGCTTACATTAGAAAAAATAAAATAAATTTTTTTAGTACAATTAATCATACATATTACATAATGACAATTTTTTTTAAAAATAAGATCTTAATTGAAAGAAAAAGAAAGAAAGGGTAAGGTTGAATGTCTCACGATTGATTTGGAAAGAATATGAAATTAATTAGGTTATTATGTTTATTTATATACATTGTGACAAATATTATATGTTAAGGTTATTTTTATCATTTTTACTTCTTGATTAAAAAACTAACTATAATTAAGGTTCATTTTGGTTAAAAGAATTAAAAGAAGGACACATTTTTATATTAAGAAAAATTCTAATGGTATAAAAATAAATACATTATTTGTAGTGATATAAAATAAATAGGAATTTTTATTTTTAAGTCCCCACATACCATCATATTTAGTGATCGATCCCTCACTTCTTCGTATTTGGGTTTTAGTCCCCAGATTTACAGAATAATTTCTTTTTAGTCCCTGCGAGGGACCTATCCATAAATTATTTAGTTTTATTTTTAGTCCCTAATAGGGACTAAAAAAATTATCCTTTAAATCTGGGGACTAAAACCCAAATACGAAGAAGTGAGGAATCGATCACTAAATATGATAGTTTGTGGGGACTTAAAAAAAATCCCAAATAAATATCATATTTTTTTATGGTATACATGAAAAAAAAAACCTTATATTAATTTATCATGAATGATTAGAGTCAATCAAAGATCTGGTAGTTTCTATTTACGGTAGTGTAGATACCCCAATATTGACCATCCTTTGAAGAAAAAATTACTTCAAATAACATTTTAAAATGACCACATTTGGATCAAAATTGTATTTTAAGGAAACTAAGAGGAGAAGGCAAGAAAGACAACCTGACCCACACTTAGAAAAATAAGAAAACCAGAAACAGACCACTACTTTAAAGTAGCCGCCCCTTCTTCGATGGTTAGAACCAAGTAGCCTCTTCTTCGATGGTTAGAACCAAGTAGCCCCTTCTTCTACAGCTAGAACCAAGTAACCGCCCCCCAACTGCTTCCCAGAGATGAGACATAAAATTAGCATTTAATGTTGATGATTGCGGCGGTTTGTTCCACTTAGTCGCCCCTCTCTGATGGCTTACTCCTAGTAGCCGCTCCAAGCCATCACTTATCAGAGATGAGACATATGACAGATAATGATAGAAGGCGGATTTTTAAACCCAGCCGCCCTAGACCAACGGCTCAAATAAAGTAACCGCCCTCTACCTGGGACCAAGTTTCAAAATACAAAGATCTAAGAGGGAGTCAAATCAACTACCCAATCTATTGTCCAGAGGTAACCTCCTCGCATCATTTTTATTATAAATAATGGGGGTTCAAAGCTTTTTCAACACATCCACAATTACAAATTATCACCAATACACACAATCAAGCCACACCCACTACTTTAAATCTCCTTTGAGAAAGAAAGAGTCTCATTTGAGAGATAAGGAAATCTATTTCCCATCAAATTTCACTCTCCATAAACCCTCTCTAAACCCTTGGTTAAACCTTGTTTTAACCCTAGCCAAGCCAAACCATTTTCCTACCTAGGTTCTGCCCAAATTTCAAGAACCAAAGGACCAGGTATCATGCGGCTAACCCAAACTAGTTGTCGGCCCCAGGCGGCTCATATCAAGTAGCCAGCGCCCACTTCCCCCCTTTTTAGCAGCCTCCTTTGTCAAATTCCTAGTTAGCAGAAAGGATTCCCTGTTTTCACCTTTGTGTACGGCCGGCCGTGTCTCAGAGAGGAAGACCCACATAATCTACCCCCACGAGACGATAAATAGGAAACACTAACTTTTCCTGCCTTTCGAGAAAACGAATGGCGATCACACCATTCCAGTCATTTTGGGAGGCTGTCCGATCATTCAGAAGCGACTCCGACCGGGCGGTGATCCGATTCGTTTCGAGATGAACAGGGCCCAAGCTCGAGAAACCCACACGCATTTTTCAATACTGACGGGTAGGGACTAAAAAAAAATATTGTCTAATGAGATGAAGACTTGAGGGGATATACCAATTTACATGGACCTTTTATTATTTTTATAAATTTATAAAGAGCTATATCGATTTTTCCCATGAAAATAAAAGTTGAGAGCATTTTGGTAATGTTAATGTGTAATTAAGGTTAACCATGTATCTGGTTAGTTGGGATGATGGTAGAGACTAAACTAATATTTTTTTAATAACACATGACATGTGACGATTTTCTAATTTATAGAGACTAAAATCGATTTATCTAATTTTCTATGGAGTTATATCATTTTTTTTCATTTTTTTAGCGCTGATACACTTATTAGTACGTTTTGCAGCCCAACATGCAACCTCATACACTATACTGCATTATGATAGTGTATAAGATTCTATTATAATATACAATACAATTTTTTTTTCAAAATAAAAAATATATTATTGTGTTATAGTATATATATTCCATTTTATATAATATTATATACTTTAATGGGAGAATGCATGATTTTTTTAAACACAAAAATAATTTGATATGCAAATGAGGTTGCAATGGAAGATGAACATCCTTTTCCTTAGGGAGTTTTAGTTTTAAACCCCTGTAAACATGTCTATTTATGGTTCGATCCCTCCCTTTTTCATATTTGTTTTAAGTCCTCAATTTTAACCGTCTATTTCATTTTAGTCCCTCCACCAAATCGTTGGTTTTTATTTTTATTCTCAAATCCCTGAAAATAATATTATTTAGTGATCAGTTCCTCCCTTTTTCATATTTCATTTTTTAAGTCCCCACCTTTAAATGCATTTTTCTTATTAGTTACTGGAAAAAATGTCTGTATGATTTTGTAAGTATTTTGATATTTGAAACTTGTATACAAAATGTTTGGTTAAATATCTGAACGAGAACTTAGGTGTTTAGTGATCATTTTGGTGTTATTCAACATTGCATATACCCACCTAATCTAAGATTAAATTTTCTTATAGTCTTAGCTGTGTAGTCAGAATTGGTTACATAAGTAGAAGAAAAATGATTACATAAGCAAATTTTGATGATTTTTTCATTATTGAATATTGATTTGCATAATTTTTTCTTTGTTGAAAATTATGAAATATTAAATTAGATATTTTGAATGTGTTTAAAATTTTAAATTTATAAATTTATAAATTTTGATGCTACTAAAAAATTTGTAGGCAGTCAATGAAAAATTTATTTTGCATGGTTCTAAATTTTTGTTTATTTAGTGATCGATCTGTCTCTTCTTTATATTGCATTTTAAGTCCCTAACTTCAAATGACTTTTTTTACTATTAGTCCCTACATAAAATGTCTATATATTTGGGGTTAATGGATAATTAAACTTTCTAAACTACTCATCCCTTAAATGAAAGAAACCCTCAATGAAATCATTTTGAACATTTTTATAAGTAGATAACAATTTTCTAATTCAACATAATTTCAACTTCCATCATTTAATACTTTAAATAAATGATGAGGTTTAGTAGCGTAGCCAAGATTCTATAACAGTAGAAGAAAATCTCGGATACTTCATGAATGTTATTTTAAATATAAATAATAAATAAATAAAAACTAAAATAATAGTAGCTTAAATGTTAAATAAATAAATAAATATATAATATAAATATGTTAGATTCCCAAATAATTACTAATCTCTAAAATTAATGAAAGTTTAGAACTATGCAAAATAATTTTTTTATTGACTGCATACAAATTTTGTAATGGCATCTAAATTTTTAATTTAAAATTAAACACACTCAAAATATCTAATTTACGATTTCACAATTTTCAACGGAGAAAAAATAATTTAAATCAAAATTTAATAATGAAAAAACCCTCAAAATTACTTATATAATCATTCTTCTTCTGTAGTCAATCTTATTTAGACAGCTAAGAATATAAAAGAATGCAATATTGAATTGAATGGACATATGCAGTGTTGATAACCCTTTAATGGTTAGTGAACACCTAATAATTCAAATCCAATTTTCATTTTAAATATTTCACTGAATATTTTGTATACGAGTTTGAAATATTTAAATACTTACAAAATCATACAGGCATTTGTTAGGGATTAATAAAATGAAGATTTGAAATTGAGATTTAAAATAAAATATAAAGAAAGAAAAGACAGATCATTAAATAACATAGTTTATATGAATTTAAAAATAAAACTAATGTACCACGTACTAACGGCATATAGACATAAATTTGACGAATAAACTAAAAACAAAATGCGCGGGTGAAGTTGGGGACCTAAAAAACAATATGAAGAATGAAGTGATAGATTAGGCATCTTTGCAGGTACCTAGAACTAAAAAGACCCATTCTTTTTTATTTCATTCCAAACCCTCACATCCACATAAAAATACTAAAAAAAATACGGCCAATAGAGAGAGAGAGAGAGAGATCCATCGTTTCTTCTCCGCCGTGGCCGCCTCAGCCATGACTCGTCGGTGCTCCCACTGCAGCATCAACGGTCACAACTCCCGCACCTGCCCTTCCCGGGGCGGAGGCGGTGCGGCCTCCCCCGTCGCCGGAGGCGGAGTTAAGCTGTTCGGGGTGAGGCTGACGGACGGCTCATCGATCAGGAAGAGCGCGAGCATGGGGAACCTCTCCTCTTCTGCCGCCACCGCCTCCGCCTCGCCCGAGTTTGCCGGATCTCCGGCCGAACATGCCGGAGAACGGTCCACGGTCGCGGGGGGTTACGTCTCCGACGACGCCGCGCACGGGTCCGGATCATCCAATCGGGGGAGGAAGAAAGGTGAGGTTTTTTCTTTTTTTGGTGAGAGCTTTGTTTGATTTTGCTATTGTTAGTTTTAGTGGGTTTTTGGATGATTTGGTTCATCACATTTATGAGGGTTTTTTTTTGGGTGATTTTTGTATTTAATGTATTACTTTTATTTGGAAATTTTTTTTGGTTATTTTTCTGCTATGGTTGAATTGTTTGATTAACGTTGATTTTGTGTAATTTGGGTACATTCTTTTCGGGGTTGATTTGGATTGAAGTTATGCATTTTATAAAACTAAGATAAAACAGGATGGGCATTTCAAAGAAGTGATTTTTGGATAATGTTACATACTGTCCCTTTTTCTGCCCCAATTCTTGTCTCGTATACCTCATCTAATGAGAGATGTGTTTTTATAAAAAAATGCAGTATATATTTCGATGATTACCACAGACTTAAGACAAGAGGCGATGAATTGTATATATCCATTTGTTGAAAATTTTCTGAGGAGGTGTATGCGTAGTTATGTGAGTGTATGACGCTATAGAGATATATAGGACTGATATCGGCCTGAAAAAAAGACTCTGGAACAACACAACTTTTTTTAATAGATACCTCCTAATTGTGTAGCCTTAGTTATAAATGCTCCTTTTTTTCTTTCTTTTTTTTTCCGTATTTTTTTTTTGGAGGGGGGGGGGGGGGGGTGTTGGGTGATTATTGTTGAATTATATGTTCATTTTGTATCATGTGTAGCCACAACTATTTTTAAATATTGCATGAATATTATTTGGCTTTCATCACTGAAAGCTTGGTTTGCTGTGGTTGCTTTGTGGGCTTGTTGTATTATTTTTGCTATTTTTGCAAGTTTTAGGCCTTTTAAGGGATCCATTTTTCTGGGACTTAGAAGTCGCAATGTATTAATTTGCGTTATCAAAAAAAAAAGGGCTTCTGTTCCTTGTCGAATGAGAGAGGAGATAATGTATGTGAGAGATTGGGTCATTCGTCACACAAATATGTCATTTCAGTGGAAATTGCTACTCAGTATTAGTTTCTCCTCACCACTGGTTTGTTGTAATTCAGTGCATCATAATTTACTATGATAAGTGAGATCGCCAATTAGATAGGTTCGTAGGCATGTAATTGAGCTTCAAATATTTCACAGAACAGTATCAATTTTCTTTTCTTTTCTTTTCTTGTGTGTTTTTGCCCATAGCATCAGACAGTTTTCTATATGTTCTTGGATCAGACATCCCTTTTTAGTTCTCATCTTTTAGTTTTACTCATCTTTCTAAATCCAAAAATGTGTGCGCATATTGATGTTAATCCTACACCCTTTTGCATATACTTTTTCTTGGTATGGATACAACCTTCTATTGTTTTGAAAAGTTTCTAGATTTCTTGTTCTTGGATTATGTTATATTGATACAGATTTTCCTTTCTCCTTCTATTTCTTTGATTGTATTGATTCCCCGAACTTCTTGAAAACTGGTAGAGGTAAAATTGCATGTATGATCTGTGAGGCAGGTGTACCCTGTCTGTTTGTGTGATAGCACAAACCTGGCAACGCTTTTTATTTTTGAATTTCAGGAAAAATTCAATTAAATTGTAAAACTGATCGAAATCTGAAAAATGAGATCTTCATTCACAGTTCATAATGTACAAAAAAGTAATGCCCTTGTTATAATGTTTAAAGTGAAATTATGATGCGGAATACTTGAAATTATGCAACTGCATATAAGCTATGAAGCCATTTGAAATGGCATACATGAATACTTGGAACCTTGCGTTGGAATTGACCACATATGAGTACATGTTTGTCATTTTCCACATACTGTTATATTTCTCCAGTCAGATTAGTTTTGTTATTGTGCTTGTTTTGAGTCTTTTGACATATGTGTTCTCATTTGAATAAAGGCAAAATTGTGTTCATTTGAATAAAGGCAAACTTACTGTAAATGCCATGTTTTATTTGCTTTTTACCAAGGTAGCTATAAAATGTATAAAAAAATGTAGTTGTGAGACGGAGAACATGTTCTTCTTTAGCTCATTAGATTCATATTTCATCAGTTAGAACAGAAGTTCTTGAAAGATTCCAAATAATTTTATAGCTGCAGCTTTGTGTACATGTAACTATGTAATTCATGCAAGGCTTCTTCACTCTTGAATGGAATTTATTTAATATTGTATTGTCCAGTACTCTATTGCACATTTAATTATTGAGATTCATAAAGTAATCTTTGGTGAAGAAATATTTGTGCTGGACTATATTATCAAGTCATGAATCCTTAACATTTTTACATGAAGCCTATAAATGACCAGTATAAATTTGGCTGAAACCTGAAACCTTCTTTCCACGGGAACATGAAATAACTGTAACTGTACTGTTGAGTGTATGGGGTTTGTCAACTACATGCTTTGTACTCTGGTGGGCTAGAACAGCAGTCTTGTATGTGAATCAAGTTCATCTTAGTCTTGGTATATTTATCATATTTGCTCATAGTCTCCTCCCTGCATGAATCTTTTCATCGTATTTACTTGTTGAGCAATATTGTCTCATGGATCACATTGTTCCTCAAACAAGGATGTGGTTTTAAAATCGAATTTGTTACATTTATATGCAGCACCATCTCAGCATGGAAAATAATGATTTGAGATTTGCATTTTTGTATGATCCCTTTGTATTTTAGGCATACCTTGGACGGAAGAAGAGCACTGTATGTTCTTGGTGGGTCTTAAAAAGTTAGGCAAAGGTGACTGGCGAGGAATCGCTCGCGACTATGTGGTATTGAGGACTCCTACACAGGTTGCCAGTCACGCACAGAAGTATTTCATCCGTCAGACCAATTCAACGAGGAGAAAGAGACGCCCGAGTTTGTTTGACCTGGGCACTGAAGCGGTTTGTCTTTTCCTTTCTTCACAGCAGTTTTATTCTTCACAATCTTGTCCCATTTTTCCCCATTGATCATGAGATCCTTAAAACATTTTTTTTTGCCTCATATTCTGGTATTTTATAAATATACCTGATGATAACGGATAGCTTATCCAGGTATAAAATAATTAGACGTGGATAGAATGAATTAGATAATTTTCTGTTTGGTTGCTATTCATTTCTCAGTTTGGGTAAATTTATCTTTTTTGTTCTTATCATTAGAATATTATTATAGTTTTTTTTATGGATAAGCATGAATAAACTAAACCTGCCTCTCCCAGGTGTTGTTCTTTCTAACTAATGGAGGCATATTTATAACAGTTTATTCACGCAAAACATTTTTTTTTTTGAGGATTAAACATATTATTCCATATCCAACTTGCTTATACGCGACAAATGGGGGCTTTAGTTATACTTTAAAATTGCGACCAATTTTTTTTAAAATAATTTGAAGGTATTGATACGTTTATTATATGTTTCTTTTCCAGTCACAGCCAGCAATGGAGGAACCGTTACATCACCACTCTCCATCTCTTGAACCAGAGACTGCATACCCACATTGCCACCTTCGAATCTCTCCCTCGACCAAGAACCTGAACCTATGGAAGCCGAGGCAACAATGGAGCTCAATGAAACCCCTCTACAGCCCAAATTTCCACCAATGATTACGGCATTCTATCTGCCATGTATATCCCTCCCAATCCCTATATGGCCATATAGTCCGGTATTGCCCTTTAACACAGAGAATAAGAATCAAGAGACGCATGTGATAAAGCCAATGCCAGTTCTGAAGGAGACCATCAATGTGGATAATATAGTTGGCATGTCGAACAGGCTGAGCCTCGGCTCTCTCAGTTTGAAGCTCAGCAGCAGTCCAAGCAGATCGTCGGCTTTCCATGCCAGTCGGGGCCAGAGCAGCAGCACCAGCGCGATACATGCGGTTTGAGAGTTGATTATTGTTTTATAAGGGGGGAGGATTTAATCTTAAGATGCACAGATTCTTCTATTC
This sequence comes from Acorus calamus, assembly GCA_030737845.1. NCBI lineage: Eukaryota > Viridiplantae > Streptophyta > Magnoliopsida > Acorales > Acoraceae > Acorus > Acorus calamus. The sequence continues at coordinate 8,170,633 of CM060877.1, read as the reverse complement.
ATTCATTTATTCAATCTGTTTAACATGTCAGGATAGGTAGGTCATGCACCCAGTGGTTATGTTGTTTTACAGTGACAGGAATACAGTTATTATATTTTACGTTATGGTGGTGTAATAATGTGACATCTATTGTGTAGGTTTTGTTGCAATGGATTTATTCAACCTTTTATTAGATTGGTGTGAATCTTATTATGAATGTTGGCTCTACAGGATTTGTAGGTAGTGGTGTTGCTGTTTATCTGGTCAATTTCTTATCAGCAGCCATGGAGTACCCTCCGTTTGAATAGTTCACATAAGCTATTTTATGATAAATAATTATTTTAGTATATATAATTATACTAGTGAATAAATAATATGCACGTAATGCATAGATAAATGATAAATGATTATGAAAACTTGTTGAAAATTTTGGAGGATCTCTTTTTAGTTTTATTTACTAATAAATACAAATAAAAAATTAAGAATTTCCTTATAAATTTTATAGGAATCTCTTAATAGCTTTAATTTTATATTTATATAAAGAACATATTGTAATTTCTTATGTGAAATCACCTAAAACCTTGTTTGATAATTGACAAATGATAAGTGACCCTGATAATTAATCAGAGAATGAGTCATTAGACATTAATTAAACTGTTTGTTATAAAAATAAAAATAAATTATAAGTAATTATACTTACTTTGAATTCAACATAGAACTTTTTTCTTCTTGTGAAGATTAACATTCATCACTGCTTTTATTTTAATTTTGGTAAACATAAATAATAAAAAAACCATATGATTTTTATCTCATGAAAATTTAAAAATCCGACAAAACCTTTTTTTATTGGATTGCATCAGAACCGCAAAACAAATGCACTTCCACGTGAGAAAAAACCCATCAAAACCCATAGCATTTCAACCGTTAGATCATAATGATCCTACGGTCCGCGTAAACCCGAAAACACACATAACTATATAAGCACCTGATCTGGGTTAGGGTTTTTCCATTTTGTTATCCTCCGCCGCCATTGAACGTCGAAGTCCTCCTCTGCTCCGGCGCCGGCGCGATGACGGACAAAGCGGTCACAATCAGGACTCGCAAATTCATGACCAATCGCTTGCTCTCGCGCAAGCAATTCGTAAAGACTCGATCGAAACCCTGGTTTTTTTTTCTAGTCGAATCGATCTTGAAACCCTACTTCTTCTCCGTTTCAGGTCATCGATGTATTGCATCCCGGGAGGGCTAACGTTTCAAAGGTAACCGATCTGCACTCGATATCTGTCTATCTGGCATCGTGAGCTTGTTTTGATGTTGGGTTGGTTCGTCTGTGAAGGCGGAGTTGAAGGAGAAGCTCGGGAGGCTTTACGAGGTGAAAGACCAGAACGCAATCTTCGTGTTCAAGTTCAGGACCCACTTCGGAGGGGGAAAGTCGACCGGGTTCGGTCTGATCTACGACTCCGTCGAGAGCGCCAAGAAGTTTGAGCCGAAATACAGGCTCATCAGGGTACGGAAACTGAAATCGCAAGCCCCTTTTTTTGTTTATAATGGAAATGTTGGATCTTTGGTTTGAGATTGTATGAGTTTTGTTTTAGGGTTTAGGTTTATATGGGAAATGTTGATTTTTTTTATTCACATGTGCTGCATTTTAGGTTTCTTAATGTGTTTCTGCATAATATGATTGTTTTGTTCAGCAAAAATAATATTTTATGTTCTGTCAAGTTTTATGTTCTTAGTTCTTTTAGGCTAAATGAATCTAATCTGAAGAGTGAGCAACTATTGTTTAATTGTTTTGTATTTTTTAAAAATGAATCTGAAATCGCCAACCTTTATCATTCCTTTGATAGTGAAAAATTGGATTTTTGGGTTGAGATTTAATGGTTTTTGGTTTTAGGGTTTAGGTTTATACTGGAAGTGTTGATTTTTGTTTTGCCTTTTAATTCACTTGTTGTGCATTTTAGGTTACTGAGCATTTATTCTGTGTGATGTGATTTTTTGTTGTAAAAAAATACTTTGTACTGCCAAGTTTAAATTCTTGGTAATCACTTTAATATTAGATAAATTTTAGTCTAAGGTTACATTTGGATGTGAGGTTGAAATGCTAAGATTCTTATTATCTTTTGTTTCAAACTCAGCTTTTGAAAATCGTTGTTTTATTAGATTTTCAATAGCAAGATTTTTTGGCCTAAAAAAGGAAAATGGTGGTTTGAAAAGTAAGCGTTGAAAATGTGTTTGGATCTGAGTTTGAGAATTTTTAACTTTCTAAATGCAAAATCTACTTAAACTCAGATCCAAACGAACCCTAAGTGAATTGAATCTGGAGACCAAACCAACTCTGGTTTAATGTATTGTACACTAGTGTACATTTTTTTTTGTAGGAGCTGCGGATTTGGGCTATGTTAAAATGTGATGTTAATGTTATCAAAGAGCTTTTTTTTTTCTTTTTTATGTGAGTGTAGTTAAAGTACTTTCAGATCTACTGGATTTTTATAGTATATTTGATATCTTTTTTTCAATCACATTCATTCTTCTGTTTGACCGTTTTGCATTTTTGCCATTTCAAGAAGGAAAAAGCTTTGTTTGTATGTTTGGTATGGGAATTTCTAGACCCCACATATGTTTTTATTTTGAGTGAATGGTAGACCATGGCTACCCCGATTTTATATACCCCAACAACCGAAGTTACCCGATTTTATATATCACAACAATCAAAGTTACCTGAGTCTGACATGGGGTGAGAGAAGAGCAATAAAAGCAAAAACAAAGAAAAATACAAACAAAGGCGAAAAACCCCAGTAGAAGAGAATTTTACTCGGTGTCTGCCCGCTTGATAAACACCCTTCAGTCACGATGTGAATTGAGCCCCTGGTTAGTTCAATGCATTTGGCAGGCCCCACATATGTTATTTTAATTCTGGGCATTAAAATGGAAAAATGGAGAGGTATATGGAAAAAATAGCATGTACTTTTGTGCATGTTAATCGAATGTTTCTAGTAGGAAACTATTTATATTTATTTTCCTCAATTCTTGGCACAATCTTAGTTGTCTATGATGCATCTGCCGCAGAAGTTGTTTGTGCAGCTATATGTTTATTATGTGCTATATATTTTTTATTATCTATTAGTCACTGGCTGCATAATGTGTATTGTGAATCAATTTTTTTATTTTTCAGAATTTTAAAACTCCATATGCTTAATGTGCACTGTTTTACATTTAGTCCCCTATTATGAACATAACAATAGCAAAATTGTTACCTTGTGTATGTATGGATATAAACTTTTAAAGCCACATTAATATCTGATGTTGGATTAAAATGTCTATTACTTTTGTATTGTATGACACAATGATACATATAGGTATTTTACTTATATTTGTCTGATACACAGGCCACTGGTATGCCTCAACCAATAGATCAAAACTGAACTTTGGTGGAATCGCTGTTTTTGATGGTTTTCATATCTGTTGGATTCATTGCATGTGATGTGCCTGTGCTCGTTTCTATTAATCATCACCATATCCACCTTGGTCTTATCTAATGTCCTTGAATGAAATATTAGGTGGTGGTTGTTTTAGGGATCAAATTTTGTATCATTGTCCAATTTAACAAGGTAAGGATATTTTTTGGATGTAAGTCACCTTATGTGACAGTTCCATTTCAAGAGTTGTTGCATATCTAGCTTCTCTGTTCTATTTTATTGTGTGTCTAGGTTTTTATGTAATGCATGTCATTTATGATATCAAATTATATGAGAAATTAGTGATCACTGATCAGATTACTGGATCCACAGTTTCATGTTTTTTTTTCCGGAATGGGAAACACATTACCATTACTTGGTGTGAGGCTTGTCTGAGGCTCTCAGTTAGTCTGAGATTGATCCGTGTGTAGCATGCTTGTGTTTTCTATCTTTATTCACCAATGGTTTACTTTTAGATGCATGCTTATATATTTGTTGGCCTGATTTTGTTTTTTTCCCATGCCATTCTTCCGTGCTTCAGTATTAAATCTTCTACCTGGGTTGGAGGTTATTTCAGTGCAGCCTTTGTAATATGTCGTGTTTGTTCCACTTACAAAAAGATCCTTTGTGAAAATTGAGTGCATCCATCCTTTCATGTTGTTTGGCTTTTTTTTTTTTTTGTGGACAAGGTGTCTGCTGAAAGTAAACACCCAATCCATTGATACTGATATAGATTATGTAATCATTCCTTGTATGTCAGATGTAACCTTAAGTTAATGCTCTCTCGTTAACCCATTTGTTTTTGATAATTTGTAATGGCATGCATTTTGCGCTCTAATCTAATTGATGGAGACGCCAGAGGAGTGAATTTTTTCGTCTGTGGTTTTTGACTATCCAATTTTGTTGATAAGTCCAGTTATTATTGGTTATGTTTTATTCATATTTTCTTCATTTGATATAAGCTGCCAGAAAATAACATTGGTTATGAAAATCCAAGGAGCATGTTATGCTGTCCAAAATCCTGAACACATCACAGTGAAATTTTTTAGTATCACACTGAAATGTTAAATTCTCCCCTTTATTACTGGACATTTTTCTGAATCTTAACGTAAACTTCCTCACATTGGTGATTCACAGAACGGTCTTGCCACCAAGGTTGAAAAGTCCAGGAAACAATTGAAGGAAAGAAAGAACAGGTCCAAAAAGATTCGTGGAGTCAAGAAGGTTCAAATTTTTTTTATTCTTCATTGATTTTGCAAAGTTTTGTCAATCTTACTCTTTAATCACCATCTTCAATGGGAGAATTGCCGACATGCTTATTGTTTTTTTTTTTCTTTTGCTGGTGCAGACCAAAGCAGGAGATGCTGCCAAGGCTGGGAAGAAGAAGTGAGAGTAACAATACTGTTAGCCAGTGCTTTAATTTATCAATGTTTTTGAGTTTGTTGAATATGGAGATTCAAACTGTTTTGAACTTTGGTGGTTTGGATTGTTTTCTGATCCCACTACACTCAGCAGTTCAGTGGTTGAGTGATTGAGAATTATGTTCTTATTTGGGATTAGTTTTTTGTTTTTTGTTCTCAAGGACAATATTAGCATAGTTTTTTTTGTTCATGTCTGTTGGTGCATGCATGGTTAAATAATGGAATTCCACAGCAAAAGCTTTATCAGCTAAAGTTAATATTTTGCAATATGAACAGACGATGTCTTAAAATAGGAAGAATATATTTGAATGTGTTGAATTGTCTCCACCATTTGCATTGAGTGCCAGTTTTATTGCAAAGTCCAAAACACAGATCTCGTATGCCTTGTTATAGATTTAATGAAACATATATCTTGTTAGATGATGTATGTATCTTATTGAATTTTTTTTTACAGTTATTAAAAATGAGTTCATTCAATTCAAAATGGAATGATGTGTATATATATTTTATTAAATAATGTTTACTATTTAAAAAAAATAAAAATGTGAGGTTTGAGTTTTTTTTGATAAATGTGATTGAGTGTATCATTTTCCTTCTTTAGGTCATAGGGTTGAATCACTCTGGCAAAGTGTGTTGATACCTGTGCCGTATTGCCTTCGCATTATAAAATGTACATCATTTGTACATTATCAGTTTATCAACTTTCACAACCAAAATTTTGAATGATGAGACTCTCCAATGCAATGAAAGGACTGATTCTTGGCTTGAATAGAATAGGTCATTACATGGTTAAAAAAAATACCTGGAACACCAGCCTATATGACTATTTAAACCAATTTTTTCCACTTGTCGTAACGCATTGGGAAAATAAAAACTATTAACTTAAATGAGATGGGAACATAACATCCGTGGTAGCATTGTCTACAGAAATAACTTAAATGAGAGATATAAATAGTAGGAAAATGTTCTGTTTCTATTTAAAAAAAAGAAGATTATATACTCATTTCATTTTATGATGTATGTATTTTTATAGAATGTGAAATATATATTTCAATAAATTAAATGATATTATTTATATAAAAAAATTATATTTGACATTTGGGAGTGTGCAAAAAGAATGTGAGGAGTGCTAATACACGCAGCCCGTTTTGCTGCTCGTACGCTATGATAACGTAGTATATATTGTATTATTGTAGTGTATACTGCACTATCATAATATATACTGTAGTCTGTTTTTTTCTTTTTTTCACTATAAAAAAAAAACACTAATGTATCTCAGTATATACTTCATTTTATATAATAACATGCATTTGATGAGTGTATAATTTTATATAAAAAAAGGATAAACTGTAATTGGAGCTGCAATGAGAGCTCCGTGTATCTTTTTTTGTGAGTGTAATAGAATATGTCTTGCGTGAGCTGTCAGATGGACTAGGCCCATCATACCGTCCTTTGAGGCCCGACGCTAAAGAGGACCAAGTTTATATTTTAATTGAGCTATACACTCATTTTGTTTTGTTGTCATATACACTATGATAAGCATATACTGTGCTATCAGAATATATAAGGTTCTATAAGCGTATAGACTAATTTATTTATATTTTTTTGAAGTAAAAGAAATACGTATTTGTATTTCAATATATGCTTCATTTTATATAAAAACATGCGAGAATGTGTGATTTAAAAAAAAATAGGGTGAATTACAAAATGGGGACAAATTAATGGTTGTATGCTTCGCGCACACATATTAATTAACGTGTTTGTGTCCACTTTACTGACACCCCCCCCCCCCTCCCTTTTCATGACTATTGATGACTTTTCTTCAGCTACTATGTGTAGTTTAGAATCTAATTAAAAATAGATCATTTGTATACACGTACATCTGCCAAAGGTTTTTTATAAGCCCCAAATTTTTTTGAAGAGATATCCTAAATTTATTAGGACCATTTCACCCTCATTTTCAAACTAATCCTCAAATTTCATAGTTTTTTTAAAAACCTTGCAAATAATATTCATGATAATTTTGGTGGATTTATTTTCCTCAACAATATTTATCATCATTTCTCTTTCCTTTAAACCATAATGCACCACAAATCTTCATTTCAATCTATTTTTAACCGACTAATTGAAGTTTATGAAAATTGTGGTGGATGGCTAGCCAAAGTCCCACTTCAATGGCTTTGAGCTCAAGGAGATTGACAAAAGGCAAGTTATTTCGGCCAGTGATGCCAAGTATGAATTCCACATTCTCATTTCTAAGGAGGGCCCCATATCCACCTTGATCTTCAGAGAGAGCCATCAAAATTCAGTTTTATCCATCCAGGTAGAGTAGGATGCCAGGTGACCGATGAAGAAGTTTCAATGATTTTTGTGAATTGGACCCCAAAGAAGGAAGCAATCTTGAGGACAATAGGAGAAGATACAGCTTCTAGTGTGGTGGATGAGCTTCTTATATGAATGTCTGCCTTGATTCTCTTCAATAATGGGAGTTTATGAGTGGATTTCCTTGTGAAAACTCATGCATTTCTCTCCATCTAGACATGCCAAAAGAATATGGTAATAGAAATCTACAAGAGGGACTTTTGTATAGGAGAAGCAGCCATTGTGTCAAGCCATTGAATCAAGGACTCAAGGACCCAAAAGATCTTGGAATGGGGGATGATATTTGCAATCCCTTAATCAGAGCATTTAGAATATATCGAGTAAGAGTATTTGAGGAAGAGATGGCCAATATCTTCATCACCTGATCGACAGAGAAGACATGATGCCTTTGTAACGAGTCCTTTGTGAAGGAGTCTAAGACGCGTAGGGAGCTTATCATGAAAAGCTTGCCACGCATAGAGAGAGTGACATGGGGTCTGGTTGGAAAGCCAGATCCACTTCATCCACTTGGGGGGTGAGTCTACGGATCTACGAAGAAAACTCCAAGCTAAGGAGAGAGATAAACAACCAGATTTCCAAGGGGCCCAAATCAAGGCATCCTCACCCATTCCACCAACTTCAAGCTGAGTTATGTCAATCCAAAAACTGTCAATGGAACTCGACCAACGATCAGGTTTGTGCCATTGCTCGTTGTGAATGAGTATACTCAGGTGACCCGAGATGGAGGTCCCCAAATGTAGAAAATTCGACCCAAGTAATGTTTGAGGCCATGACCATGAAGCCAAGGATCCGACCAAATATTTATAGCCTTGCCTTCAAAGATGCTAAATTTTATTCTTGATGAATTCCATTATCTTGTTTTTTGTATAGAAGACCATGAACTAGTACAACCAATAGGTGCTAAGGCTTGCCAGATATTTTTTGTTTCTTAAATATCTCTTGGAGACCCAATCAGTCGAGAGAGAGCTCTTGTTTAGAGGATTTCCCAGAATCGAACACCAGCCACCCCATGTTCCTGTCCTTTATCTGTTTGATTCCAAGGCCACCTTCATCAAGTGGTTGACAAATGGTAGACCATGCAAAGTGATGAGATTTCCTCTCATTTGATGTTCCCTACCATAGGAACGTTCGAAGCGACCACTCAATGTCCTTGATCACCATGGTTGGAAGAGAGGAGGAGGACCAATACACATGGAAGGTGGATAGAACAGATTTGATCGATTCAATCCTTCCATCCCAAGATAAGGAGTGGCCTTTCAAAGATCAAATCTTTTTCCTTATCTTATCTACCAAGGTGACACAGTGAGAGTATTTTAGAGCACCATTCAGTAATAGAAGTCCAAGATAGTGCACAGGCAATGAGTGTTGAGAGATATTCAGAGTAGAATATTTGAGAAGATGGGCTACAAGATGCAAATATTTGACTTTTTGAGGCATTGAGGTGAAGACCCGAGGAAGCAGTAAACGAGATGAATAGATCGGAGAGAGAACGTGCTGATTTTTTTTGAATAACTGAAAATCAACAAAACATAAGTGACTAATATTTAGATTACCTCTTAAGGAACGGTCCAACTGAGCCGTTTGCAACCAAGTTGTTGAGACAGGATGAGAAAGAATCCATCACAAGAGTAAATAAGAGTGAAGACAAGGGATCCCCTTGGCATATTCTACATGAAGAAGAGAAGAAGCCGGTTAGAGAGCCATTAATAAGAACAGAGAACATTGGAGATGAAATACATTGCATGCACATCTTCAGGGGCAGCGCTAGGTTATTAAGGGTGGGGTCAATTGACCCCATCAAAATTTAAAAAAAACATAGAGAACAAGACATGTACTAATGTATGTGTGAAATGATCAATTAATTTAGGGATGAAAAAATTATTCTCATGTTCTCTCTTTTTGGAAGAGACACATAGATAGAAGGGTTGACAAATATGGAAGAGACACACAGCCCAGTGAATTTAGAATGACATAGTTGTCCATTTTATTTTAAGAAAGGATTACCAATGATGATCCCAAATTATAATATATCCGGGTTTGTATTCTTAAAATCACCGGTCTATCATTTTCATTAGGCAAAATAACCAACATGGTTGAAAAAAATTGTCCAAACCAGTGTTTAGGTGGTGGTGATACCCATATATACAACTATCTCAGGAGGCACATTTATACAACCAAATCCCGTCCAATTTTTTATTTTGGAGAATAATATGTCCAACCCCCTGTGCAACCCCAATTGCAGTTCACACTGGTTTTATTTTATTTTAAAAAATCATATATTCTTCCATTGAAGTATTTACTAAGATACATTAATGTATTTTTTTCACACTCAAAAAATAATAAATTTTTTAAGTCATATACTGTGATATTTCACATACAATGATAGTGTGATATATATTATGTTATCATAGTGAATGAATTACAAAACGGCATCAAAATGACCTGAGTGTATCAAAACTCTTTTTTATCATGGGTTCCATTAAAACCCATATCGTGAGATTGAGACCTTTATTTTCCATAGCCAACTCGTCAATCACCTACACACAGACGGATGGATTGTACGTGCCGATAATGTTGATAATGAAATTATTATACAACGATTTTAAATTTTGAAATCTCATCGAGAACAATTGTATAAGTTTATATTGAAAATATTATCTCCTTTCTTTGATGATTTATTTTTTTATTAATATAAGTTGTTCTATTTAAAAAAAAAACAGTTTATGTTTTTTTTATAAATTTATGGTAAGAGTAAATTTTAAAAATAATTTATGAAAATTATGCTTTTAATGACCCCATTTATGAAAATTTCTAGAGCCGCCGCTGCACATCTTGATCCAGTAGTCATTGAAATTGCATCGAGAAGAATTTTCTTGAGGAAAGACCAATGAACACTATCAAAAGCCTTCTTGACTTCAACTTTGATACATGCTTTCGATTTCCCATGATTGATATAGAGAATGAGTTCATGAGCCAGTAAAATGTTATGATGAATACTTCAACCTTTGATAAATGCTGATTGATGATTGCTTACAAGCTTCAAAAGAAGGGGTTGGTGACGAAGGGCCATAATCTTTGTGATGATTTTGTAGAGCGTATTACGAAGAGAAATTGGTCTATAATGGTCAAGAGCATCAACATTAAGGTTCTTCGGGATAACTGCTATGAAGGAGTGATTCACCTGATGAAGTAATTGGTTTGATCGGAAGAAATGAATGATGGCTAGAAGAATGTCCTCTTTTATAAGATCCCAAAATAACTGAAAGAATCACGCAGGGAACCCATCCGGTCCGGGGGAGCTTAGGGACTTCATTCCATACATTGCAGATGTAAGTTCTTGGTCCAAGATAGGGGAATAGAGGGCTGTGTTCTCGACCATGGAGACAATGCTAGGAGGGGGTTGGGGGATCTGAATGTCCGAATAAGAGTCCCTGTTTAGAAGTAGTATTGAACAATAAGGAATTTGATCTCTTCAGGGTCAGCATATAAACTATCATCTCTACGTATCCTGGAGATGGAGTTAATAGCAGATCTCTTCAGGGTCTTAATAGAGTTGTAAAAGAATTTAGTATTTGAGTCACCAATATTTAGCCATAACTATTGAGACTTTTGACTGGCAAACTTCTCCTCCTGGGTGAGGAGAGATAGATAGTTGGACATCGCTTCAGATTCAACAGAAATTCTGGACTGGTCTGTAGGGAGCTGATGCAGAACCGATTGAGCAACTTCTAGAGCCTTTTTCGAGATAACAAGATTGTAATGGATCGGACCAAACATTTCTTTGTTCCAACTCTTTAGAGCCCTCTTAGCATTATATAACTTCTTGTAGGGCTGCAACTCGGGCGGGTTGGGTTCGGGTTGACCTCAACCCGAACCCAACCCGAATTCTAAACAACTCAACCCTAACCCGACCCAACCCGATTTTCAACCCGAATTGGACCAACCCGAACCCAACCCGAAATTAAATAAACCAACCTGACCCAACCCGACCTAACCCGAATTGGACTAACCCGACCCCAACCCGATTTTCAACCCGAATTGGATCAACTTGACCCAACCCGAATTTTCTAACATGATGTGTAAATTAAATAAATCAACCCAACCCAACCCATAAGATTAGCTAGATTTACCTAAAATTTGGACTACCCATATTAGAAGCTATAGAATGAACGGCCATAATCTTTTTTTAATCATTAGTTTACGGGTTCGGGTTGGGTCGGGTTGGGAGTGAGGCCAACCCGAACCCAACCCGATTTGTGAGTCAACCTGAATTGGCCAACCCGAACCCGAACCCGAACCCGATTTGGTCAACCCAACCCATGTAAAAATCAGGTTCAACCCGTCGGGTTCGGGTTCAACCCGACCCAAGTTGCAGCCCTAACTTCTTGACATATTGAAACAATGGGTTACCCGAGGGTACCACTTTCCAAGCTTTCTGGACCATGGTGAAAATGTGGGATGAGCCTCCCAAGACTCAAAATATTTGAATGGTTTTGGGCCAGTTGGGGGGCGGGGTACACAAATTAAACCTGTTTAAGAGGGAAGTGATCTGAGATGCCAGGAGGGACATACTCTACCAGAGAGTGAGGTAACGCAGTGACGAAGGGTTGATTTTCCAAGACTCTATTAAGCCTACATAGTATACATGATTCTTGCATGTTGTTCCATGAAAGAGTGTGCCCAATCGATTTCAAATCTTCAAGCCCAGCTGTAAGAATACATGAATTGAATTTGCGAAGCCTGCGGGAATGCACTAGTTGACCTCCCAACTTTCAGTGTGGTATCATACCTTATTGAAGTCTTCCCCTACGATCCAGCCAGAAGTACTGGTCATAGTGGAAAGACGTTTAATCGAGGACCAAAGAGCAATCCGTTCAGTGCAACAGTTGGAGGCATATACTGATCTGACCAGGAAAGACTTCTTGGTATCCCGAGAGGTGACAGAGCAGTGCGTGAATTGGCGAGAGGACTCCAAGATATTTACCTCCAGATGGGCATTGTTCCAGAGGAGCAAAATACATCCCTCAACAGACATGTGGGAGGATGGGAAAGAACCATCCAGCTTGTTTTTGTTAAAACACACAGAATGTGGTCGATGTTGTCCAAAATGAATTTCAAGTCCATTTGCTTTTTTTTTTTTGCCTTTCACTCCTCTTTTTTTTTTTGAAAGGGTGAACAAATGTCACCACGATTTTATAGATAGATCGAAGTTACATAGTCCAAATTGAGGTAGAATAAGAAGATAAAAGCAAAGCAAAACGGGTAAAGAAAAGCGCGCGATATTGGAGTTAGTCGAGGCAACTAGTCCTCCACACTCGCATTGCCGCCCCACTCCCCTTATGTCCTGATGGTGAGACATCCATTGTTGACGCTTACGCTCTTCGCCCCCGCTAGGTGCATTCCCCAGGAGTTCATGAGGCCCAACCACATGTTCCAAATGTTTTCCGTGTAGAACCTTGCGCCATTGAAGATAATATTATTTCTAGAGCGCCATATGACCCACGACGCTGCCGGAATAATCATTCCCAAGACCTTTGCTCGGACGGAGTTGTCACCCGGGGCAGTGAGAGCTCGTCCTGCTTCCCACATTTCGTCAGTGTTTTTGAAGCCGTAGCCCAGTTGTGTCGCCACGCCAATCATGGTCCAAAATCTTCCCAACTCTTGACAGCTACAAATGAGGTGGTCCGAGGTCTCCTCTTCATGTGCACAGAACACGCACAGGACCGAGGCCTCAAGCCTCCATTTCGCCCTATATACTTTTGTTAGTATCCGTTTTTGGAACAAGAACCACATAAATGCCTTTCACTCCTCTTATATTCCAAAAGATGCAGTCCAATTTTGATTACCAATAAAAAAAAATATATTACTAACCCAATAAGTGGAGAATGTGATGGAATAAGGGTGACTAAATTTCAAGATTTGTATGTTTGTAAGGAATAAGTGGATATAACTATGTTAAAATATGTGAAAATAATCTAGTATTGATATTCTAGGTCAGCCTGAAATTGTGTTATTTTTTCACCCAATATCTCCACTGATATGAGGAGGCCCACATGTCAAATCAATTGTCATCACTGCTTATAAATCTAGGGGTTCACATGTCATATCATATTTTCACATTTTATAATTCTTTATTAACAACTTATTCATATTTTATTCACAACTTATCTATTATTAACCAAACAATAAAAAATATATTATAATGTTTTCAACAAGAACAACTAAAAATAGAAATGACTTAATCTTTACTTATACGGGAATAATTCTCTGTTGTGGAATAACTTATGTTATTACTCAAATGGGCAAAATTAATAACTAGCTTTTATGATGTGACAATGATAAGTGATATTTTTACACGCTCCACATTTTTATTTGAAAAAGCATATATGTATAAATTCTTTATTTTGGCATTACTCTTGTTTTCTTTTGGAAAATCATATGTATAAATGCACAAATGAAAAAAGAAGGCCTTTCGAGATTATAAATGTTAGTGTAATGGTTCATAGAGGAGTGATTAGGTGCAGATTAGGGTGCATGTGCGGCACCACTTATGCACCACCCAGTCTCACAAATATCACGGTCGGATGGTTCTATTTTCACCGAGCTCTTACTGGTACATGGTCATGAGAGTTTCTATGAAAAAGGGAAATCACCATCCAGTGTCCAATCGTGAGATTTGTATGATTCTATATGCAATCCCGTACGGTCGGTATGACGCGAGTAACCATTCAATATCTCGCAGATTTTTTGCTGACTCAATTTTTTTTACAGGATATACTCAGTCATCTCATGATATATATATGTAGTTATGTATTATCGATAACTGAGTTTTCAAAGTGATGAATTATTTGAAAACCATTTCCAATCGTGAGATTTGTATGTATATCTGAGAACATTAGTGTCTATATTTGCAATCCTACGTACGGTATCAAAAATAAACCAACCTCTATCCACACGGTGCACCGCAATGCGTATCATATCACTACACACTCTCTCTCTCTCTCTTTTTATATATATATAATATATTAGAAAAGAGAACGAGTAAATGACTAAAACTATCTTCAAAAGCTTAAAATACTCTAATGTATGTACAATGTATATTTCTAACACTCAGTACACTTCCCCATCTTTTCGTAGTTGCTCAGCCAGCTTCATTTCTTTGGCACGTACAATGTATTTCACACCTTATCCAATGCAGCTTTCATTGCTTAGTTCTATATATTTAGTTAGTTAGCAAATAAATGTATGTTTTTATTGCTTTGTATGTATCTACATTCAGATATAATGGTTGATATTGAATATAATATGATCATCAGGTGCGCTATATAGCCGGAACTTTTTGAATGTCTCGAGACCATATAGAGATCAGTGAATAATGCATAATTTAGTGAGGGGGTTAATCGGTAGGCATCCAATTTACGGATACATCTCCTACTAACCACTTTGTATTATGATCCATTTAATGTTTTGTTTCTCTATTTTTTTCGTCCCCATTTCACTTATAATTTCACTTTGGAATATAAGTGCACATAACTTTCTATTTTCAAGAAAAGACCAAAAAAAAAGAGAGGAAGAAAAGACCCACACCTACCACCCACCAAAACCCTTGCCGTCAGGCGCCGGAGATGTCAGATTCGCCGGCATGGGGGAGGGAGGTCTCCCACCCCCTGTTTTGCCCCCTTCTTCATCCATTGCACCCACACAGCCTCCTTCCTACCCTTCCATGCCTGAATCTTCTTCCATCCCTGGTAATCCCTCCCAATCTTCTGCAACCTCCGTTGGGCAGTCACTCTCCTTGCCCAATGCGTTTGCGGTCCCTTCCCTCTTGATCGGATCTCAAGCTTCAGAGGCCCCTCTGGTTCATGTCAAATCAGGAAATGGGGAGCCCAGGCCCCAAATCACCCTCCTGTTCTCCCTACCCCATCTTTGAAAGCCCCCTGATGTGTACCTCCACACCCCCCCTCCCCCAAGAATGGATCTACCATTCCCCTTCAAGATGCAAGGTCATTTCCTCCTCTTCCCAATCAAAGGGGAAGAAGCCGAAGTCTTGAAAGACAACGCTCTACCCGAGGTAATAACATAAGTAAAAGCAGGGGTCCTCCTCTCCCACCCCTGTGGCAACTACTCCGCTAAGTTGGGATTTTCTCTTTTTCAAACCACCGGCGGTAGTTTGAAATATCCCAGTACCTTTCTGTGCACCTGAGGAAGAGGATGGTGTAAAATTTGCAGAGATCACTGATGAGGATCAAGCACAGGCAGAAGAAATCTGGTCTAATTCGATAGTTTGATACATTGTGGGAACAATTCCAGTGTACACTCCTTTTTTGTAGTTTCTCAAGTAGTTCTAGAATCCAAAAGGTGAATTCAAACTTCTATTGAAAGGCAATGGGTTCTTCTTAGTTCAATTCTATCTAGAGGAAGATTTGACTGCGGTGCTTGAGGGCAGTCCATGGACTATGGCAAATCGTCCGTTCATCATCCAAAAGTGGCATCCCGAAGTAAGGCTTGAACAAGCAAAGCTCACATCCATTCCTTGTCATGCCCCAGGGCGGCCGTCCCTGAGACGTGACAAATATATATAACATCAGCTATCAATAGCTGAGGTCAATAATAACTCCAACATACAACATATGAGGTGGCAAATCAAAGATAAGTGATAGCTAACTGAAAAGTGGAAGCATATAAGTATGTAAACCAAAAACATTATTACAGACTCGAATACACAGTCAATATCCTGTGAGAGGCAAGTCTAATCTAAATGAAATACATCATGTGCAACACACACGATTAACAAATACATGACTCTAAGATTGCTAACAGCCTCACACTCGCCAACCGTCAGACGGAACGCTCCACGCATGCAAGACCACGCCACAGGGAAGCTCTAGCTCCACGTCCAACACCACCCCTGTAAAAGAAATAATACGCGAGGGGTGAGCTACAAGCTCAATGAGTGGCTGGAAACCAAACACCATTACATCAATTCAATACTAAGGCAATTTTCTTTCAAGAAAAACATGGGTAGAAACCCAAAGAATAACAAGGTCACTCGGTGGTGCGGCCCTACCTCGCTCGCCCTCGCCCTCACTCCCGAAGGGAGGCTCTTGGGACATTCGGGGAGGAACAACGATTAACCATAACACAATGTTACTGGATAACAAGATACAACGAGTCCATCCGCTACGAGGTAGAGATATACTTCGATACCTCAAGTGTTAGAAGTAGCATACCCAGAATATACTCGATGGGTATTAGAGTCACGTGACGACGTGAGTTTAACTCACCCTCACCCTCACCCCTAAGGGTGACATGGGATTATTGGAAGAAATCATTTTGCTTTACACCCTTTGTCATCCGATAGCCCTCTCCCGAGTAGCCTCTACTCCCATGATCAGTACATCTGCCGAACGCATCAATAGTACTTACAGGTGAGAGCCCTCTATCATGACAGGTTCAATGTCAGGTAGGACCAACATGGATCCGATGAAGGGAAGAACGATTCCATTCTCGCAATATCACCCGGTAGCCCTCTCCCACGTAGCCTCTACCTATCGAACTTTCACGATCGGTACATCCGCCAGATGTGTACCGCGATACGCATCAGTAGCATTTACAAGCGGTGACACCATACAGGACAGCTTCGACGCCGGGTGGCTTTAATGCCCGACGATGTCAGGAGGAAGCACTCCACGTTCGCAAAGAGAACCTTATGGGAAAGTCAACTACCCTCGGTAATCACATACCAATGATATCGAATACTCTTGAACTCCCACACGGATGCGTCGCTTGGACGTAAAGAGTTACCTCTGTTCTGGGGCAGAAATAAGCCAAAGGCATAACCCAACAGGCAATGCATGCACTCGCCTAACATGGGTAGACGCCGTCAGCTTAACCAAACCGATCCAACAATTAATTTTCCTGAATTCCATTCAAGTGCTCTAACTAATAAGGTACAACCCGATAGCGGGTCATACTCACGCCTATTATAGATAGACCTAACTAGTTTTAACATGTGCATAACATATGATTAATTATAGGGTACTCCCTGACACGAATATACATCATAAGCAACAAATCATGCAACTAACGTACAAGGCATGGCCTAACTATACATGCATATGAGGACACATTAATCATACAAAAACACAAGGTATAACTTAAGCATGCGTTGGATATCACCAACTTAAAAGGAAAAGGTTAAGCGCGATCTCGTGTACTAACCGGTGCATGCCGATAATCCCAAGCGGACCTGAGTCAATTAGGAACCACATTTACTTACTCAGTTTACGCAAAGAGGGAGAGCGAGAGAGAGGAAAAGCCTCATCCTCTCCGGAAGCTGGTCATAGCTTTGCCCCAACAATATGGGTGCAACAATTATACCACGTCCTCCAATCTTATGACCAAGGAATATTAAGTATGCATCCGGTTATTAACTCATGTTTAATCATGCAAGATATTGCTAAAATAGGGATGTAGTATTATTAATAGGGACTACCTAAGTCATGCCATATTCTATACACTCATATAAACACACAAGATACATGCAAACATGATCGTTCATACATGAATATAATACGTAGACAAGTATATGGTAGAACAGGGGTTCTACACAATATACGAGCTATACCGGCCTAACATGCAAGATATCTAACATATTTAAGGTTTAAGTGTGGCTATACTACTTATTTACACAAGCAAGTATAGCCTAGGTACCCTATCGATGTGCGACACACGACTACGTGCATCGAGCGCATCCCGAGAGTTGGATCGAACCACTCACCGATACCCGGATTATCGCACATCAAATCCGACGAGATCTGCAAGATAAGGGCATCAAAATTAGTGAGTAAATTCCATAAAAATAGAAATAAAACGAATAAACGGGCAAAGAGCTAATACATGCACGCATACGAGTTCGCACGCCTGCCCAAGCCCCCAGACCTACACCCAAGCGTGCCGACCCTTAGCACACCCAAACCGGCCCCGGGCAGCCTCACACGCACCCGCCATGCACACTCACGCGTACTCACGCACGCTCCCGCACGTACCAACACATCTTCTAACCCACGCGTGCAGACCCGCGCGCCCAATGCTCCCAAGCCCTTCCCCATGCCCCCACCACATGCACCCAACTGAAAACATCTCACATATATGCCCTCCCAAGCACCCTAACATGCATAAAATCCAGTCAAAGAAGATGAAAAACTCACCAAAAGAGAGGGGGAGGGAAGGGTGAGGTGTAGGGGATCACAAGCACACCCTCGACCGCCTCGACTGCCACCACCACCTCGATCTTTGCTTCTCTTCTTCTTGTTGACCAGGAGGAAAAGGAGAAACCAGGGGGAACCCATTAGAGGGGCTGCGGGGAGGAGAAGAGGGAGAAGACAACATCAACACATGCACAAACTAACCTTGGACACTTCCTCTTCTTGCTCCACCATCTTCTCCTTCTCCTTCTCCTTCTTCTTTGTGGCATTTTATCAAACACTTGGTGACTGAAAGAGATGCCAAGAGAGAGGCCCAAAGAATGCCAACGGATGAGAGAGGGAGAGAGAAGGGAGTGACAAAAGTCACTTGGGAGGGGGGGGGGGTTGAGAATAAGATTGGGAGAGGGGGTGAGTATAGGGTTAGGGTCACCCAAT
The DNA here is from genome assembly GCA_030737845.1 of Acorus calamus. Classification (NCBI taxonomy): domain Eukaryota; kingdom Viridiplantae; phylum Streptophyta; class Magnoliopsida; order Acorales; family Acoraceae; genus Acorus; species Acorus calamus. The sequence continues at coordinate 8,151,754 of CM060877.1, read as the reverse complement.
AACACCCCAAAATATCCTAAGTTGCTTAACCACTAAGCAAGGTGGGGGTAAGGTTACCAAGGGTGACCACATCATCGAAAATATCTCACCCATCGAAACCCAGTAACGGCGTAAACCGGATGCGATTCGGAATTGCATATTTTCAAAAAATTAACGGAATTCGATGAAATTTTTATAGACAGTATAAAACGGTACCACGACCCATAATATGCAGTTAGATTTTCAATCCGAATACTCCAACTTTCACAAGTAGCTAAACAAGAAATATATATGACCCTAAATGACCCATATATGACCAAGGCTTAACAAGAAATGGTTCCAAATGACAAGCCACCTCCCCAATCCACTTATAGACGAGAACCAGTCCGATGAAGGGCCAACTCAACTTGCCCCGAACATCGAATCAAAGGATGCCCTTAAACCGGGACACCTTCAAAAAAACTTGATCCCAAACCGAAGGTAAGCTCCTGGTGATGATGACCTGCGTTTCCCTTCTGACGGTTCAGGGTGGTGCAAAGGCACACACAAACTATCCTGGCCACCGCAAGGTCAAATAGATAATTTATGGCCCCTCCAACTGGCGTTCTCCAACCGTCCCAGCACAAGAGAGGTATAAAACCACGCCTGTAGAGTGCCTCATACAATTCCATCTGGATGCTCGAATGGTAGTCATTCGCTGGAAAATCCCACCAAATGAATGATGCCTCTCCAACTGCCCCATAGTTGAGCATGCAGGCACTTAGCATGTCCTCAAGGTCTGAATTGTCCTCATTGCTTGACCGTCCGTCGACGATGAAACGTTGTACTTAAAGGGAGGCTAGCGCCAAAGCCTGTCAAAGGCCTCACCAGAACCTCGAAGTAACCCCGCATCTCAGCCCGAAATAGCGCCGATGGAGTGCCATAAAGACAAAAAATCGCGGAGGTGAATGCCCATGCCAAATGCCCACAGACTCAGTCAATCGGATAGAGAGGGAAGTGTGGACTTAGTCAGTCGGTCAATGATCACCTAGACGGTGTCGCAACCCGAACGCGACTTTAGCGAGTCCACAACAATTCATGATAACCCACTCCCACGTCCACTGAGGAATCTCGATGGACTGATGCTTTTCATCGCGATAATGATTCTCGCACTTTGCCTAGGGGCATGCCAACCTGGGGAAACAAAGTTACCCATATCATCTTTACATCGCGCCTCTAGCAATCTCAATGAAGACTACCTCAAAGTGGTCCACGGAGGCCCAATAAAACTTTTGAGATCTATGAAGGCATCTGACGCATTCGTCAACCTTGACACCAATACTTAAAATTCGTAGTACTCAAAACGGTCACAAAAGGCAATCTCTGGGATGTCCAACTCCCCGATCTCCAATTGGTGGTACCCTACGCGAAGATCAATCTAAGAGAAGATACTCGCTCCCAGAGCTGGTCAAACAGATCATCAATTCGCGATAAGGGGTACTTGATCTTCAACCCCCACGGGAATATCAAAACAATTACTCGGATGATTAAGTCTATATTCTGCTCCTTGAGCATGGCTGGCGCTCATGACGACCATGACACGCTGAGTAAGCCACTCAACCACACTTAATCTGCAAGACACGCGACAAGAGGTCGTTGAACCACGACAATGCCTATTCGACGTCATCTACCTGATATGGCGGTTGAGTCTCATCACGAACGCTTGCATCGCGTCTCCTTGTTGACGACCAAAGCGGGGCAAAATGCGATAGTATCGAAAACTGTGCTTCACATGCTGCCACTGATAGGTCTCCCAACAATAACCATTGAAACTCCAGCATCCTGCACTCAATGGGCAGATTCATAACGGGGAGTCCACGCTCTTGACATCATCCGGTAGCCCTCTTCCGGGTAGCCTCTATCTGGTAACCTCTCATAACCACTACCTTTGCCGTATGTGCGCACCAACAGCTGTCATGAGTAGTACCTGTGACCATCTCGGAGGACAGCTACAACATCGGGCAGCCTCAACGCACGACGATATATCGAAGCGACTCTAGATGTGGATATAGAACTCAGTACACAAGCAATCGCCCACCAAGCTATAAAAGGACGCACCCAATTCCGATCGTATGCATCACCACTCGCTATAGAACCTTTCAAGTGAAAGGGAAAGGCAATAATCAAATAGATGTTTGAAAGATATTCCCTGACTCAGGAAAAGAACCCCTTAGGAGGGCATCGTGAGGTCCCAATATAGGATATCTCGACAACCAAACAAGGAACACGGAGCACCCTAGCTCGGGTCTCAACGATGACCCCGCAGTGCCCCTTAAATCCTGAGCAAGAAAACAGAAGAAGACATCACCCATTAATGATAAAACGCCACATCCTCAAAACTGGAAGCCGGTGCCGTTCCTGAACTCCATGGTTACCAGCAATACCGATGCATAGGAATGAAGCTCCATTATCGAGACACGATCCATACCTTAGAAATCACAACAAGTCCATCACTACGACAAGCTCCATCCAGGGGTGGCCATGTCCACGTCCATGGATTGAGGAGGCATGTCAGCAACCCGCACGCCTAGTGTTCCCAAGCCCTCCCCCATGCCCCTACATGCACCCAACTCAAAATACCTCACATGCATGCCTCCCAAGCACCCTAACATGCATAAAACCCAGTCAAAGAAGAGGGAAAACTCACCAAAAGAGAGGGGGAGGTGTAGGGGCTCGACCGCCACCACCACTACAACCACCTCAATCTTTGCTTCTCTTCTCTAGCTGACAAGGGGAAAAGGAGAAACCAGGGGAACACATTAGAGGGGCTGGGGGAGGAGGAGAGGGAGAAGACAACATCAACACATGCACAAACACAATTTTATAAATGTACATAATCATTACATGAACACACCTTAAAAAAGATAAAAAATATTGGATTTTATTTTTTTTAATTAGATTGTTTGTTATCAAAGGGCAATGACACTTGATCTTATTTGCAGATGTCACTCACTAACACAATATATGAATTATTTAACACACAATATAATTAAAAATAACATAAAAACATATACATTAATAATTCATGTGAGTATATATTATTTTTTAATTAAAAAATCCTCAATCACACAAATATATTGAATTTTTTATTGGTTGAGAAGTGGTAGTTCATTCAACTAACGAAATCGAGTTACAAATGGATCGAAAGATGAGAAAATAGAAGATCAAAAAGATAAAGGAATAGAGCTAAAGCAAAAAAGAAAACTACAACAAATATATTGAAAATATCAAAATCAACGTGTGTGATATGCAAAATTAACTGAGAAAAAACCTTCTATAACATTTTTGTTCTCAAAATGCAAGAGCAAGGCACAAACTTGAATGAAAAAGTGGGTCACAAAGGATTAGGTATGTCCAACCCTATGCTACCCCCTAATGAGCCCATTGTCCACAACTTAATTAAACTACAACGTTTAATAGATGACTTCATCTACAAAAAGCAATTCTACATTTGCTATATACAGATAGTGTATTAATTCCTTTTGGCTTTATGCCTAAATTTGTCCATGTAGTGAAACACACATAACTTCTAGCTAGCAAGGTAGATGCATTAGGCTATATATATTAATTAAGGCAGATGGTAACCTAACAAGACTTGAACAGGTACATTTTAAATATTTGATTACTCTTATTTTTAATTTATGAGGAGAACCCCAACATTAATCTTATTCTTTCTTATTCTCATTCTACTGAAACACTCACAAAAATTGCATTTGAAATCTTCCATATTTATACTCATTCATGAAATTAAAATTCCAAGTTAAATTTATACTTTCATAGAATCAATTAGATTTAGATTTTATGTAATGAAAAATTATCTTTCTGTCCAGAGTTACAAAAATGACCCTTACTGTTAAAAATTTCTCCAATGCTTAGAATAACCCACAAATCATGTGCATCAGATAACTCTGAAATATTTGAACCAAAGATTCGTGGGGAACAAACCCAAGACTTCAGCCAAAAAATGACAATAATTGTGTGGGTTTTGAACACTCTTACTGGCAAACACAAGCTATACAAAGAATATTCTAGACTTTGGCAGCTGTGAGGAGTACTGGACAATATTGAGATGCAACCAAGGAAAAAAAGTTATAAAGAAAACCAAGGAATGAATGGTACATGCTTTATTCTAATCATTCCCACTTTATAACATATAGTCTACATGAGGGGAACTTCCAATAAAGGGGAAATCAAAATCTTTTTTATTGTGTTATTCTTTTCAATGTTTTATGTGATTTCTTTAAAACCCAAGATTTGCTTTCTTTGGGACCCATATATTTAAAAAAAAACACGCAGGTGTTGTCCATGATGGGGCTCAGTATGGAACAGTAGAAGCATGTCAAGCCAATTTGAAGGGAAAAATATATATGTAAATATGAGTTGTACTGACAACTTCATGTACTATAATTGAAACAACCAGTCACATGGAGAGAGTGAGCTACACATAAAGAGAGGCTATTCAGGGGAAATAAAAAGCTGTGTTTGTTGTTCTTCTGTTGCTCCACAGGCAGACAAGGCAATGGATGTGCCCTAACAGAGCCTGCATTCCAAGTATAAACCAGACAGATCTCATATGTGACATGTATAATATATATATGTATATAATATTTAAAGTCTTCAAAGCTATAACCATAGTGGGTGGTGGTGGTGATGGTGTTCTACAGGACACCAGTGGTTCTTTTGAATGGACACAAGGGAATTGAATGAATATACATATGGTGTTCATAATTCCATGGGCATGGTTTTCACATCACCATGTTTATCACTTGTGTATGATATACAGAGTGATTGGAATATAAATGTACTTATTTCTATATTTTATTTGTTTTAAATATAATGTATCATCATAATTATGAATTTGTATACTTGTGCCCTTAGTACTAGAGAGAGAATCATCTATAAAGTTTTAAGCATTATTGGGAATAATATAAAGTATTCTTTCTTCATGCATCCTCTGTTCATTTTATTAGAATTAAATGTTTTTATCAGGAAGAGCAAACTTGAATCCAGAACTCTTTGGGTGAAGAAGGGGCATGGAGTATCTAATAATCTATCAAGAGGTGGTTTAATATCTTCCTAGAGTTCTCAGTCATATTCAACTTAATATGTGCATCTGATCCGGCCAACTTCTTAGGATTTTTTCAGAAAAAAACCTTTATCCCATCATGTATTTCATACTTCCTTTGTAGCACACCAAAAAAAAAAGGATTAATTAATTATATTAAAAGCATTCACGACTTGCTAATATAAGGAAAAGTGAAAAAACATGTGATCACCTCAAAGAAGGCCGGCCGGGCACCATTTTATATGAATTGATTCTTAAATATATAGTTTATGAAAAGGAGTTTGTCTCTAACATGAATATAATGAAAACCTAAGGATGTTAGCCATGTGAGAGGCAACAATAGCAGATGCAATGATGTTGTCTTATTATCTTTTCTTCCCTTTATCAAAGAATGGCATCACATATAGATTCTCCTTGTTAGGGTTTTGAAGGTAGGGTGAGTAATATAATTAATAGGGTGGTCTAATCAATTAATCATGGCTATATATGGTCACCAGCTTCACGTAATCTGACAAACTCATAAAACAGTGAGAGACTCATGAACAAATAGTATGTAAAAGCTCACTAGCTAGTTTTGTGTGTCTTCTTGTGTCTCAAGCCACAATTAACAAACAAATTAATAACACTACTATACGTATCCCCAAAACAAAGTACTATATGTTACATGCACGTATCTATGATAGTGAATAACTACGTAAATCAACGAAGCCAATTTGGATGCATATATGAATGAAGTATGCATATAACCAAATTTATTCTAGATGGGGGTCATTTCGTAGGAAATGAAGATAACTAACATGTTGGTTTGAGTGGCTAAGAATTGATTTAAATATAACATTATCAAGCTAAGCATGTTCAATGAACCAAGAATTGAAGCCATGCATATTCATGCACTCCATGAACTATTTGAAGTTTTGAATATTAAGATTGGAAAGGCCCTCGTGTGCAGTCCTCACTAGTTTTCTTTTTTCTTTTTAAATAAATATACACTAGTTAATTGAAGCATATATATAATTATACGAATTAAAATGTATACACACATACACACATACTAAAGTATTTTTCTTTTAAAAATGAAAAAAATTTACAACTTCATATACTGAGATAGAGTCATGTACACTATAATATGTATCACAATAGTACGCATTATTGCAATGTATGAGGTTACAGACTGAGCAGCAAAATGAACTGAGTATATTAGCATTTTTTAAGCTTTATTCTAAGGTAACGCATGGGGAAGGAAAGTAGAAGTCAATGGTCCACAGTCAACGGTCAACCATATGTGCCACTGTCCATTAAGAAAAAATATACATGAAGCTTGCAAGGTCAAGTATCTTAGATGTCCTTATTTAATGACTTGTTTTTAGTTCTAACAGTGCTTTGGATGTTACATCAAGAGTTAATTAAAATATTTGAAAAATCATACATCAATCCAAATGATTTCAATTCGATTTCATTAATGAAATCCTTCTCAGATCGTTATCAAAAATATAAATTTGGTGATCGATCGTGACAGTTTAATATGCCTTCAGGATTCACAAAAGCTGACCAGTTGACTCCTGTAAAACCTCATTTTGATCTCATCAAAACATGAATTGAAGTAAATTATTATAGTAGCATATCAATATTATTTCAGAAGATATGAAAATTCATGTAAATTAGACTTGGATATATAATAATTAAAATTACATGCAATTTTTGTTCATCTAAATTCAAGATCCCAAAATATATACTGCTTTTTTTGGAGGCAGATTATGATTTTAAAATCACTCTTTTAAATCAAACGAGTTGGATTAATTTCAGAATTGAATCCAAAACTTTGAATTAATCCATTTGTTAAAGTTTAACATATGTACATTAATTAACATAGTGGCATCTCAATCTTTCGGGGTAATTGAAAAGTTATGTATACTAAACATGAATAACTAAAAATAATTAATTGCAGTTTTTTTCCCTCAAATAATACTGTTTTTTTTTCAGATTATTATTATAAGACGTTTATTATTGTCAAATTACTCTTTTAAATAAAATGAGTTGTATTAATTTCAGCATGGAATCCAAATTTCTACAAGTCCGTTTTACAGCTCTGACTAATACATTCTATACTCCATTATCTTCGTATACAAACCACTATGAAATATATATATATATATATATTTAAGTTTAGTTCGTATGGATACACATATCTTTTTTTTTAATATCCTTCATTAACTAAATATATAATTCAAAAGAAAAAAAAATCAAAATGTATGACTCAATCTTTATCAAACTAAGTTTGTTCAAAATAAAGGGTCCCTCTAAATGCAGAAAATATTTGAATGGGGGTTGGCGGGGGTTGGCGGGAGTATACGTACGTGATACGTATCATGTATGAATCGGTCCATGCACGTGCTAGTCCGATTCAAAGTAAGCATGCGCTAATGGAGACTTTAAATATTAATTTATTAATTCCTCTTTGTCAGGTAGCTGACTTAAATTAGGGTTAGATCAGCTCGTGCTCGTCTAACTCTCTGACTACTGTTTTAAATTGATCTAACTTCACTTCTTCTCACCACACTTGTATATATATATATATATATATATATATATATATATATATATATATATATATATAGTTCTATTTCATTATACCACGCACATAATGTATGTACATTATGATTGTGTCGTTCTTGTTGTCGTATTTTAGTATTTTCAATTCAGAACATTTGTTCTTGATTATGTGAAATATAATTTTGTAATCTCACTTTGAAAGTCATATTATAATATAATTTTAGTAGATGGTCGGAAAAAATTGGTCCATTAATGGAACAACCAAAAACAATGATACTCAAAAATATAATAGGTTTGAACCACCCAATGCCTTGGGGATAGGATTTAGGTTTTGTGGATTAGGGAGGCCTAGGGTGGGGTCGGCATGTCGTCTTAGTAGACCTCTCTTCTACTGAGTTAATGGGTCATGCTGAGTTCTTTCCTATTTCATTTTTTTATTCTGTTTCTTTGTCTGTTTTGGGCATTCCTTTTCTTTTAATAATAAAATTAAAACAAAATGTTTGTCATTCTCTCTCTCTAAAAAAAAAACATCTCTAGTTTAACACGGCACCCTTCCCCCATTCAGATATGGAACCTCATCTTCATTTTATCAAAAATGTCGATAGCAAGATTTACTTTCTTCTATAAAAAAACCCATGTAACATACTCTATAATCCTTTGTTTGAATAGAGAAAATATAGGTAGTTATTCTAATATAGAAATTATAACTATATAATAAATCATTTTCTGTTTGGTAGTGAGTGTTTTTAATTATTCTTATTGGAAAACATAATAATAAAATTTTTGTTGTTTGTTAGACTATAGTTATAGATTAAAAGTAAATAAAACGAGGGTGAAAATTAAAAATGATTTGACATGTGAGCCCTATAATTAATAATAAATTATGGCATATGATTTGTCATGTGAAACCCCCTTGTTCCAATGGAATAAATTGGATGGGATAATATAATTTAAGAAATTTTTTAACTTATTCTCACGTGTCAATGAAAGTTAGAAATTTATAAATTATTTTAGGATGCGTTGGATTTCTAGATTCAAGAGCCAAAACAAAACAAATGTGGCATGTCCTTTGTATGATTGTATCCACACATATTCCTCTCATGTCTTCATTCTCCCTTGTTTTTCCCCATTGTAAATCCACACCTTTTAAATCTTGCCTTTTTTTTTTTTGTCCCCAATGATAACCACTCCAAAAAAAAAAAAAAATTCTTGAAAGGTAAAGTCAAATTAATTTTGCCACATTTTTTTCCATTCACTAGCTTTTAAGTACAATGCAAGATCATGTGCATATCTTTCCCTATTGTAAAGTCCAAATAACAAATAAAGTTAGTGATACTATGGCATGCATGCATGCTCACTCAATTGATGAATTTTCTCTTCACAAAAATGGACCACACCGTTGGCCCCCGTAACGGTGGCCGGATGGACTGACCTATGTCCATAATGGTGGTGGTTCATGGACCACGTGTCCGTCTCTATCATCGACAACACATATATCGACGTACGAACCTCCATGCATATGACCTAGCTTATAAGGCTAGGTCCGCCACCACCACCACCACCACGACCAACTCCAAGGATCGAGGTCGGTCTGGGGTCACCATCCCCACAACTGGTGCAAATTGGGGCTGCACCCCACCTTTCCAACCGTCCATCTTAATTGTTCTAGTAGGTCTTTTTAGGACAAAAACAAAAGAGTGGGAAGGGGAAAGAAAAGTTTGTGTTGTTTGTCACATGTGTTTACTTATCTACTGTGTCTAGTGGATCTGTGGGTGGGGGGCTTCATTTGATTCACTTCTTTGATTGACAATCTTTTCTTATCCGGAGGAGGAGATGATATTTGTTTCAAGCCGTTGAAATTATTATATGGATGGATTTCGGTCAATGATTTATATCATCAATACTTGTTTAACTCAATGATTTATATCATCAATACTTGTTTATCTGTCAATAAAAAAATGATGCAATAGACTTCGTAAGAGACTAATTAAAAATGATGTGATGTAATAGATACTTGATGTGAAGGGAAAGTGAATTGCATGGATAGCACATTAGGTCAAGAACATTAATTTGAGATTTTTTTTTAGGTGTTTGTTGTGAGATATATTTGAGTTATGACATTTACAAGTGTTACACAAATCGATGCCTGCCAATTGTGTGTATATTTTTTAAAAAAAATTCATTTCTATAGTATAAAAATACATTTTTGTAAATTTTTAATTTGTGTATATAGAGAATTGTACGCTGAGAAAAAAAAATTGATTTCTCGCACCAAAAATTACGCTGTTTTGAAAATTTGTCATGTATTTTAATAAATCTATTTCTATTTCAATAAAGTTTATTTCTCGCACCACTAATGACATTGTCACATTGGTTCAATAAATCTAGTATCTAATTAAAGGTACAGAATTAAACTAGTTGGTTTTCATTGATTTTTTTCAACCCCTTTTATAATCTTCTGGCATTATCTTTTGTTAAAATACCCAAAAATCACATAAATACCTAAAATAGCCAAATTATCTTTTTGAAAATAAAAAAAATAAAAAAAATTCACCACTATGCCATTGAAATGATCTAACTAATCTTCTCTAATATAATTTGTTACTCTCTTCCAACACCAATATTTAAGATCCTTCTAAAATAAATATTCTTTATCAATATAAAACAGTATCATAAGTCATTTTTTGAATTTATTTGATATTGATAATTAGATCATTTTACATCAAATTTGTAAAAAAAAAAATTAGAATATTTAAAATTTTAAATGATTTTTTTTTGATATTTTTCTTTTTCTCCCTTCTCACCCTAATTTCCATGTGTACGCTAATGCCAAAACCCACCAAATAGAGGCAAACCAATAAACCAAAAAAATCCTAAAATCCACACTCCCTCATCTTTTCTATATGTTATGTTATTGTGAGTGTCTGATTCTAAGGTGACAAAAAAAAAAAAAATTTCCCTTCAGTCCATAATTTTTTATTTCTCCATATTTATCTTTTCTCCTTCTGTGGGGACATAACATGCCATCAAATCGATACCGCCGTGGGATTTAACGCAACTCCTGTCCTTATTCGCCATGAAACCAAAACCAAAAAAATTACAAAACCCCTTCCGGGGACCTACATTGAATTACTATAGTCGTAACGGGTCCCGTAAAAAATTCCTCCCAAACCCCTTCCGGTATACACTTTACTCCATAATTGTTATCGTCACGCCCATGACGGTTAGATGGGGCCGCGTAATGTCATGAGGCGGGTTCATTGAATGGCGCCCCGTACGGGCGTGACGATATCATCGGTTACTCATCGCGAGAATCCAATATATCGTGATACGGTATGTTCATTTTTCTCGGGATACGATAAATTTGCGAGATTTTTAACCTCCCCAAACGCGCCCGTGCGCGCCTGATTAAAAGGAAAAAGCGTTTAACGAAACCGACGTGTTCACGTTTGTTTATATATTTTTTTTTAATTTTTTCTTGTTTTTGGTTTCAAAACGAAATCATTAAAAAAAAACAAAAATTAAATAAAAACATCCGCTTCGGTTTGAATTCTTTAATAGGTCCTCTTTAATGGGAATGCAAATATTAAATATGTTTTAAAACAAAAGTAATGCCTACCATTGCAGTGACTGCTGTTCCCTTTTTAAAAACACAACCTTAATATTAGTACAAAGAAATTTATGCCATGCAGTTCTGGCTGTTTCCGTGATCTCATCACTTATACTTTCCTTTTAATTTTTTTTTCAATAAAAAAACTATACTCAAATAAATGAATTACTTGAAATAGCGAAAGAGAATGATATATTCATTACTGAATGACTCTCATCAACCTTAGCCTATATACAACCCTCCCTCCAAAACAGGGGGGAAAAAACCCACACATCCAAAAAAAAAAAAAAATTGGTTTTTCTCCCAACCAAAAATCAGTAATACAATACATAATTTCAAAATAAAAAAATCAGTAAATAAAAAAAATTAGAATAAACCCCCCCCCCCCCCCAACAATTTTTTTCTTAAAATAAAAAAAAAAAAAAAACCAGCCCTTGTTGTAATCAGATCACCCACCACCAACCTTGATAGAGATCAACGGCTCCTGTCCCTCCACGTCAGCACAAACCACAACCGGCACGACCTCCCCAGCTCCGCACGTCAGCGCCTGAGCCCGCTTGGCCTGCGCCTCCCAGTCAGTGGACCCCACGACGTAAAGCATCAGCCCGGCGCAGCAAACCTGGGCCGCGAGCAAGCCCATCCACAGCCCGCAGAACCCGAATCCCAGCCCGAACCCCAGCCCGACCGCCACAGGCATCCCCACCAAATAAAACGCGCCTAGGTTCACGTTCGCCGCCACCGACGGCCGCGCCGTCCCCCTCACGACGCCGCACCCGACCGTCTGCGGGAAGTTCCCGAGCTCGCAGAGCCCCACGATCGGCAGCGCGAGCGACGTCAACCGTAGGATCTCCCCGTCGGAGGTGAACATCCTCCCCCAGACGTCGCGCATCCCCGCCGCGAACCCCATCGCTCCGAAGCCGAGGGCGACGGACGCCAGCACCGAAACGTGGGCCGAGACTTTGGCCCGCGCGGGCCGGTTGGCGCCCAGTTCGTTCCCGACGCGGGTCGAGACGCCGAAGCCGAGGGAGGAGGGGAAGACGTACGCGAGCGCGGTGGTTTGGATGAGGACGCCCATGGACGCGACGGAGGATTTCGGGTCGGGGAGGAGGCCGCAGAGGACGATCATGAACTCGTACCACCACCACTCGAGGCAGACGGAGACGCAGCTCGGGGCGGCCAGACGGACCAGCGGGGCCCAGCCCGAGAGGCACTCGCGGGCCGGGGGCCAGCCCAGGTCGTGGCGCGCGCGCGCGTAGAAGAAGAGACAGAGGAGGAGGACGAAATTGGAGGCTGCGGAGGCGGCGGCGACTCCCGGGAGACCCAGATTCAGGTGCGTCGTCAGATAATAGTTGATGGGTATGTGAACGACGGCGGCGACGGCGGCGGCGGCGGTGAGGGGACGGGTGATTCCCTGCGAGCGGAGGTAGATTCGGATTGGGTGGATGAAGGAGAAGGAGAGGAGGTCAGGGAGGGAGAAAAGGAGGTAGTTTTGGGCTAAAAATGTGATCTTCGGGTCCTGACCCAATAAAAGGAGGATCTTTGACATGTTGAGCCAGCAGAAGGAGATGGGGAGGGAGCAACAGAGGAGGAAGAGAATGGAACGGTGGAGGGTCAAAGAGAGGAGCTTTGGGCGGCGGGCTCCGAAGGCTTGGGAGCAGAGTGGGTCCATGCCGAGGGAGAGGCCGGAGAGGACGGAGTAGCCGGTGATGTTGGCGAAGGCGACGGCGAGGGAGCCGGAGGCGAGTTGGAGGTCGCCGAGGGAGCCGAGGAAGAGCATGGAAACGATGGAGCGGGAGTAGAGGAGGAGACCCATTAAGGCTATGGGGAAAGAGAGGTCGAAGAGTGACTTGGCCTCTGTCAGGGGGTCGTCCAATTGTGGTGGGGGGGTTGGTTTTTGGAGGTGGGGGTCTGGGTGGGTTTTTGTCAGGGAGAGGAAGGTCAGGTAGAGATCCGACGGAGGAGGGGGAGGAGGTGGTGGTGGTGGTGGGTGGTTGTGGTGGTCGTCGTTTTTGTCTCCGGCGACGGCGGCGGAGGTGGTGGTACACATTGCTGGCTCTGTTTCTATGAGAGGGGGTGTCCGGGGTGATGTGCGAAGGACTATTAATACGGTTTTTTGGGGGGTTATGAAAGAATGAAGTCATACAAATAGTGACAGTGTTGGATTTTTCGAAAACTCTTTATTTTGTTTTTAGTTTTATTTTATTTTATTTTATTTTCGTGAATTAGTGGATATATTATATATAATAAATATAAGGGAAAAATCCATATAACCCCCTGTAAACTAATTGAAATCCATATAACCCCCTGACTTTCCTTAAAATCCATATACCCCGCTAAAAAAAACACCTAATAAATCCAAATAACCCTCTATTAAAATTTAGGCTTATAGATGATGAATATTTCATGAATATTATGTTCTATTAATTCTAGTAAAACACAGTATATAAAAAACATTTACAATGTGTTAAAAATGCGAAAAATCTTCTATAAATAAAAATTATACCCTTCCAGATAGGGTTTTATAATATATATAGAAAGGGTAAAATCGCTATTTTTATAGTATTTTTTGTATTTTTAACACATTGTAATGTTTTTTTAGTATATTATATTTTCAGTCATGGTTAACCAAACAAAATATTCACAAAATATTCATCATCAATTAACGAAAATTTTATTAAAATGATTATTTATATTTACTAGGTTTTTTCATGGGGTTATATAAATTTTAAGAAAAATTACAAAGTTATATGTATTTCAGTCAGATTTCAAGGGGTTGTATGGATTTTTCCCTAAATATAAATGTAATTTGTGCTATTGGGACTGCATGATTGAGATGCACGAACGAGACCATGGATAATAATAACTGGGATTCTCTGTGACAATAAAATATTTTGGGAATAATAAATTATTGTTAAATTTTATTTGAGTGATGAAGGTTGGCACGTGTGGGGGAGGGTTTCTACGTGTGAAATTTTTTTTTTTTTTATATATATCGGAGGGACCTCGTGGCTGATTTTATAATCAAGCTGAAAAGGCTACCTCCGCATGTTTATTCCGGTCCCACTAAATTTTTTTTCGAATAATCGCCAACAAACAGGTGGGTAAGTCAGCGTCAAGATTCAAACCCATGATTTATCGGTAACACCGCTAAACCCTGAACCGTTGTGCTATGATCACTTGGGGACAAACTTTTTATTTTCAAGTACATATAAACTATTCTATTTAGTGATTGATCTCTCTCATTTTTGTGTTTCATTTTAAGTCTTCAACTTCAAACGACTTTCTCATAATTAGTCTCCGCATAAAACGTCCTTCTATTTAGGACAAATGAATAGTTAAAATTCATAAACTAAACCCCCAATGAAACCAATTTTAACATTTGGGTTCTGCTACCTAGGCCCCAGAAATTAGGTCTCATTTATGAGCTCCAATAGATGGCACTCTCTCATTGGTTCCCTGTTTGACTTTTTAAAACCACCAAGATGACAATGACATAACTACCATTTATATGATTTTAAAAATTGGCTCTAATTAATTAATATCCTCATTAAATCTGGTAACCGAATCCCAAAAACAGTGCATCATTGAATCCCTCCCCACGGCGTATCATATTTCAAAAATAAATTAAAACTTGGGGTTCTGTTTTGGGCAAAACATACGAACGAAAAAAAATTAACGATATCATGAGATCGTTTCATCAGATCATCTTCCCCAACAAATCGTCAACAATAGCGGAAAAAAAAATTGATTTCCTGCCACAATCGACAATTCGCCGTCGATTTTTTTATTTTGAATGAAAAAATCAATCGATTCGTTATGTTTTTTCACTTTTTATTAAATAATAATTTCTTATCTTCAAACTCATATATGTTATGACTTCCTTCGATTTCGGGTCTCTTGTTGATCCGATTATCTATGAATTTATTTGAAGAATCATTCTTTCAAATACTTGTATCTGATGATCTAAAAAAAATTATTTGAAATCAGAAATTCAGATACATGCACCTAAATCAGAAAAAAATCAACGTCTCTATAATATATTTTGAAATTGTTTTTTTTTTTAATTTTGGTTTTTTATTTTGGTTTGGAAGCATATCATCAATCTCTAATATATTTTGAAATTGTTTATGATATATTCTCTTCGTCTACCAGCATATTTAGATTTAAGGGAATAAGAATTTACCGTTTTCAATTATTTATGATTTACTCGTATCAAATATCTTAATCAGATAATATGTATATGAAAACCTGTTACCAAATGAAAGACTAGGAAAAATTGAAACACATTGTAAACAAATCATGTATCTTAATCATATGAACCTGTAACTGAAAACTTATTACCAATTAAAATTAAATCTGAAGCAATTATGAAGCAGCATGAATCTCATTAGTCAAATTACATGCTATTAGGAGTAGACATGAATCGGAAAGTATAGTGTATGAAAAAATTCAATCTTATATTTTGGAATACTAAGCTATTTTGTAAATCCCTTGCTGCTAATGGATTAATGTTTCAACATTGTATGTATCTGAATCAATTGTGTCTGAAATTGTTGTAAATGACATGTTTCAATCCTTTGGCTCTATCTGAAATTATAAACATCTGGTAGCATTTTTTGGTGTGTGTTCTTGCTATTTTTATGTATCTAAACTATACATGGTATATCTGGTTTTGATTTCTCTAATATTTGTTTGAAACTCTTGATTTAACTTTACGATACAAATGTATCCTAATTAACACAAAAGCCCAAAAAGACAGAATTGTTGAACCAAGAAGAAACATGACATACTATCCCCAGTATAGATATATTGTGCACATGATATTCGAAACATTTGCAATATTGGATTTGAGTCAAAGGCATTCATGATTCGAAGAACTCCATTCTGGAATTTATTCAAGTCATTCATCAATCGATCATATGATTACATCAAAACAAAGAAACCCATTTTCGTCCTTTTTTCCATTGACCATGGCAATGCCAAATCCAACATTGTGAGCAAAATTGTTAGAACCAAAACATATACCAACAGATGGAATACACTGATCATCACAAGCTACTTTCGCTTATACATTTTGCTGATCAGCCATATCAAACAATTCCTTTGACAAATAAGTTTCCATAGGACATGAATAATTAATGTCATCCAAATGAATTCAGTCGTCACATGTGTCCACAAAATCACCATCATTACCTGGTGAGAATAACAGTATCAGTAACATATTATCAAATTACGATACAATAAGGTATCTGAAAATCAAGTGTACAATTATGATCTATGTGCTACTGAGCACTGCACAGAAAATTCATAAAGGGTATTCAAAATACCAACAATAGACAGTTAGATATTAATCAGATATACATTAATTAAATCCATGAAAATATAAATAACAATCTTCGAAATGGGTTGAATATCAAATTCAAATACAGATGTATCTGAAATATGAGTTATCAAATACAAAATGAGTAAATGTGCTATGAATTTGAATATATTGAATCTAAATGAGTCGAACAATGCTGATAAAAAGCTAAAAAATAATGAATGACACATTAATCATAATTATACACAAACACACAATCATAAATCAATTGTACATATCATACCTGGTAAATAACAATGCATATAAATTAATATACAGGCCATGTATCTGAATTCAAGTAACATTCAAATTCAAACACTTGTATATAATAATTTAAAGGAATGTAAAAAAAAAAGAATGAGGAATCAAAATCAATATAATTAATTTAGATCGAAATAACTAGCCTGAATGGATCACCATTATATGCATAACAAATTAGTCCCCAATAAAAATAAATGAATAGAATTCTTCTCTTCTCCACCAAACAAACTGAAACAAAAAAATTCGATGTATGTTTTTAGATCCCTCTGAAAATTAAAAATTGCAATATATTGTAATTTTCAGAATCCAAAAAACATAACTTGGATGCATTGATTTCTGTTTGAATCAGATTCACCAACCAGATCTGAAATAAAAAATCAAATTCATATTGGTTTTCATATCATCCGATCATAAAAAAATTAATGTAAAATTCAAAAACATATCATCCGATCATAAAAAATCGATACATCCAGAAAAAACTAACCTAGATGTATCGATTTTTTATCGCACCAGAAACAGATCAAATGGAAAAAAAAACATTGATTCACCTCCGAATCAAAAACTAAATTCAGATTTGTGTTCCTGTCATGTGATCGTGATCATGAAATTCAAATCGCTTAGAAAAAAACGCTAATTCATATCGTAAAAAAAGAGAGAAAATTGTGAAATTGAAATCAAATTAAAAATAAATATTCAAAAACGGAAAAGTATCCAAATCATAACTACCTCGAGATTAATAGAGGTGGTTATGGATTATTAAAACAATTAAATAGGGAGGGGGTATAATAGGTATTTCAAACTTGCCACCTCATGAGGCTTGAGATGGGGTCTACAATTTTTATAATATGTATATCGATTTTCTAGTTCAATTTATCTTCAACTTTCATCATATGATATTTCAAATCGATGATGGTGTGCAATGATATAGCCAAGATTATATAACAATAAGGGAAAATCTCATATACTTCATGAATAAAATATTAAATAAAAACTAAAAAAATAGTAGTTTAAATGTATAAAAAATAATTATATAAATATGTTAGATTTTTATAAAATCATTAAATCTCTAAATAAATAAAAGTTTAGAACCGTGCAAAATAAAATTTTTCATTGACTACATTCAAATTTTTCAATGGCATCTAAATGTTTAAATTTAAAAATCTAAACATACTTAAAATATATAATTTAATGTCTCAAACAATATCTAATTTAATATTAAAAAATTTCGGAAAGAGTGAGTATATGCATTGTTGAATAACATTGAAATTGTCATTGAATACATAACAATACAAATGCAGTTTTGATTTATATATTTTAGCAAATATTTTGTATTTAAGTTCTAAATATCAAAATACTTACTCATACGGACATTTTATTCTGGGGAATAAAAATGAAAGAGACAATTGAAATTGGGGACTTAAAAAAAAATATTAAAAAGGGAGGGATTGATCATTAAAGGACATAGGGATTTAAAAATAAAATTCCACCCCCCTTCCTCTTTCTTTTTTTTTGTTGGCATGTATATGCGTGAGGAGTTAGTTTAATATTAATTTATAAAAAGATGGATTTAATGTTGGCTTGCAAAGTCCTTCACACAGTAGATCAGACCAGGTTAGGCAGCCTAGGGTGAGAGAGAGAGAGAGAGAGAGAGAGAGATTTATGAAGTTAGAACTTAGAAGTAACAATGTATGAAGTAGCTGTCATTGGATATATAGAATCAGTTAGGTTACTTTGGTATCTTGAGTTCGAGAAGATACTTATATCTGATTGTTAGACCAAATTTTTTCTATTCCAAGTCTCATAAGATGACAGTTCTTTTACACGCATCTTGCACACATTTTAATTTTTTAAAATATATATAAAAATTAAAATATATTTTTTTTAGAAGAAATGAATTATATACCTGATTAATTAATCCTTGCACAGTAATCTTATCTTATCTTACTTCAGATTGTCATGTTTTAGAAGAAGTAGGGTTAATCCCCCCACCTTTCACCTTCCCCTCCCCCCAACAAAAAGAAAAAAAAATTCACGACCCATGATAAAGAGATTAATGCAATTTTTAAACTTTTTAATAGATTTTACTATGAAATGGTTTTTGCTAGATGTTATTGCAAACAACAAATTGTGGTAAATATTTATTGTATAACATATTTGGATAAAAGAGGGTATGTAAATTGATACACATTATAATCATCCACTCTGCAATCCCTACATTTCGTGACATTTTAAAAAGTAAAAACATATATATACATATATATAATTCATTTAAGTACATATTTATTTTTGTTTGTAACAAATACATCATATAAGATAAATATATAAATTAAATATTCTTTTGAAAAAAAATAAAATAATAAAAATTGATTCCTAAAAAGCTCACTTTTCTTTGTTTTTTCAAAAATCATACATTTTATTTTATTTCAAAAATCATACTTTGAAAAAAAATAACATAAAAACAAAAAATGTAGTTAATCATGTATCTTAGAAACTATTTGGTAACATAATTGTGCTTTTTAATCTATGTTCGTGACATATCTTGAATTGTACCAAAAAAAGTGCTACAAATCAACATAAAAAAAAAGTATATTAGTCATTCAATATCTATCGCTTCGCATGCATGGTATCATACGATCAAAAGTTTAAGCAGGTCAATTATCCAAAAAATATTCGAATCCACTAAAATCCGTGTTCAGAAAGACAAAAAAATTATCTGATTTTAGAATATCGAGAGTGTGCAATGTACTTGGTAAAAAAAAATCACAATGCAACATATTGTGATATTATATATCTTTGTATTATAAATTGTTCATATTCATTATTTGAATGATTAATTGTAATTTTTAAAATTTTAATTATCTATGTATGATGTATGGAAAAGATGAGAAACCTCTTCAAATCTTGATTCTAACTGTTTTATCTATCTAATATGTCCACTAATCACACAAATTAATCATAAATAGACATGTTTATCAGATAAATATATTTATCCAATCTAATAATATCATATCCGAAAAATTTTCGACAAGATTAAGTTATCCATTGAAAGACACTAGATTGGGCATCTCTATTGACACCTCTTGAATTTATTTGCACGTACCATTAAATGGGCATGAGAACCCAAAATCCATTTAAAATAATTTAATTTGCACACCATTTGCAAAACTAAAATTCTTTTGCACCCCCCTCAATGCCACTTATAAATTTACCTTTGTCTTATGCATAAGAGAAAACAAATAGGAGGGGGAGGAGATGGTGAACTAACTAGAAGTTAGCCCCGTTTGGATATAGAATTAAGTTATTCTAAGGTATATGACTATTCTAATATAATTAAGGATAAATTAAACTTTTGTTTTATTGCATTTTAACTTATTAGTTGGGAAATGTAATAATAAAAAACTTTTATTTGGATAAAATGTGAATAAGGCATGGATAATAATTTATAAAAAATGAAAAAATGATAATAATTAATTGACAATTGATTTATAAAAAGTGTTGACGGTTGCTTTAACAGTGAGCATACATATTCTTTTGGGCAAAATAACCAATAATAATTTAATTACAGTGGTTGGTTAGAATCTACATACCATTTTATCTCATTTATTCAAGCCCTCCAAACACTCATTTTGACGCTATTCTGACTAGGCCTTATTCTAGATCCAAACGGGGGTCTTTATCCCAACATTAGGACTAGTTTGACAAATGGATAAGTGTTAGGATAAGGGGTAATTATGAGGGTAAGTGAGTGGAAGAACAATTTATCCATATTTGGTATAAAAAATAATCGAGATAAACTGCAAACAATCACGCTTTCATTTAAAACGTAATACCTTATTTAGGAAACAATCACGCTTTGAGTTAACCGCGATCAAATATTTATTAAACAATCACAGATTTAAGTAAATCGTGATTTTTATGGTATCAAAGATCACGTTTTACTAAAAACTGTAATTATATATATTATAAAGATTATGGTTTTTTTTAAAAAGTGATCATAATTATTACGATCACGGTTTTTTTAAAAGCGTGATCAAAACAACCCTTGAAATGAAAATTGGAATATTTTGTTTAATCTAAAGGTTGGGATACCATTTATCCCTATTTTTTATAACAATTTTGATAAATATAAATATGAATAAAATTGATTAATTTTTTATCCTCTAAAAATAGAACAACTTATTTAAAAATCGAAGGGCGTGCGTACAATCAAATTCTAGGGGTGTAAATAAGACATCCGTTTACAGTCGTACCCGAATAGGGTCCACTGATGGCGGCTTATATCAATCCAAATGTCTGGGTCCCACTCAGATTAAGGGTGCGTTTGGTTGCGCGATTGCGCTGCGATTGCGATTACAGGAAGCTGCGTTTGCAATCGCGCATCCAAGCAGTTTTGTAATCGCAGTTTTAAACCCAGCGATTGCAGGCAAATAGTGCCCAAAAACTGCGATTTTAAAAAGCTGAGAAAGTGAGCTTTCTGCGGAATCAGGTTTGCAATCGCAGATTCCTACAAAATCAATTTTGCAATCGCGCAACCAAACGCACCCTAGGGTGTGTTTGGTTGCACGATTGCAAAATTGATTCTGCTGGAATCTGCGATTGCAAACCTGATTCTGCAGGAAGCTCACTTTCTCAGCTTTTTAAAATCGCAGCTTTTGGACACTATTTGCCTGCAATCGCTGGGTTTAAAACTGCGATTACAAAACTGTTTGGTTGCACGATTGCAAACGCAGCTTCCTGCAATCGCAATCACAGCGCAATCGCGCAACCAAACGCACCCTAAATCTATTTCATCAAATCTCACTCTCTTTTTCACTTCTTCGTTTCTCAAATTTTTTTATTCTTTTTTCATTTTAAGATCGTACGGTTGAAAATGACCCAATCCCGTGGTCCAGATTGATACAGTGTTTTTATTTTTTTTGACGATATCGTCACTCCCACCATCATCACTGTCTACACCCGGTCGTGACCGGCTATTGCCAGTTATGAATACAAGTGGCAATAAAAACGAGTGCGATTTGGATGACACGTGTGAACGCGCACGTGTGATCTTCCAGCGCATCCGATCTGGTCTAGGCTGGCGAATGGTTTGTTCTCATTGGTCCGTTCGATCTTGGTCTGTCACTGGTTGATGTCAGGTGCATTGCACGTATAAACATTTGGGGGAAGTCGTGTCTATGAAGTATTTGAGAAAAATGTGGCAATTTTTAAAGTCAAAAGTACAAAAAAAAATCAAATCAATTCTAGTCCATTAGAGCCATTGTGAGTTGTGGAACTAAGGACCCTTTGAAAGTGAGTTCCCGATGCCTGTTCTTTAGAAAGCAATCTCACGTTTAGAAGGCGTTGTTTCTGGGAAGTTTGAAATGTGACGTTTTAATTAATGAAACACAAAAAATGTTAAGAATGACATGTTTGTCGTTTTCTAGTTTGGATCTATCAGTCTCTATTTAAACGTGGATCTAAACTAAACTTAAAATTATTGAAAATTTGATTTTGACCAAGTATACTTTGAAACAAAATAATGTTCGGTTCCACAAATCCATTGAAATGGATAACCACTTAATTGCGTAAATGAATGTACTTTATTTACATTTTTAAAATCGATTTAGAGGGAATGAGAAATTAGATCCAATTTTTACCAGAAATGTGGTGAACTTAGTTGTTGGTTGAGAGGAAAAACTTTAGTCTCATGTTGGAAAATTGTTAAAAACAAACTGTTGAAGGCACCTCACTTTTTAGTGAAGGGTAGGATTAGCCCAAAACACACACGTGTGCGCACTCAGTTTGATTCAACTTACACTAGTTAAATTTTTTTCTTAGTAAAAATTTATTTATATTATTTTGGTCTCAAACTTTTTCCTATTCCCTTTAAGGAGTGCATAGTGTTGAAGCGCAGTTATTTAAAGGGCTCTGCATGCTATGAAGAGTTGTGGTGGAACTGCACCGTGGAAGATGTGTTTTTTAAGATGTGTAAAATCAATGTTAAAAGAATAATTCACCAAGAGATGTTAAAAGAGTTTTTCTAAATTTTAATTAGTCAGAGTTTTTAAAAGATTTGAAATTTAATCAATTCATCATCGAAATTTTAAAAAGAATTTACATTAATTTATACTGAACAACTTGAATGTTATATAAAAATGCATTAAAATTATAATTAACACATTTTTATTCATATTAAATCTTTATTATAAATAAAATCATACTTGCTATGCTATCATGATATTACAAAAAGACTTGTAAAAAATAATAAGATTTAAAACTTGATAGCAGTAAAAAATTATAGAATATAGTATATATTATATTATTATAGTGTGTGTTGCTGCGAAACAGATTGAGTATATGAACTCTCTTTTTTTAGACATTGAAAAAACAAACATTTAGGGTGCATATGGAACACAGTTTGAAAAACAACTTTATAGCCCATTTGGATGGGGGAATAAAGGTGGAATGAGGGGGATAAAGAGTTATAGTTATGCAGAATTATGTGAAAATAAATTGGTATTTGTATTTCAAGTCCCCAATGGAATTGTATTATTCTTCGATTGGTATAAGGGGATCCACTTATTAAATCATACGTCATTACATCAAATCATCTGTTATCACCTCTTATACATCAATGGGGCCCACATGCAAAATCATTTTTGACATCTTATTCACATTTATTATTCATCAAGCAAACACTTCAATCTTTATTATTACGCACAACAAAACATAAAATCATGTATTCCATTGATAAAATCAATAATTCCTGGAATAGGTATAAAATCCCAAAATAGCCTATGCATTTATCCAAACAGGCCCATAAGCTTCATACACGCTTTTTAGGGTGTAATGATGATTACTATTTTTTAATTAATTAAATAATCATGTTTGTTGTTGACAACAAAAACTGTTTTTGTTGGAATAAACACAGCTTTCGAAGGCACATTTTTTGATGTAATGATGATGACAGATTTTTAATTAAGTAGATTTATTTGATAACTTGTAAGATTTTTAACTTTTAAAGAAGATAGAAACAAACTCCATCGAATTTTCAAACGAAACATGCTATAAAGGAAAATATTAGACTTAGGGTTACGCGATTGCGATGACAGGAAGCTGCATTTGTAATTGTACAACCAAATAGTTTTACTGTAGCAGCTTCCTGCACACAGATTTCAGATAAATGGTATAAAAAATTATGATTTTAAAAAATTAAAAAGTAAATTTATTACAAAATCAATTTTTAAACTTTAAAAATGAAAATGAGTGTAGAATTAATTTTACAATCGCGCAACCAAAAGCATCCTCAGTCACGTTGGGAGTACTCCGGACACCTGTCTTTTAAAACCTACTTTATTATTAATTGCATGCATATATTTTCGCGTTACGTAAATCAGCTGAGGTAAACCAGAAATTTTTTTTTTTTTTTTTTTGGGTACAGTATACACGTTTTACGGACAATAGTTGACCGTACGCAGGTCCATCGATCGGATTGGACGGCCTAGATCGTACCATCTGCGAACTACGAACGCGTAAAAAAAAAAAAAAAAAAAAAAAAGTGGGCCCATATTAAATGAAGACTGACATGACGCAACAGGCGGGGGTGGGGCCCAGAGCGGGTTTTAGTGGGGATAAACCCCGGCAGACGGAAGGAAGGAGACATGCCCACCCTTTCGTACGCACTTTCCACTACCATACGCCATTCCCATCTCTGCTATCGTGCGCCTCTGTCCCACCCGGGCCCATCTCGACCGTCCCTTTTTTTAGCCGAACCACATGGGGCCCACACCACGTTCTTCTCTTCCGCCCACGGAAATTACGGAAAAACAAAGGGGAAAACTCCCCGTGATTGAAGTTCATGTAATCTAGTCCGTTGTAAACGCCAATATAAATTTAAATAATTTAAATTAAAAAAAATAGATCTTAAAAATAGATTTTTCTACCGACACTTTTATTCATTACTGGGTTACAAGTCCGAGTGAAGGATGAGATGATATAAAGAAGAAAAAAAAGAACAATCATGACACAAAAACAAAATACGCGAGGGGTTTAAATGATTAGTAAGCGTGATATCTATCAATTACTCCAAGAGCCTCCCCCAAGCAACTCTATGTCACTACAATGTGATGTCCAAACAGTCTCTGTCGAGAGAAATCTCCCGAACCCCTGCAATCCATCGTCTCCATTCCATGATAGAGAGAGACACCATCTCCCACATGTTCTCTACGTAGACCTGTGAGCCCATGAAAATCGCTTCATTCTTTGTTCTCCAAATCGCCTATGAGACCGCCGGTATCACTGATCGGATAATGATGTTGACAAGTCTCGAGTTATCAGGTCTACAGAGAGACTTCTCCGCCTCCCACATGGACCCGGTGTCAACGAATTTAAATAATTTCTTGGGTTAAGTTTTTGGTAATAAATGAGTAATATTATTCATGATTAATTATAGATGAAAATAGTATGTTAAAAAAATCTTGTATTATGCTCAAAAATAAAAAATTATGATTTTATTCGAATGGTTAAAATTGTTATTTTATAGATGATTTTTTACATTTTTAACATATTATAAGGGTTTTTTTGATACATTGTGTTTTCATATAAAGTTTAGTCAAATGAAATATTCTCATAATATATTTTTTTGTCAACAAAAGTTTAACTTCGGGGATTATTTGAATTTATATATGCTTTTAGGGGTTATGTGGATTTTATATAGTTTACAAGGGGTTATTTGAATTTTTCCTAGTGTTGATACTCAAAGTCTGCTCTACATCATCCTCTACGGTCTCATACAATGTTATAATAGTACAATAAGAAGGATTTACACATGTTATGGTGTTACTATCTAGGATCATTATAAAAGTTTGTGTATTGGAAATCTTTTATCTCTTTTGTTTGATAATTTATTTTTTATTAATGCAAGTTGGTGTTTTATTTTTAAAAAAAAAATATTTTTTTTATAAATACATAATAAGACTAAATTTTTTGAATTTTTTTATAAAATTTATTTATAGAAAAACCTCCGCGTTTTTTCATGGTGTCACGTGAGAGTTATTACCGCATGTCAACACTGACACGCGTCACCCAATGGGCTTTTTCTTTGCAAGTATAATTATGATGAGGGCGCAATTATAGCCATCCTACTCATCCCATAAAGAAACTGATTTATCTCATATCTAACCCAACACACAATTTCGACATAGACGATGTCTTCTGTGTTTAAGATTAATCAGCATAGATCATGTCAATCGGGAACCAGACACCTTATTGTCAGTTCAATATAGACGATGTCTTCTATATTTAAGGTGATTCGACATGTATTATGTCGATTGTGAATGATAATGTATGTATGATGTAACAATTTTTTTTGCTCTACATTAATACACATGTATATAATAACCGATATTCATTTAAGGTGTATGGCAATTGTTTTTTGCGGTGACGTCAACCGGCAAAAATATTGGAGAGCTGAAATGTGTTGAATGAATCATTGACCTTCATGAACAAAATCAAGCAAAGTGATATGTGGCCATTGGTTATAAAATATCAATCACAAACAATATGTATCCTACTTTTATTTTCTAGATTTTTGAGATAAACATGTTGGTGATTGTATCACAAATATTATAATTTAATAAGATTTGATTACATCAAAAATTTTAACACTTTATTATCAAAGTAAATCTAAGTTGTTAATGTAATAGTTAATCTAGTATCAATTTGTCAACAGTAACTACATCGTTCACAAATCAGAAATTTGTTGTTTTTGTTCGACATAATCCATGTTGAACTAACTTAAACACATAAAACATCATCTATGTCAAACAAAAACGGACAAATGTTTTTAATTTCCGATCGACATGTTACATGTCGAACCATCTTAAATAAAAAAGACATCGTCTGTGTCGATTTGGAATTAAAATGTGACTAAGATTTTTGGTTCCCAACGATATGATCCATGTCAAACAATTTTAATCACAGAAGACATTGTTTACGTCGAACTCGTGAGTTTGATTAAATATAAGATTTTTATTTAAATAAATGGGGTGGGTAGGATAAGTAGTGGGGTGGCTATAACCGCACCCTTATGATGATTCAGATCCTTTTTTAACATAACAAAATTGATTTGGAACATTGAAGACCAATTGATATTATCAACATTCGAAAAAATTGTTTACACAAAATTCGAAAAAATACGTTAAAATGCAATGTAATAACGTAAGAAATTATGATTCATAGGATTTCACAGAAATTCTATTAGTTACTTTGTTTGAATATTACATTTGATAAACATTTATCTTCTATATAATAACTCATACTAACGTGGGAACAAATCAAGATTTCAAAGATCTAAGACTTGATAATTATGAAAAAATATAAAATATATCATTTATTTTCATTTTAAAAATGATTAATATGTTTATATATGTCATATTAATGTTATAATATATAATATTATTGTATTCACATAATTGTTTTTTTAACGTACAATTACTATCACATAAAATTTTTGAATAATTTGTAAAATTAACTGTGGAATTATTTTTAAACAACTGATTAAAATTAAAAACAAATCCCAGTAAGTAGGAAAAAGGAAAATAAATAAAATTAAATGAAAGAAGATAAAAATAGCACATAAAACAGAAATAAAAACAAAAAATATGAAAAATCAGATAGCCAATAAGAACAATTTTTTCACCATTATTGTGAACACATAAATAGTTTACAATTTGGGGGGGGGGGGGGGGGGGGGGGTGGTTGTTGAGGTGGAGGGTAATGTTTATACATGATGTTTTTTGTCTTCTCATGACAGGGTGAAAACAAAAGCCCCAATCTTTAATGAATGAATGAAAATTGGATGAGAACGGATTTTATTTATTCATTCTTGGAAGTTGGAACTACTGTATTTGAGGGTAAACAAGGGGACATGCACGGTTTAGTCTTATCCAAAGACAGGGGGCACTGTTTGGATGGAGCTGGATAACAGTTGGAGTTTGGTGGTGGGGGTGGTGGGGGGAGACAGTGATTTTTTTTTTTTTTTTTTTTGTGTGGGAATAATAGGCCCCAAAAGCAGAGCAACAGGTGGGAGATGTGATTTTGATGTTAATTTTTTCCTTCCAAAAACATAAAATTCAAGTTTTGCTTTACATGGATAACATTTCACTGAAAAATGAAAATCAAAGCAACCATTTGGTAATATTGAAATTGTTTTACAAAAAAATTAATTCCTTGTTTGTTATCCAAGAAAGTTTATTAGAAATTACTTTCTAATCTAAATAATCAATTTAAATATTTAATAAATATTAATAAATAAATCTATCTAATCTAATCTATCTTTTTAAATATCTAATAAAAAACACCCAAACCTATCCATTGTTTTAAAGGTTAAATAAAGTTACAAAAAAATAAAGAGTAATTTATTTTTTATACAAGATAATATTTTTAAAAATAAAAAAATAAAAAAATCTACAAAAGAATGAGATAATATTTTTTAAAATATAATAATCATTAAACGCTTCCAATTTCAAGATATTCTATAAAACAGAAACATTATGATTTGTTGATTCGAAATAATTTAGTATATCCTTTTTTTTTATCAAAAACAAAACGAACACCCATTCAAATCCTACACAAAAGACCTTTATCAATTGATAACGTGATTTTAGGATTAAGTCTCCGTTTGGTTCGTGTTATTCTGGGATAAATTTTATTCCATATGAGACTACCAGGAAAGTTCATAAAATTCAGTGTTTGATTGGTGGTAATATTGATGGTAATTGTGGGCCCCATTGTAATTAAAATCTATCCATGTGAGAAAATATGGTGAAATCAGATTCTCACCATTTGTGATGGTAATCTCAAATTCACCAGGAACTATAAATTAAGTTATTATTATACCATTTACAAATTAATAAAATTACTATGTATATCCTTTCTGAAATAAATAGCTTCTTCTTTTTTTTCCCACCACCCGTATAATGGGTTTATATAGTCATTTTGATTTTTTAACTAAACAATTATGTTATAATATTTATATGTGATGTACAAAATCTTAACTGTATATTAGATATTAATTTATATTTTTAAATTTGGTTTTTATTTTTGTAGATGGGTTTAGATATTATTATAATTGGTATAATATATGATGTGTGATGTGGATTTTGGCTTAAAGCAATATCTCTTAATCCTAACTAATAAAATTGGTTATTTAATTTTTAGGGGAGTTCATAATATTCATCTGACTTAGAAAAATTACTATTATTATATGTTTAATTACATAATTGGTTATTTTATGTATTTGCATTCATTAAATGTTTATAAAAATATTTATAAAAAATTTATTTATTTTTATAATTGTGATATAGATAAACAAATAAATTTTACAAGTATATAAATAATATTAAAGGTATTTTAGATATTTAAATCAAATTCCTTATCATTTTTCAGGTATGAACCAAACACTTGAAAATGATTTTTTGGAGAAATCCACTGGCGAACCAAACAGTCTGATGGAATCAGGATACCTCGTAAAATAATTCTTTGTAAACTGATTCCTGATAAAGTAATTCCATAAAAAAATGACACAAACCAAATAAGGCCTAATAGTATTTTTGAAAATATATTTTATAAACATTTTGTTACAGAAAGTCAGTTTTTTAAACACATAATTAAAAATATTTTAAAAGATATTATCAAACCAACATTTAGATATTATTTATTATATATTTGAAATATATATAGTCTATTTTGCAAAAAATAAAAAAGAAAATATTATATAACTCTTTCCAATGTTTTTTAATTTTTTTATTATATTTCAAAATATCTTTAAATAATGTTTTTTTAGATATTTTAAAAATATTTATCTTATTTTTTCAAATAAATAAATTATGTTTTATATATTTATAAATATTATGATATTTATCATGATTTAAAACATTTTAATTTTTTTTGATATATCATATAAATTATAATTTTTTATATTGCTATCATAAAAAAAATTTCTAATGAAACTTTGAGAATACATGTGAAGATAAGTGATTACTAGAAAATGGTGTACCTTTCTTTTAGATTGATCTCAACTCATCATTTTTTTTGAAAAGTATGGCATGCAGTGAGTTTTACATTAAAACAAACGCACCCAACCGAGACTGGTGGAGATTGTTTTTCTTCACATAATCTTATCCAGAATAATTTAATATTCTATAATAGATAGTTATTGGAACATACTTTTTTTGTTTGTGATAGAATAAATAATTTTTTGTTCGACTGTAATGTTTTTGTTACTCTCTATAAGGTTTTGTAAAAATAATTTTATTGTTATTTGGTTCATTTTAAATGAATTGAGAATAAATAATAGATAGTAATTTATGTCTATTTAAATGACAATACTACTGATGTGATGTGTTTTTTTAGAGTATGATAATGTTAGGTAAGATTATTATTTAAAAAATAATAAATAACATTTTTAGACATGGACATATATAAACATATAATAGTATTAAACCTTATACTAAATTACACCAACATAGCTATCATGCTTTTATCATTGTAAAACAAATAATTTTTTTTTTTTTTTAATCTATTATTCTTTATTGTGTTTATTATTGGGTTATTCTGCACCCAAAAAGAGAGTCAGTGCTCTGTGTCTGGTGAAGTAAAAGACACGTTGCTGACGATGGTGGTGATGATATCTCATGTTGGAATTTTGTTGGTTGTGTCAGTGTGGGTGTATGCTTTATGTGATTTTCAAATTAACTATGCATGCATGCAGTTTTAGCCTTTTAGGTGGTTGGTTGTAATGTGAATTATGTGATGCAATTACAGTGTACAGAAAAATTTATCAGAAATGTCACTCCATGAATTATTCACGAATCCTGTCAATTCGATCAATATGAAACTAGACGATATAAAAATTAAACTGTACTATTTATAAATCGAACTACACAACTAATTGTTAGGTATATATTTTATTCTTTTATTGAATTCAATCAGCTATTGTAAAAAATATGAATTTCTAAGTATCATCAATATTCAATAGGAGAGTAAAATATATACTCAACAATTAATTGTGCAGTTCGATTTATAGGTTGTGCAGTGCAATTTTCACGTTGTTCAGCTCGATACTAACCAAACTGATCAGATCTGGTCTCATGATTCACCTTGAAGGGTGCACGCAATGGCTTGTGGACATATCAAAAATGAGGGGGACGCGTATGTGGCTCGGAAGGCTTGTCACTAGGCCTGCCAACGGGTCGGGTCCAGACCTGGACCCGACCCGACCCGGACCTGATTACACATGTAATATACCCGACCCGATTTGGACCCGACCCGGTGGACCCGAACATACAAACGGGTCGGGTCCGGGTCCACCCCGCCCCGACCCGTTGGACCCGAGACCCGACAATTTTATTAATATACACTCATATTAGTATTAGTTGACCCATAATTTTATTTCTTAGTTATCAAGTTACAAGTATAAGTGTTTATTGTTTACTTTGTAACACAAATAACTATGAGCTCTCCCTTTTAATTCATTGTTATACTGTTTAGACTTATGTTTACTTTGAATGTTGTTTAGTAATTCATTCACTTCTTTTGAATTATACAAAAATATGTTCAAACACAATATTAGGATATCAGTTTAGAAAGTTCAATAATAATTAATACTTTATTACAAATTTTTCCTAATAGAATGATAAAACAAACAAATTCATGAGTTTAAATTTTTCCTAATAGAATGATAAACCAAGACCCGACGGGTCCGGGTTTGGGTCCACATGTTCAGGACCCGCCGGGTGTTGAGTTGGACCCGGACCGCCGGGTCCTATCACGGGTCGGGTCCGGGTCCACCCGAGCCGACCCGTACCGACCCGTTGACAGGCCTACTTGTTACACCCCAATACTCATGGCATGTGAAGGGGACACGTGCCAAGCATGTTTGGGTGCAAGTGCGCAATGGCTTGCGGACATGTCAAAAATGAGCGGGACGCGTATGTAGCTCGGAGACATGTGGGGATGGATGGAACGGACCCCAATCATACACGGAGGCATGACCGAGAAGCGTGATCCAAATGAGCCGGCACCATGGGTGCAATGACACGGGCTTGCCGGACAACTAGACCGGGAGCTTCAGAAGCCCTGACCGGGAGTGTCAGGCAATTCATCAACCATCATGCATCCCCCCCACGTTCCTTGCAAGGCCAGATCCTTTCCGAGTGTCCATGTGTCCCCCAAGTCATTGTGCACTCGGTGCACATCTTAGGATACGACTGGCAACACTGCATTGGTCTTCCAAGTCCGTTCAGTAGATTCGCTGAGTGTGCCCGAACACGATCTCCGGCACTCCAGACATGTTACCGATACTCCCGGTCGAGGTTCCCCGATGCTCCCGGTCGAGTTATTCGATGCTCCCAGATGAATTTCCTGACACTCCCGGTCTAGTTGCCGGCAAGCCCACGTCATTGCGCCCGTGGTGCTGGCTCATTTGGATCACGCTTCTCGGTCATGCCTCCGTGTATGACTGGGGTCCGTTCCAGCCATCCCCACATGTCTCCGAGCCACATATGCGTCCCGCTTATTTTTGACATGTCCGCAAGCCATTGCGCACTTGCACCCAAATATGCCTGGCACGTGTCCCCTCCACATGCCATGAATTTTGGGGTGTGACAAGCCTTCCCCAGTCTTTGATGGCTGTAGGCACTTTGACGGAGCGAGTTGGGCGTATGGAGGAACGGATGGAGGATCTGGAGGCAAAGCATGTCGCTTAGGCCGAAAGGGTTGCTGCGGTGGAGGCAACAATGGTGGAACTAGTCGATACTTGGGAGTCAAAATTCAAGGGGCTCCAAGACGACGTAGCCTCCACCTCCGAAGGCTTTCGTTCCTCATGTGGCAGACTCGCTGATGATGTTGTGCTGGTCAAGTGCCTCTTGAAGGAGACATCTGTCTCAGGCGAGGCTAGACATCGAAGTCCCAAAGTTCCTGAACCGAAACCGTTCGATAGCGCTCGGAGTGCCAAAGAATTGGAGAACTTTCTCTGGGATGTGGATCACTATTTCAAGGCGGTCCACACTCCAGAGAATGAGATGGTGACCTTGGAGAGCATGTACTTACGGGTGATGCGAAACTGTGGTGGCGCACTCAGATGGAGGATGCAACTCGCCCGGTTATCGTGACGTGGGATGCCCTCGTTAAAGAAATGAAGGAGTAGTTCCTACCTACTAACGTGGCGTGGGTGGCACAAGATGCCCTTCGAAAGCTCAAGCACACGGGGAGTGTGCGTGAGTATGTGAAGAAGTTTTCCTCCTTGATGTTGGACATCAAGAACATGGCTGAGGAAGACAAACTCTTCAATTTCATGTCCGGGTTGTAGAACTGGGTCCAGAATGAATTGAGATGCCAAGGAGTCAAGGACCTTCCGGCGGCAATGGCGGCAGCTGATGCTCTTATGGACTACAAACAGCCTGACTCTTCCGGGGAGGAAGGTGCGAGGAAGTCTAAAGAGAAACTCCAGAAGGGTGGAAAGACTGACGGCAAGAAGGATAGAGACGCCTCTGAAGGTAAACAGACCACCAAATCTAGTGATGATTGTTTCCTTTGCGGCACAAAAAATATGGCTCCGCCCAAAACTTTCTAATATTACCAATATTTTTCAATGAAGTTGTGCATAAGTTTATTTATAGTGGAATAATTTTCATCCATCTATTGTGAATTTATATTTACTATTTGGGTAGTGAAACAGGGGAGAAATATGCTGGAATAAACCCAAAAGCATTTTTATTTGCAAGAAATAGGTGAATATAGCTATACCAGAATAGGTGGGAATAAACTAGTATTGATATTTCATGTCCTAATGGAATTATGTTATTCCAATCTATCTATTCATCTAATGTAGGGATATGTCAAATCACATCTTATCACTTTTTATCATTTTTTAATTTTTATAAATATCTATATAACCACGTTTTATTTAAATTTTATACACAATTCATTCATGGTCAACCAAACAAGAAAAACCTTATTGTTACATTTCTCAACGAGAATAACTAAAAATATAATCAACCAAAAAATACATTATTCTTTATCTATATTGGAACAATTATCCATCGGAGAATAACTTATATCACAACCCAAAGGGGATCTAGAATCTAATGAATACTTTTCATGATATGTTAATATGTTTGTTGATTATGTTTATGTTGATAATGGTGATTATTGTATTTTAAATTATCCATGTGACATCAAATAGTACAATATTCAATTTCTACATGAGTTTGGGTTGTTTCTGTGTGTCTGGGCTACTCATACTCTTGCATTGATAAAGTCTAGCTCGCTTCCTCTTTTTCGATACACATTTCTAACTCTCTTTTATTTTTGTTGCTTTTATTATGAATAATGAGCATACATGCAAATATTTGATTGTATATAGTTTAAATTAAGTTTGATGTTCATGGCTTTGAAGTGATGAATTATTTGAATTTGTATATTCCCTAATAATTTTTATAACTCAGGCACAACAGTTTACATTCTCCGCATCACTAACACAATGTATCAAATTGTCTAATCTAATATATACTCAACTCTCTTAATATATGCGTTCAATTCATATGAGTATATAGTTCAATAACTAAATATATACATGATCGATCTTAAGTACGGGCAACAAGTCAGGACCCCATTTCTGGAGGGCCCTAAATCCCCCAAAAGAAATATTACTTTTTACTTTTTTGAGATTTATTATCTTGTTTTTGAAATTTTATTTTACTTTTAGAAACTTATTCATTTTTTTTTTTTGGATCTTCTTTTCTTATTTAATTTATTTTTTATTACGTCTTTATTTTATTAGGATTTATTTTATTTATTATTTAATTAAAAAATTGACCTTAATTGGTTGTGTTATTTTTTCGTTTTCTATATTTCCATTGTTTCAATCGTATGTCTTATTTTTCTCCCCTTTTAATTTTATTTGTTGTTTAGTTTTCTTTATTCCCATTTTATCAGGATTTACTTTTTTCAAGATAAATTGTTCAAATTTATTCTTCAATAAGTTAGTTTTAAATTTTTTTCATAGTTTTAAAAATATTAAATTTTTTTTAGGTATATGGAAAATGCATATTAAAGATTGTGTCTTTTTGCTCGGAACATTGTATTAAAAATTTCTATTTTTTGCGTAATTAATCAAGGATTAGGGGTGATGCGTGGGAAAGGATGATGTGCGCAATTGAAGATTGGGGTATGTTTTGTTGTGCATGACTAACAAATATTAGAGTAAACATAGATTCTTACAATTAACACATTAAGTCCCCGTTTGAATAGCGGAATTGAGTTATTCTGGATAGATAATTATACCAGTATAGATAACAAATCTACATGAATAAGAGATTTTATGTTTGGTTGTGTTTTTTTTTATTCTCATTGGAAAACGTAAGAATAAAGATTGAGTTGTTTGGTTGATAAAAAATAAAATATAAATAAAGTGTAAAAAAGTTGATTTGACATGTCAGCCCTTTGATGTATAAGAGGTGTTGATAGGTGATTTGATATGATAAGATGTAAAAAGTTGATTTGACATGTGGGCCCATGGAATAGATAAACTAAGTATAGTTTATCCTAGGGGTTACTTAGAATTGTTATACTCTCTTAACTCATTTAAACAGGCTTAGTAATATCAAATTATACCATGCAAATAAACAACCATTTTCCCTATCCATTCTTATACCACCCTTATACTACCCTTATACTCGCTTATTCCGTTTCCTAAGGTAAGAATATAAACATCAAATATATATTAAATCATGCATACTCTAAAATATATCGTAAAAACACGAAATAAAATATTAAGGGATTAGAAAAGTGTATCTGTAAATGTGGTAGCGAGTGAACACACTCTATCCTCGGTGAATAAAACCCCTCACGCACAGGGTTGAATGGCTCCAACCACTGAGAGATACGACCACAATAACTTTTGTTCTTTCGGGGTACAAGCTACGGAAGAACCACGATGAACACACTACGATCTTTTTAGACGCCCAAATAGGTGGATCAATAGAGAAGGAAAATAGTGTTGCATGCAGGGGTTAAACACTAGAAAAACTGAACATGATTGATCATTAATTCACTAAGTACACAGTTTAAAGAAGAATTGGAATTCTACTTTTTCTTGAGATTCTCTCTCAGACATAGAAACCCTTCCTTTTAGATGCAAATGATGTTAACATGTAAATAAAATGTCTATATGAATAAAACCCCACATATTAATGCATTGTCATTGAATATTTGAAACACATGAAATTCTCGAACGACTGAGTATTCTAATATTCCAAAACGCATGCTCTATCCGTTATTAAATGTCTCAAAGCTCCATCTCATTCAAATGGCAAGGTTAAGATATGCATGTACTTTTTGTCACCAAATTCTAACATGTTTTGCGTAGGAGTGCACGCTAATACACACAACCCCGTTTGCAGTTCAATTTACAGCCCGCTACACTATGATAGCGCAGTACTGTATAACTTCTATCTCGAAAAAAAACATACTACTGTATCTCAACATATATATCATTTCATATAAAAGCATACACTTCAAAGAGAGGAAGCATGATTATAAAAAAAAAAACTTGTAATCAGGGACGCAATGGAGGCTGAGTGTACCTCTAGGGTGAACTTTGTAAATGACAAGTTTGTAATTGGGTCTTAAATTTTCCATTTGGGCTATAAGTAGACTTAGTCACCTGCTGTAGTCCAATTGGATTTTGAAGTTTTATTCTAATTGGACCCTTCTTAATTTAATTGAGTAGGTAGCCTATCGTTTCATCAAACAAATACTAAAATTTAAAAAATGATATGTCCAGCTAGGGGTGGTAAATGAGCCGAATGAGTCGAGCTTTGACCTGTTCAGGCTCGGCTCATTTAGCAACAGACTCAGCTCGGCTCGGGACCGAGCTTCATTTCGTGTTCAAGCTCGGCTCATTGGGCTCGTGAAAAGCTCGATTGAAGCTCGGCTCGGCTCGTTTGTTAAACAAGCCAAGCCGAAACTCGAATCAAGGCTCGGCTCGGGCTCATTTAGCTAAAAAAGTTTTTTTTAGCATTTGAAAAGTCACATTTCACAAATCACAACACCTTATACATGTGAAAATAACATAAGCTCGGACTCAAGCTAGGCTCAGGCTCGGCTCGGGCTCAGTTCGGGCTCGGCTCGTTCACAAACCGAGTTTTAAAAATTGTTCAAGCTCGGTTTGTTTATCTAATCGAACGAGCCTGAACGAGCTTTAACCGAACCGAGCCCTAGCTGAGCCCGAGCTGCTCAGCTCGTTTACCAGCCCTATGTAAAGCACCCTCTACAGCCTCAATTA
The DNA here is from genome assembly GCA_030737845.1 of Acorus calamus. Taxonomy (NCBI): domain Eukaryota; kingdom Viridiplantae; phylum Streptophyta; class Magnoliopsida; order Acorales; family Acoraceae; genus Acorus; species Acorus calamus. The sequence continues at coordinate 8,114,565 of CM060877.1, read as the reverse complement.
CAGATTACACTAATTTTTTAAAAAAAATCTTACTCTCTCCCGTTGAAGTACATGCAATTATATGTAATGAAATATATATTAAGATACATTAGTATATTTTTTTTGCATTAAAAAAATGATAAATTTTTTTGCACCATACATTATGATAAATCCCATACACTCTTGAAGAGGTATTTTCCCTTTGGTCAGCTTTATCGGTCGAAGCCTCATTCTCGAATCTGGACCTGATCGAACGTGGATTTTGCACTCAGAAGGAAATATGGGGACACCGATGTGGTGTCAGTAAAGAGGACTCCGAAAAGATGTATCAATAAGGGAATTCAAATGCTTTTCTCACTAATTATGTGGCTTGATCAAAAGTTAACTCATAGCTCAATTTGCTATTAACCCTTCCTTTTATAGGGTTTATGGGTTAGATAGTCGTTGTTACTGGCTTCATAGCTGTTGTAACAACTCTTCCTTAATGACTGCTTAGTGGATGAGTTTTGTGGTAACTCCCTTGCTTTATTGTAGTTGAACATGCCCTTAATTACCCATGTTTTAAGGGTAATACGCCTTAGTCAGCCATTTGACAGTTTCAGGTGTTATGAGTGTCTGACTGATCTGAGGTCCTCCTCGTGGTCTTATTCTGATTGATACATGGGTGTAGATACCCTAATTTTGACCGTCCAAAGAAAAAAATTTACTTCAAGTAATATTAGAAAATGATCACATTTGGACATTTAATAAAAAACTTCCTTAGAAAACCAAAACCAGAAACCCTGGTCCAAACACTTAGAAAAATCTAAAGTGTGGAGACGGGCAGCTAGTTTCTAATAAAAAACTTCCTCAGAAAACCAAAACCAGAAACCCTGGTCCAAACACTTAGAAAAATCTAAAGTCTGGAGAGGGGCAGCTAGTTTCAACTAGAAACTAGCTGCCCCCCTGACCGACCCCAAACCACTTTCCTAGATAGGACATAAAGCAGCATTTAATGCTGATGATTGTTGCGGGTTGTGCCCTTTGGCCGCCCCATATCGGCCGGTTCAACCCTAGTAACCCATCCAAACCATTGCTTATCAGAGATGGGACGTTTGGCAGGTCATCATTAGGGTGGCTACTTGAGAGTAATTGCCCCTCACTGAGCGGCTAATTTCAACTAGCCGCCCCTCACTTTGACATTGTCAGAACAACAGAGGATTAATGGAGGGTCAAATCAACCACTTTATTATCCAATTTGATCTATTGTCCAGTGGACACTCCCCTACTTCCCTTTTTACCATTAATAGAGGGGATTCAAAACATTTATAACATCATCACCCATTCAATTCAATACACATATTTCATTCCCAAGTCCACACCCTACACTACCACTTTAAAACCCTTGAGGAAAGTGAGAGAGAAACCCAATCCTTACACAAAACCACTCTCCAAATCCACTCTCTAAAACCCAGGTTAAACCAGGTTTAACCTCTGTCAAAACCAATCCCATTTCCAACCCAAGTTCTGCCCAAATTAAAACAGGTCCCAGATGGCTAAACCCTACCAGCCGCCCCATACCCGACGGCTAATTTCCACTTGCTGACCCCCACCTACACCCCAACTTTCCAAATCTCCTCTAGTCAGTTTTCAGAAGCAGAATAGGACACTTGTTTTTCACCTCTGCGTATAGTATATCCGTTTCCTAGAGCAGAGACCCCATAAACTCCCTCACAAAAACGATCAAATCCACCCTACTTTTCCTACTTTTTGAGAAAGCAAGTGGCGATCACAACTACCCCTGAATCCTCCTGAGTAGTTGTCGGGTACCTCAGTCAGGAACGAAATCCTCACCACCCTTCCGAGAGACGATCCGACCGAGCCTGCTAAGGCACGCACTGGACCCGAATCCTCGAAGAACCCCCACACACGCCCAACAAACCGAAAGGAAGAAGGAGGCCGACCCTCCCGAAATCCGATACCGACAATGGTGTCTTGCACGGCGTGTACCTGGCTACTCATTCATGAGGTGTAAGACCATCTGACCATACCTGATTCAATCTGGTCATGTTTCACCTGCTCGGGATGGCATTCGCACGCGAGGTGTAAGACCGTCCAACCAGACCTGATTCAATCTGGTTGTGTCTCACCTATTCAGGAGTGTCTATTCGGTTTCTCGCATTTAGATTCAGGTTTTTAGATGTCGGATATAGTGGTTCTTACCCATCTAAACCTTGACAAGTATTGTCTTTTAACATGGTGCATATTTTTTCTTCCACAACTCTAATAGTGCAGTATATACTATGATAATATAATCTATAGGGCTACAAAATAGACTGTATATCAACGCTCTTAAATTTTTTATATGATGGTATTCACAAAAAAATAAGACATTCAAATGGCCCAAGCGCACGCAGAAAACACCGAATGGAGAACTCGGTTTGTATACATAATTGGGGATGCAGGGCCGCGCGTGTCCTGGTGAATGACTGAGAGCTGTTATGTTTCCCTTGTATCAAACTTGGGTAGAATAATTGCCTATGAAGTTTCTTGCACAATTGGGGTTTGTTTTGCTTAATTACTTCATTTTTATGTTTTCCTACTTTGTTTACTCTCTAATCTCTCCCATTTCAGACTATCTATTTAAATCCTATGATTTGGAATAAATATGCCCAACTTTTTTTTTATAAAAAAATCACAGAAAAAACACACAAATTATCGGAAAGTGCCCTCCAAACCAATCACTTTCCAAGATCAAATCAGAACATATAGTTAAAAAAAAATCAAAATTCTTCTCTATTGAGGAGTAAATTTTGAATCTTTCAGCCCTTGCGTAGCTGCTTTAACAACTGTGGCACCTCGGCCCTTTTTCGGGTTCTTATTTTTTTCGGGGTGTTTCTAGTCCTTTCTTGTCTTTCTCTATCACGTTTTCCTTATGTATGTTTTCACATTTTTCAAACCTCTTATATCTCTTTCAATCATATAAAAGGCCAATCAGTTACTCAAAAAAATAATTTTCCAAAAAAAACAAAAAGAAAAAAAAAGAAAAGAAAGAAAAAGAAAAGTCTACTCGTGGGTACATATAAATATGCAATGCACATCCGTGTAGGCAAACCCCTCATGTACTTGCCTCACACGTACATCCCACCTCCCCAATCTCGACACGTGCGAAAGAACCTCATCCAAATCAAACAAACCATTCTATTGGAGACAGAGAGCTTCAGTTAGTTATAATTATTGAGAGAGATTCAGAAAACCTACCAAAGTTAGGCATCCATTCAAATTTTGACCTAACTTTTTGAACTGTCCAAGTCAGATAATTACATTATGTGACTTGATGATGATGACTTTTGAGACTACTTTTTATTATGCTATATATATATGGGTGATTGTTTATTTTGAGTGGACTATGTGATGTGAATTGTGTCACAAACTCACTCTCTCTCCATGGTTTTTGGCAATGGAGAAATGTTTCTGTGGATTGCCTACACGGAATTGGGTTATCCAAATCCAGATGTTCTTCTCATTGGGCACTTTTTACCTTTTTTTTTTTTTTTTTTGAGAGACCTGTTTTCATTGAATTCTCTTACCTTAGTGATTGGTCATCTTTTTTGGTATTCTAAATAGATATCACTCGCGAGAATTATCTTGAGGTTTTGAATATGTGATCCTAAACATACTTTATCAATTCTTTAATCAAACACATTTTAAACTAGTAATAAAATGACATCACTTTTGGACAATCAATAATAACAAGATGAAGAATCGGTTCACTATATCAAGTGATTAGATTATAAAAGTCTTTTAATTTCTCTCTCCCAACTACCGACCATTTCCCTCAAAACATCCCATAATACGACCGCCTATCAAAAATAATCAATCTTAACACCAACAATGATGACATGAAATAAATAAGGACAAAAAATGATCGAAATAGCTTCACAAAAAAATTCAATATGAAGTATTGTTGTCTTTGAACACCTGCTACATAAATAAAATTATTTATGTTAGAATGTAAAACATCTCACAATATTATTTTTCTTAAAACAAGAATTCTCCTAAGCTCTAGAACACAATGTGATCTTTTTTAAAAATAGATCTTTTTTTAAACTAAAAATAGCTAGCATATTAGGGTCCGTTTGGATGCACGATTTAGGCGATTTTGCTTTTTGAAAAGCTAAAATCCCAAAATCGTGCAGCCAAACGGGTTGGATTCCGGCGGAATCAAAAGCTGGATTCCTTTTAATTTCTCTCTCGAAATCCGTGTTTTAAAAAGCTCAGAAACTGTGATTTTCGGTCGGAATCGATTTTTTGGATTGAAAAGCGACTTTCTCTACCAAACATTAAACCCCTTTCAAATATTGATTCCTAAATTAAAAAAAAGCATCCCAAAAAGGTCAAGGTCTAAAATCATCTTAAAAAACAGCTTTATTCCAAAATCTACTTTTCAATATGTGTTTCCAAACGGAGCCTAAAAATTAAAGAATGTATAAAGGGCACGTCTATCCCCACACACCGTTCCCTATTATCAACAACCAAAACAATAAAAAATTATTTAAATTAAATTTGAACATCACTATTCTCACCAATCATTGGACGATCGATCTGTCAACCTTCCTTTACAACCTTTGACAGTCTCTCTGTCAACCTTCATTTACAAATTTTGACAATAGCTCTGTCAACTTTCATTTACAACATTCGACAGTTGGTCTATCGACCTGGAAGGGTGTGCTCGACCGTATCAGTGTCGAACTAAATATTTTTTTCAAATGAAGATTTTAGACACATTCGATCACATTTAATATTCAACGTACATCAAAATGTTAACATATTCGCGTTACATTCAATACTCACATTACAATCACCACATTCCAATAAAAACACTTGAACTAAAAGGAATAGTTAATTCTTTTAATCTCATTTCATTTGCATACAAAGCTATTGAAGAAAATCAAAACCAATTAATTTAATCTGTATGCTCTAATCTAAAATCAAAATCTCACATTAAATAAATATTTTTTAAAAATTATATCTATCTCAAAATCCTCACATTTTTTAAACCATTCAACACTGCTAAGGTCAAAAGTCATAAAGGAAGGTTGACAGAAATTCTGTCGAATGTCGTAAAGGAAGGTTGACAGAGATTTTATCGAATATCGTAAAGAAATGTTGACAGAGAGACTGTCGAAGGTTGTAAAGGAAGGTTAACAGATCGACCGTCGAATGGTTGGTGAGAATAGTGATGTTCAAATTAAATTTAAGGGATTTTTAGTTTTAAGTCACTGGAAACTATCGAATTTAGCGATCGATCCCTCACTTCTTTATTTTTTGATTTTAGTCCCTGTATTTAAATGATAATTTAGGAATAGGTCACTGGGAGGGACTTATTCCTATATTATTAAGTTTATTTTTAATCCCTAGGAGGGACCTATTCCTAAATTATCATTTAAATGCAGGGACTAAAACCAAAATATGAAGAAGTGAAGGATCGAGCGCTAAATTCGATAGTTTCCAGGGACTTAAAACTAAAAATCCCTAAATTTAAATATATATTTTTTTATGTTTTGGTTGGTGTGAATAGGTAAATGGTTGGTAGGTACAGACGTGCCCATATATAAATGTAACTTGGAGGATAAAAGTTATAATCATAATTAATCTCATTGTTCTCCCTCTACATTATTGGCCTCTAATACATCTTTGTTTTATTGTTTATAACATGAGTAACTGGTCCAGGAATCTCATTCTGGGCCAGGATATCCAAAGGAAAGATCAAATAGATCATAGATAGAGCACAAAATAGTAGGAGAGGTGTCATGTCACATAGAAGCAAGGACATCAGTAAATTATTACAAGTGTGTTATGCACCGTCCCTTTTTCATTTTCATTTTGCTAACCAGATAAAATGTTGTAAAAAATTCAGATAATTAGAGCACATTCAAGTTGTTGATATAGAGCAATTTAAAAACATGCTTATCTGTTTTTCAATTGAAGAATGTGCATTAAAAATCATGCATATAAGTTGCTGTGTGAAAATGTACAATTTTTTGTCATTCAAAACTTTATGTAATGCATCATTCAAATCTTCCTCCCCAATTATCCTAACTTTTATAACCCCACTTTGAATTGAAAGAAGAGCATGCACTCCTGAGATACTATAAAGTTGCCACTTGAGGAGAGCCCCACAAAAAAAATTAAAAAATGTCATTGAAATTGAGTCACCTATGTTTTAGACCTCACTCAAACACCCACCCTTGGATACAAGATATTCAAGGCAATCATAATTTTCCAACAACAAATACAACAAGCATAATTAATTAGTAACAACATTACCAACTAATTAATATCTACATATATGGTTCACTAAGTAGACTCACTAAACATGTAGTGATTTCATGCTTCTTCCCAAACCTCTACATGATTTCTTGATACCATGTTAATGAAAATTTCCCAACTCCCAACTTTCACTAAACATGCGTGTGATTAAAGCATAATCTAATCATCTTAAGTTGATTCTGCCAAATCTTTCTGATAGTTGGAGTATCAACTTCAATTCCACTAAAAGATTTTGGCATTCTTTTCTCTAGCATCATGTGTGATTAAACTAATCTCATCTTCTTAATTAATTGAGTTCATTGTTTTTAAAAAGTATCAAGTAAGTGTGACTTAATGCTCACCCCAACCTGAAGTGAACAGCCAGCACTAAAGAAGCAGCATTACAGTGGGTTGTTTTCTCCATTGATTGAATAGCGTGGGATAATTTTTTTTAAAATATTATGTGTAAATCTTGGTTCACGTTTGGGTTATTTTGCATTTCAAAATCTCAAAAAAAACTAAATGTAGAACCAAATTCACATTCCATTTTTTGTCTCAAACTCACATTTTAAGAAAAATAAGCTCTTGAAAATATATGAAAACTACGTTTTTTCAAAAATTGAGTTTGAAATGTGAAAGTATAAGAATCACTGTTTTTCAATCTCACATCCAAACATGTTCTAAATCATTTTACATGTTTTGAATTTTCTTTTGGAATGTGCATTTATTACATGCATATTTATAAAATATGAAGTTTGTAACCCTAGAATTATGTATAATCTTTTTTACAAAAAAAAAAAAATACTCCATCTAATAAAATATATATTTTTTTATAAAAATAAAAAAATTACGTGTTTTACTAGAAACATAAAATAAGATTGCATAATTCTAAATTTCTAATTGGTGTTGGGCCCTTATCAAAAACTTTGCTTGCCTTCCAAATGCCTAAAGGGTCAGTGAAATGCATCACTTATATATTATCCTATCAATGGTTGACTGGTAGTGCAATAATCACTTATTATAAATATATATATATATATATATATATATATATATATATATATATATATATATATAGTCGTGATATTATACGGTCGTGCGGTCGTGCGGTCGCGATTCACGGGCCGTCGATCACGGGTCCATCGCATCGGACGGTCGGGTGCGATTCACGTCGACCGTTGGATGCGATGGACCCGCGATCGGACGACGCACGTCGAATCCGCACGACCGCACCGACCGCATATTATCGGAAATCTATATATATATATATATATATATATATATATATATATATATATATATATATATTATAAACATAGCTGCCTCTTCTTCTCATTAAAGTGTATAGTTAATGAAAAAGTGTCACCTCAAATTAGTACAAATGAATGCTTGAAACCAGATATGGAAACAGGTCAACGACATCTGTAATCAGACATACTTGTATAATTTATCTTTACAATAGAACAATATGAGATAAGAAAAAAAATCATATCCTATTTGACCCATTGATATGGAAAAGAAAGAACCAACTTTTGAGCTTTTTGTGCAAGTCATGGAGATGATGGATGCAATTTTTTGGCTTTTAGATGGTTGGTGCATTACACTTGTTTGTTTGAGAGGTGTCCATGGCATATAAAGGATTTTCTTTTGTGTTTTTCCATGGCATATAAAGGATTTTCTTTTGTGTTTTCTCATTGGGAGTTCATGCATGGCACTCAAAAACAAGAGTTGGAAACTTTTGCTGCGAGAGGAAATAACTCATGTATGATTCAGTTCAATTCATGTGTCGTTTAATTAGATTCATGAATTATTCAATTTAATTTGAGATTTGCTCAATGAAAAAAATTCAATCAATTCAGTTTAGTGTCATAGAGAAAAAGTTCGTTCCAGTTTCACATCGTATAACTTGATGCTTGATTTATTCAATTAGATTCACGCATATTCAATTCAATTCATAGTTTTTTTTAGTTTGATTCATAAAGAACTTAAAATAAATACAAAAATGATCTTATTTAAAAAATATATCGCCTTCCGCATATCAGTGTACAACTAAAGGTCGAACAGCCTTGATTGGATATGGTCTCAATTGTTCCATGCATAGAAGGGAATGCTACAAATGTAAAATCCATGTCAACATTTCTTTTAGCACCGGGACATAGTGTCCCCAATATAGCCGCCACCAATCCCATGTAAATATACATTATTTAAAGGGGTATGTAGCTCGTTAGAAAATCTTTATATTTTCTGAAAATAAATTCACGTACTTCAATGATGAATATATATTTTATAAATAATAAAAAAAGAAAGCAATGAGGGCTACAAGTGGGGCCGAACATCATTTTCAATCAGTACTGATACACTCAGTCTATTTTACAGCCCTACCTACAACCTTATATATTATAATAGCGCAGTATATACTGCGCGTCTAGGGTAACATTTTATACGGGGTCCTATGACAAAAAAAAATTTTCATTTTTTCAAATGAAAAAAAAATAAACTGTTGTATCTCATTATATGCTTCATTTTATATAACAGTATGCATTTTAATATGATTGTATAATTTTAAAAAAAGAAAAATACAGTATGGAATACGAATGAGGCTACACATAGGGCTTGATATATCATTTTTCTTTTTCAATAGACAGGGGTGGTAAACGAGCCGAACGAGTTGAGCTTTGACATGCTCAAGCTCGACACGTTTAGTATCAGGCTCGGCTCGACTCGGCTCGGCTCGGGACCGAGCTTTATTTCATGTTCAAGCTTGGCTCGTTGAGCTCGTAAAAATCTCTGTTGAAGCTCGGCTCGAGCTCGTTTAGCTAAAAAAAATCTTGTTTATCATTTAAGAAGTCACATTTCACAAATCACTACACTTTATACATGTGAAAATGACATAAACTCGGGCTCGGGCTCAGCTTGTTCTCCTTTTTTATGTTAAGTAAACAAGTTCGTCTAGGCTCGGGTTCGGCTCGTTTACAAACTGAGCTTTAAAAATTGTTCATGCTCGACTCGTTTGTCTCATCGAACTAACCTGAACGAGTTTTAACCAAGCCAAGCCCAAACCGAACCCGAGCTGTTCGGCTCGTTTATCAGCCCTACCAATAGAAGAGAATGACTACTAGCAATCATGGGCCCGCACAAGCCTCGAACATACATGGAGCTAGGCCCATAGACCCAGCCCAAATGGGTTGAAAAGACACTGAAATTTTCATTTAAAGCGAGAATAGAGGATTGAAAGAAATTAGAATCCCAAAGTTGTGAGATTTCATTGCAATAAATGGATTAGATTTCCAGATTTGGAATTGGTTCGAATTGAAATCAAGAATTGAAAAGCTGGATAAATTCATATTCCACCGAACCAGCATTTGTATATCAAATTGCAATCCCCAATTACATCTAGTAAAATGATCTAGTAACCAAAAGTTTGGAATCAATACTAAAAGTAAGGCCATCTCCAACCCTTACTCAAACCTATACTCAAATTTCACTTAAAATTTGAGTAAAAACTTGATTTTATATGACGTGTCTCTAACTATCACTTTGTGTTTTACTCCAATCTTTTAAAATTTCCATCTTCTTCTAATCATTTCCTATAAATATTTTCAAAATCTTTTCCCCAAACATTTTTACTACTCAATTTTTCTTTCCTTCAAAATATTTAAACTTAAAAATTATTATCATCCAATTTTTTTTTTAAAAAAATAAAAGTAATATTTTTTTATTCGATTAAAAATAAGAAGTTAAAGAACAAAGATGAAGACTTAAGAAAGAAGACTTTTTATTTTATTTTATTTCAAGAGATGTGAAAATTTTGAGTGGTGGGAAAACATCTAATATAATTAAATTAAAGATAGAGTTGAAGGAAAAAAAGTCACATTAAAAGAAAATGTAGGGAGATAAAAATTTGGGTAAATATTTGAGTCTCCCTTGATTTGGGTAAAAGTTTGAGTAAAAACTTGATTTTGTATGAGTATGGGTAAATGGTTGGAGAGAATTTTGAGTGATTTTTACTCAAATTTAAATTTGAGTAAAAATTTAAATATAAATTGGAGTTGCTCTAACATCACCTATGCGAAAAATGATAGTTTTTTTTATTTTCTTTTCTTTTTTTTAAGTATATGTAATAAAAATTACTAGAGAGGGGTTAAGAGACTTAAAAGTGTAATAACAAGAAGACAAGAAAATAAGAGAGAGAGAAACAGCATTGTGGAGCAATTTCTACTTTTATAATTTTCTGGATGGAAATTAAACATGCATCCCCTGCTTGGTTCGTATATAGCTTACAGGACATGACAGCTAATACAGATATACAATTATTATTATTTTTTGGATCTTCTACATTTTTTTAGTAAAAAATAATCATAAACAAGAATATTTATATCTACCTACCAGGGTTCATGTTTAAGTTATCATGACACATTTATTATAATTTATCCATGCTAAAGAAATGTTTTTCGGGCGTTGATACACTCAAGTCATGAATCAGTAATTCCTATACTCCTAATCCATTATATGAAATCCCTAATAAAAGTATTATATACTATATTAGAGAAAACACAAGAAAATATACATTCAATTCATTTCTTATCAAAATATGTATTTCATTGAATAAATATTTACCTGTTAATAATTCAAATGTATTGTGAAAGTAATTTCATTCTCGCATACCGTCACTTCCGAATAACAGTGGATTGTTTTCTCCATTGATTGAATAGTGTGGGATAAATTTTTAAAAAACATTATACGTAGATCTTGGTTCACGTTTGGGTTAATTTTGTATTTTAGAATCTCAGAAAAACTAAATGTAGAACCAAACATATATTCCATTTTTCGTCTCAAACTCACATGAATACTTTTTCTTCAATGTAAGAAAATCAGCTCTTGAAAATATATGAAAACTACGTTTTTCAAACACCGAGTTTGAAATGTGAAAGTATAAGAATCACCGTTTTTCAATCTCACATCCAAGCAAGTTCGCAATCATTTTACATGTTTTGAAATTTTTTTTTGGAACGTGCATTTATTACATGTATATTTATAAAATGAAGTATGAAACCCTAGAATTATGTATAATCTTTTTTGTGAAAAAAAAAAAGCTCCATCAAATGAAACATATATATTTTTATAAAAATAAAAAAATTACGTGTTTCACTAGAAACATAAAATAAGATTGCACTATTCTAATTGGTATTGGGCCTTGTAAAAAATTGTTTGGCCCTCCAAATGCTTAAAGGGTCAGTGAAATGCATCACTTATATATTACCCTACCAATGGTAAACTGGTAGTGCAATACTCACTCATTATTATTATATCTATTATAAACATATGTTCCCCTCCTTTAAAGCTGCCTCTGCTTCTCATTAAAGTGTACAGTTAATGAAAAAGTGTCACCTCAAATTAGTACAAATGAATGCTTGCAACCAGATATGGAAACAGGTCAACGACATCTGTAATCAGACATACTTGTATAATTTATCTTTACAATAAAACAATATGAGATAAGAAAAAAAATCATATCCTATTTGACCCATTGATATGGAAAAGAAAGAACCAACTTCTGAGCTTTTTGTGCAAGTGATGGAGACGATGGATGCAATTTTTTGGCTTTTAGATGATTGGTGCATTACACTTGTTTGTTTGAGAGGTATCCACAGCATATACAGGATTTTCTTTTGTTTTTTCTCATTGGGAGTTCATGCATGGCACTCAAAAAAGAGTTGGAAACTTTTGCTGCTAGAGGGAGAACAAGATAACTCATGTATATATGATTCAGTTCGATTCATGTGTCGTTTAATTAGATTCATGAATTATTCAATTCAATTTGAGATTTGCTCAATGAAAAAAAAAATCACTCAATTCAGTTTAGTGTTAGAGAGAAAATTCATTCTAGTTTCACATCGTTTAACTTGATGCATGATTTATTCAATTAGATTCATGCATATTCAATTCAATTCATAATTTTTTTAGTTTGATTTATAAAGAACTTGAAATAAATACAAAAATTATCATATTTAAAAAGTGTGTCACGTGCCTTACGCGGCAGCTGTTCACCTTGATTGAATATGGTCTCAATTGTTCCATGTATAGAAGGGAATGCTACAGGTGAAATCCATGTGAACATTTTCTTTTAGCGTTGTTACAGTGTCCCCATTATAGCCCACTACCAATCCCATGTATATAGCTCGTTAAAAAATCTTTATATTTTCTAAAAATGAATACACGTACTTCAATGACGAATATATATTTTATATATATACAAAAAAGAAAGCAATGAGGGCTATGAATGGGGCTGGACATCTTTTTCTAATAAGCACTAATACACTCAATCTGCTTTACAACCCTACCTACAATCTCATACACTATAATAGTGTAGTATATACCGTGCGTCTGCACTAACATAATGTATATGGTTCTATGACAAAAAAAAAATCATTTTTTTCAAAATGAAAAAAATACACCATTGTAACTCATTATATATTTTATTTTATATAACATCAAACATTTAATAGGAGTGTATGATTTAAAAAAAAGGAAAGAAAGAAAGAAAAAATGGTGTGGAATAAGAATGAGACTCCACTTGAGACTGGATGTATCATTTTCCTTTTCCAAAGAAGAGAACCAGTAACAGTGATGGGTCAACGAAAGCCCAGAACAGATATTGAGTCATAGGCCCATGGACCCAGCCCACCCAAATGGGTTGAAAAGACACTGAAAATTTCATTTAAAGCGAGAATAGAGGATTGAAAGAAATTGGAATCCCAAAGTTGTGAGATTTCATTGCAATGAATGGATTAGATTTCCAGTTTTGGAATTGGTTCGAATTGAAAAGCTGGATTTTGGGTGTTTTGAAATTCATGTTTCACCAAACCAACATTTGTATATCAAATTGCAATCCCCAATTACACCTAGTAAAATGATCTAGTAACCAAAAGTTTGGAATCAATCCTAACAGTAACATCACCTATGCCAAAAACGTTTATATATATATAAACGTATGCTTTATCATTATTTATGTTTAATAACAATGATTGTAGAGGGATTGAGAGGATTAGAAGAGTAATAACAACAAGATAAGAGAATAAAAGAGAGAGAGAGATAGTAACATCTTTTAATTGTTGGGGAGCAATTTTTACTTTTATAATTTTCTGGATGGAAATCAAACATGTATCCCCTGCTTGGTTCGTAGATAGCTTAACTGGACATGAAATAGCTAATACAGATATACAACTTTTTTTTTTTTGGATCTTCTACATTTGTTTAGTAAAAAATAATCATAAACAGGAATATCTATAACTATCTACTAGGGTTCATGTTAAGTTATCATGACACAATTATTATAATTTATCCATGCTATACACTCAAGTCATAAATCGATCATTCCTGTCATCCTAATCCGTTGTATGAAATCTCTAATAAAAGTATTATATACTCTCATTTCTTGTCAAAATATGTACTTCATTAGATAAGTATTTACCTTCTAATAATTCAAATGTGTTGCCAAAGTGATTTCATTCTAGCATACCGCCACTTCCGAATAATCAACCTCCAACAGATCGAAGAATTTCATCTGTAACCATGCAACCATTGAGGCTTCTAATAGGTTGTTCATCAACATTTTGTGAAACAGACACTGAAATGTTCGCACAACTCAATCAGATCCAAACAGCATTTCTACAATATCCATTGAACCAATCCATCAAATGAAAAAGCATCTACAATACAAATCAATGCTGATAATTAGGTAATTTCTAACATCAACATATACGATGAGATTTTAACAACTAATGCATACAATGAATGAAAAGGTTACCAATTTAGTATGAAGAACTGTTCTAGTCCATAACTAAACAAGCATGCACGCATCACCAATGACATAGCATCATCAGAGTGTCCTACACAGTAGTTTTTAAATTTTCCTGAAATTTTTTTGCATCACCTTATCAAATCTCATGGTGAAATGCATACTCAATCAAGAGATGTGGACAAGATTTAACACTTTGTGAATTAATAAGACAACGGTTTAACAATATGTGAGAGAGTTATTTCATAAAACCAAAAAGAAAGGCAACAGGAGCATAGAGGAAAATTCAAAAAAAAAATTAGAAGGGGTGTTTCCATAAAACATTGATAAGGAATGATAAAATCTTCCAAGGAAAATCAAACTAAGTAAATAATACTTGGGATTGTGTTTTTGATAGTTTTAAGTATTTTGTGAGAAATATAATTCAGGAGCAAATATTGCAGCTGACTAGGTTTTCTTTCTGTATTGGGAGACATCTTGTCTCACCTTCCTTGGGGATATCTACCATTGGAGTTACCAGTCTTAACACACCCCACCCAACAAAAATAAATAAAACACTCAGATGTGTAAATATAGGGCTAGCTCAACCCAAAATGAAAGTATTTCAGATGTCACCTAAAGAGAAGCTACATTTGTTAATAACTATAGTTGAATGCGTGAGACTGGTTTTTCAAACCTAAAAGCCAATTCATCCAATACCCTAGTATGCTGGTCTTTGGTGTCAAGATTCTAGGAAAAGTTCAACATACTGAGCTGCTGTCATCAATTTATGTGATTAGAAGGTGGAAAAAGGTGAAACTAGAAATGCAAAATGGCACGTTCGAATCTATAATATTCAGAGATTATAACAAATTATAGGTGCGTTAATTTTAATGAACATCATAAAAAATGTCAAAAAAAAAGAAAGAAGCTGGATGTGAATTTTTAACACTTTCCAAAAACAAAATGAAAATAAAACAATTCCACCAATTGTTAGAGAGACAAAACATGAACAAAAACATGGATCAGCTGTGTTCCAAAAAAAGAAAGACTATTTTTGACTTCATAGAAAAAAAACCACAATACTGTTTCCATAAGAAGAAATTACTCAGAAAAGTTTCTAAGTGTAAGTGGATCCAAGATGCTGAAAAGGCTTGTGATGTGCAATTCAATTCACACTGTTAAGCTTGAGCACCTACTAAACACTTGCAGCTTTGCAAAAACTTGCATTGGAAAGACTTAATGAGCTGACAAGAAGTAGAGGGAACTTCGTTAATCTGGGATAGAAATCGGATAAAGGTACAATACTAAAAACGAAGGGACAGAGCCACCAAATTTTCACAAATTATGGCGCCAGCCACCTGCAGGGAAATTTTGGCTGTCCAGAAATGAGGCCGTATTCCTCCCTCCTCCTCTCCCTCCGGAAAAAAAAAATTATCTCAAAATCAGACATGTCCATCAGCTTTCTTAAAGATTTGTTGACAACCCTCAAGAAGACATCATATTTTAACTACGGATTGAAAAATAAAACCAGCTCTGTCAGGATTAGAAAAGAGAATTTGCTTGCAAAGGTTTGCTAGATGATGCAAGTAAATGCACATAATTCTGGTAACTCTTAGACTCAATTTCATAACATGATTGATAGATATCCACATGCACACACATTTTAATATTTGTAGCATCCCCTAGTCTCAAAAAGTCCATTCTTTCAAGAGAATTTAAAAACACAAGGAGAAATGATCCTCAAGATTAATTTAAACACAGACATGCAAAATTAAGCAGCTCTGAAATCAGGGAAACTCTGCAACTTACTCCCAGTCGATAAGAACCAAAAGTGTACAGCATTGGTTTACCATTTGATCTTCCTTGACAGGTCAAATGGTACAAGTGCCAAAACAATCTGATATTGGTTTTTCTGTAGCCATAGAATTCAATAGATATAATCTACTTCTGTTGATTCAATTTAAATTTCCAAAATTACACAACCACATGTTACACAAATCAATTGACCCAGAAAGAGAGCAAACAATGATCAAATTGGGCAGAGTAGTAGTAAAATTTTCACTTCCCACAACAAATTTTTAATAACCTCACATTTGCTTAAATCAAACTGTATCAACCTGGATACAAGATCACAACCACTAGCGCTAGTAAGATCAACGGCTAATCAAATTTTAAATATCAAGGCAGTAACAATCATTAGTCGATCAATCTGATGAAGAACCTTGCTCTCCTAAATCCGAAAAACATTCAGGAACTTACATGCATTAACCAAATAAATGAGCTTTTAAGAAAAATCATCAATAGGTAGAATAAAAAGCACCCTCTCCCATTCCAAGCTACCATGTAAATCAGTCTCTGCTGGACTGGCGACTGATATGGTCTTCATAACTATGATTAAAATTTTCATTTCACATAACAAATCTTCAGAAGCTTCACATGCTAAATACATGCTACGTCAATCAGGATAAAAGATCACAACAACTATGGCTACTGAGATCAACAGCTAGGATAAGAGATGAATAAGAGTTTATGACTTTTTAAATGACAATTATACTCATGCATAAATTATTTGTATAAATTATTTGTGTTTGGAGATAAGTATGAGAGATGTGTGTGTGATATGATAGATGTGACAGTTTTTGGAATGTGTGCAGAGAGTGTTAGGTAAGATAAAAAATTTAAAATGACATAGGAGAGTATTTTTATCCATTGGTATAGATAAGTCATGATAAACAATTCTAGCATTTTCTAAGAATAGTTATCAGGCCTTATCCTAGATTATCCAGACATAGCTATCAAGGTTTATTCTAGCAAAATAAATAACTTTTTTTTGCTATTATGTTGTATTCTTCTCTATTCCATGCTTATGTTCCACCCCCAAAATGGGGGATAAGGCAAGTACAATAACTCAGCCAGACACTAATTCAAGCCCAATTCATTCATTTCCTAGTCAGTTGCCCCAGTTAAAAATTCATTTCACAGGTTCATCCCCAATTCCGTACCTTTCAATTGATTTTCCCCCAGTTTTATCAAGTGTCTCTAATTGAAGATCCATTCGTTCAATAAAGACCAAATCTTGATGGTTAAAAATTTAAAATTCTAAAGGGGCACCTAATTTTCGAGTGAAAAAAACGAAACCCTAATCAAAATCAGTACAAGATATAGAACAAAGATTTTCAAACCAAGAAGAAGACACCGATGTCTTCAAAGATGGGTTTCGAATAAAAAATAGGGAAGAATATAAAACCACAGATCAGTCGATGTTCGAAATCCAAAAACACCTTAATTAGGTTTTTTTTTGTTTGAAATAGAAGGGAATGTTTTGATTGTGGTGGTTTGTGTTTGACAAAACCAGACTAGTCTCTTCTCATCATCAGATGAATAGTGAACAATGAATTAACATTTATCTAATAAAATTAATAATAAATATCTATTACTGCAATTAAGTCATTCAATTTTTTTATGACATTAAAATTAATAATAATTTTTTTTACTGAAATTATGGGCATTTTTTAAAAAAATGTCTGAATTGGAGGTCGGGGGGAGATGACAAAAAAATAAATAAATAAATAAATACAAGAAAAACTAGGTGGATGACCCTCATCAACACACAAAAAAACCAAAGAAACTAGAATATGGAAGGTAAAGAATCTACACAAAACCCAAAACAATAATATTTTTTAGGCCCCAACTTTATAGGCACCATCATAGGTGTAAGACCCCAGACCTATATTTAGACTTATGTTATTCTCTTACATATTTGGATGATTGGATAGCACAATTATATGTGTTATTCTAAATTATTATTCATTGGGGGTGTATTAGGGTCATGTATGACTAGGTTATATCCTAAGTTGTATGGTTGGCATGATTTGGATTTAATTTTGTTAATGCCCAAGATGATGTAGTTTAAATCTGATTTTATTATGGGGCATTCAATTTTGAGTTAACTTTCATACAAAAGTGTAATTAGATCATTTGGATTCCTGTAGAAAAAGTTTTGAGTGTTTTTCCAATTATACCCTTTGGATGGAAAAAGTCTGGCAGCAGCCCTGTTTGGTGTTTAACTTATATTTTGGAATAGTTAGAGGTGTTATTGGATCTTGGCATAAACATGAAAGCTGTAGATAATCGTCTTGGCTTTCTAACGGAGTTTGAATTGTGCAATTCGGAGCTATATTGTATAAGTTATGACTGTTTTAGTGGAATCCATCTAGAATTTCTGGTGAGGGACGGCTTGGTCATTTCACCCCACTATAAGTGTGTTGTTTTGGGGGAAATAAAAGGGGTCTCTGCTCATATTGTTTTAGGGGTTTCATCAGAGAAAGTCTGAGAGAGAGGGAGAGAAGTGGAGAAGAGAGGGAAGGAAGAGATTGAGGAGATTGTTGTGAATCCCCTGTTTTTCTTTCATTTTCATTTCTTTTCTTTGTTGGTTGTTTTGGCTTTCTTTTCCTTGTTGTTGCTGCTGCTACAGCTGCTGCTGCTGCTGCTGTGAATTGGGGTTGTTATGGCTGCTTCAAGGGGGTTTGGGTGAAGAGAAGCCAAGAGAAGTGAAAGTTTGGTGTTGGTTCATAGGGGTGAGTGAAATCTAAGTTATTTATTAGTATTTCATTTTTATTTGGTGTTGTTTGTGTGTCCATTGGTGCTGAAAATCATGGCTGAATGTATGTGTGTTGTTTGTTGTGAGAAAGAGTGTGTGTAGGCTTGGTAGCATATGATGGTGATGGTGGAAGCCCTTATGTGCACCATCTTCTCTTCTTCCCAAGGTATCTTCACCTCCCCTTGTGCCTTGTAGGTGTTTATTTTTATGCTTCAAAGAAGTATGGGTGGTCATATCTAGTATTTTGGGTGGTCAGCAAGGGATGCTTAAGTGTTGTTGTATATGTTTTTCCTCTTTCCTTGTTGTTGTGAGTTGTGTGTCATAGTAAGGCAGATTTTCTGTCTTGTAAAGATCCATATGAATTTGATATTTAGAGATATATTTTGAGGAACGTATCTTCATATGATATGTTATCCATGTGTGTAGATATTATGTATGAAATTTGGTGTAATTATATTACCTGTGGCATAGGTTATGATCTATTTTATAAGGACTGTCCAGATTCGAGTAGAAATTGACCTGTTTCTGAATTTATTTTATTTCAGACATTTAGAGATTGAATTGGATTATGGTGTCTGCATAGATTATGATCCTAGCATATCAATGAATATGTATGATTTATTTCAGAATTTTCGAATAAGTAATTGGTGCTGTGGAGATCAAAGTGTAGGGTTATATCGCTGCCCAGATTTCTATAGTGCTGCCCAGATTTATAGTGCTGCCCAGATTTGTTTGTGGTGAAGGTGTGAGGTTTCTTACTGATTTATAGGTGATTTAATTGAATAATGGCCTAAGGATGAGTGGCTTTTGGTGGTGTGGAATAATTGGTTTATTGGTTGGAGGTATGGGGTGTATTTTGCATTTGTTGGCTAGGATCTTAGGGTATGTTTGTATTATTTTTTTTTATGTATGGATGTTTTTATCCTTGGCTGAGTTGGCAATGTTTATTTGTCTAGAGGGGTCTCCTCAATATGAGGAGGGTGGTGATCTTGTGTTTAGGCTTGTGGTGGGAATGACTATACTCTCAAGAGTCCAGTAGCGATGGTGTTACCGTTGGACTGTCCGATGCGCGTGATTATTCACGGGATGGAATGATTGTATCGGTGAGTGGATCTAACTTGACATCTGATAATATAGTTCCATACATAGCCATGTTTATGGTATGATATTATGACTATGGTGGCATCATTAAATGATAACATGACATTGTTAAGTATATTATAATTGAGATTGCATGATTACTTGTCATATATATATTTATATTACATCCTCTTGTGCTAATACATTAATTAAGCCTGGAATATGTAGTTAAAGGTAGGATTTGATATTATTATATACATATTGTTATATCTTGAATGCATGCTCATGATCTATCCTTGTTAAATTGATACATATTATATTCTATATATGTAGCCTTGTTAATTGCCATCTAGCCTGGTTAATATTTATCTATCTTGTCATATCCTGTCTAGGCTTGTTATTGGTTGTCTAGCCTTGTTAATGGCTGATATATATATTATCGGCATGATTTATAGATCTTTGCCTAAAGATCTGGTTAGAGACATCGTTTAGGGGTAAGGGGATCTGATCGTATGGGTCAGATCTGGTTGCTTATTGTGGTGACATCGTAGGTCCTCGACCGGTCTGTGTCGAACCTGTTTAGGGTGGGTTGATTATGGTAGTTCTTGCAAGTCGTGAGTGCGAACCTGCAGTTGAGGTGAGGGTAAACTCTGGGTGTCCTTCACGAGTGAGCGTTTTCAAGGTTCATCCTGGACGCCCACAGTATCCGATGGTTCAAATCGGCTACGCGTCATAGTGGTTGGATGACGGAGAGCCTTAGTCAAGATACTGGGTTTGACGATTTAGTTTTGCATTTAGATGCTTCGTGTGAGTCAGTTGAGGTGAGGGTAAACTCTGGGTGTCCTTCACGAGGGAGCGTTTTCAAGGTTCATCCTGGACGCCCACGGTATCCGATGGTTTAAATCGGCTACGCGTCAGAATGGTTGGATGACGGAGAGCCTTAGCCAAGATACTGGGTTTATCGACCCTGTTCGCAAAGTGATGGAGTCTAGGGCGGGATCCATTGATGCGGTTTGTGATGCGGTCGGGCTCTGGTGGACTTGAAGGGTGGAGTGATACTCCCTGTATTGGCCAAGCCGATGCATTTGCAGAAATGGGTCACCTAAGAGAAGTCACTGCGCGACAGGAGGAACTGTGAGGCATTTGTGTGTAGTGGCATTGCAGTCACTAGGATATATATATATATATATATATATATATATATATATATATATATATATATATATATAGTGTTTATAGCATGAGATGGATCCCCTGTGGTATGAGACGCAGACAGATACGTCTTTATGCTGGGGACATAGTTGGGTTACTATTGTAACGTTGCTAGCATGGGATGGACCCCCTGTGGTATGGAACGCAGACGAATCTGTCTTTATGCTAGGAACATAAAGAGGTTAGTGTGAGTTGGCCTCCTACGGTGATGGTACCTAAGGCCGGTCAGCTTATACTTGTTAGTTATTTATGGAGGTTTTATGGATGTGTTGGAACTGTAATTTGAGGTGTCTTGTAGTTAGTTTCATTCACTAGGCCTTCATCGGCTTACACCCTATTTTTATGGGTTTCATCCAGGTATTGCACAGGATTGGTGACTTGTGTGTTGTTGAAGGTGTTGTGGGCCTCTTGGCGATTTAGTGAGCCTGTCAGCTTCCTGTTATTTTTCATACCAGGTGTTTTGTTATTGTTGATATATACATTTGATTGTTTGTAATTATGACTTGTGTTCACACGGGACGGTGATTGTGTATTCCTTAGAGGCCCCAATTTTCTATTTTATGGCCTTGTATTGTTCATTTATTTTTATTTTTATATATTCTTCCGCTGTCGTTTATTCTGATTCAATCCTTTATTCCTTGTGATTTATTCTGATTATGATATACTCGGTATCGTATACGTGTCACCCCTTGGGGACGGCCGCTCTGGGGGCGTGACAATAGGCTCCATGAGGTGACAATAGAACATTACATATTATACCCTTTACTTGATAACAACCTTAAAGATTTATTGCAAGAATCATGGAGTATCATTAATTCTTTATGCATATCTCAACCGAATTATTATTATTTTCTTGATTGAGATCTAAACAAATAATAAAAAAAACGGAAGATAATCAAGGTGATTTTCGAAGACCCATCTCTTCTTCTTGTTGTCTTCTCTGCATTTTCTCCTCCTCAATAGTCCACTTGTGGCCATTGTTGCTCCTCACCTAGTAGCTCTCTCGAATTTTTTAATTCTGTGAAATTCAAAAACATTGTTTTGTTCTTTATGGAGTTGGTTCTTCCATCAACGCCTACCGAATTAGGTTTTATTTATGTTTTGAATGTCATTTTTCATAGTTGGATTTGTTTTTTATAATGTTACATTTTATATATAAAACATTCTTCATTTTTTTAAATCTGTATCGTTTTTGTTACATTCATAAATGTAACAGTCAACCGCATACGTGTATTGATTTATCTTTGTTACATTCATAAATGTAACAATGAACTATAGGTAAATTGAATGGAATGTAAAACATTTAGAAATACATATATATAAATGTAACAGTTTTTATTAAAATGAAACCAATAGTTCATGTAATATTTGTTAAATGTAACTCAAAGCAAAACAAGTGTTTGATATTTTCCATGTAATGTAAAGATTCATTTTAAAATTGTTTAAACATTGCATAAAATGTAAAATATTTATGTAATGTAAATGTAACAGTGTTAATGTAAATGTAACAAAGGATGTAAGCATGTAGGAAATGTTTTTACTGCTGTTTGAAGGATTTTAACGAAAAATAATTTAGGTAGTTTTGGTGTAATTTAGGTAAGTTTTAGTGTAACTGAAATAGAAAATTCAATTATTATGTAAATATTTCAAAATTTAAATTTTGAAATAGGGTGTAACTGAAATTAATATGAAAGATTTGTAACTGAATAGAGAAAAAAAGGGGATTTGGATTAATGAGATATATTTTTAATGAATGGCATATCCATATTTTGCCATTTTACACTTTTTCAAAAGTCAACCATTCAAAACCAACCAATAAAATAATGACACCTCATGGGGCTTGTGAATGAGGCTTATGATTTGGGGCCTAGTTATCACTACTGAATCCAAAATATAGATTGTTTTCTTCAGTGATCCACTTGAATGCGGGAAACTCCAGCCAACCCCTCGCCCCTTTCTTTGATACATTATTTTACCGTCTCCCATAAATTTTTAAAATACTATATTGCTCCTTGGAAAACCACCTCATTTTATGTTTGCCATATCGCCCAAGCACACGTGGGATAACTGAGAGTAACACTTTCAGAAATAGTCTTTTATGAAGTCCTATAATGAACCATGCATTTTTATAAAACAATGGTGCTTTTGGGATAATCTTGCATGTCGTTTATTGGAGCCTTTGACTCGCATTTGGGAGCACATTGGGTTGGGTGGTACTCAAAATGTCCTAAAGTCTATATGTGGAGAGGGTGTGGAGTCCAAACTTCCTCAGGTTGCTAAAGGCGGATACATATCTCATAAGCAGCACTTGCTGGATAATATTTTTTTTAGGATAATGTTACGTACACCTTTCTTTTCAGCTCGAATTTCAGTCTACACATGTTTTGAATTTTTTAAAAATAATTTACATTTAATGAGATATGTGTTTATATAAAAAATGAAGCATATGTAAAAATGAATTGCATAAATGTATTTATAGAAAATGTTAAAAATTTCTAAGAGTGCATATATCTCATTAATATAAGTATATGCTTCGTTAATTTTTTATCAACACGTATAAGATTGTAATGGTGTAATTGAGGCTGAAAAATAAACTGAGTGTAACATCAATATTTTTCTTAGGGGCTGCGCAAGCATCCCTAATTCAAAATTTGGAGGGATTGAATATCTTAGGGGTCTTTATATCCATCCCTTTGGGTATTCTCCCCATCCCATTAGAAACTTGATTTTTTTTTTTTTTGAAGAGTGCAATCCACGCCGACATAACCCACCTTTTCAAAAATGAACCCACCTTTTACATTCTTGACATTCATATCCCACCTAATCAAAACCCCACCCCAAAATCAAACCTAAAATTATCGCACGCGCCGACAAGGCTTTCTTGTGATGCCGCAGCTTGAGATACTGTCGCATGCATCGATGGGGGCTTTCTTGAGTCACTGAGGGTGAAACTTGGTGATAGAGAACCTGAACAACGGCTGGTAATAGAGCTCGATCTACCTTGGTGGAAGATGATGGTGGAAGAGCTTGGGATACCCCGGTAGGCATGGATGTTGCAAGGGGTGGTGACTTGGTGATGGAGAAGGTGCATGTGGAGAGAGGACGGTGGTGGTGGTAGTGGGAAGGTGAGGGAGACAAGGAGGAAGGTGAGGGAGATCGAGAAGGTGTTGATGGTGGCGGTTGGAGATGGTGGGGCTTCAGTGAGAGTCCGATGGCGGGGGATACGACGACGGCTACCGGGAGGGAGGTGATTGGATCGAAGGTTGGAGAAGAAGAGAGAGGGGGGACATGTAAAATGTTAGGGGTGGGGTTGTAAGGTGTAATCCGTTTAAAATGGGGTTGGTTTACAATTTTTAAAAAATAGACCAAGTGAGTTAGCAAATGGAGTATGTTAGATAAATATCTAGGTGAAAATAATGGTCCTGAATATTTTTCGGTGGTTTTGAAATCATTGTAGAATTCTAGCTATGGAGAATTGAAGAAAGCTAAGGAAACAAAACAGAAAGAGAATTTTAGACAAAAAAACCTTAAAGGAAAAAGGCGAGGAGTGCATCCCCTCGAAGCCATGTTATGCCGTCCAATAAGACAATATTATGCAAAAAAAGAAGAAGTAAATTCAAGTGTTACAAAATATGGATTTTATTAAATAATTACATATTTCAAAAAATTTCAAAGGGTGTGCAATCTTCGAGACCGGATCCAGTCAAAACTGGATCCAGTCAATTCAGTCAGTATCAAACTGGACAACGTGCAAATTGAACTGCACCACTTATAAATCGAACTGAACAATCAATTGTTGGGTATATGTTTTACTCTCTTATTGGATACTGATGATATTTAGGAATTCATATATTCTCCAATAGCTGATTGAATCCAATAAGAAAGTGAAATATATAATCAACAATTGGTTGTGTAGTTCGATTTATAGGTGGTGCAATTCGATTTTCACGTTGTTCAGTTCGGTACTGATTGAACTGACCGGATCCAGTCAGGATTGGATCCAGTCCCACAATCTTCCTAAGCTATTGTAGAAATGAGATTGCAAATCTACAATATATCATTTTTCTTATTTCTCTAATTTAACAACAGAGAAATATAAAAGCATACATTCAATTTATTTGATTTTATACTTAATAATTTAATTATATACTAGTTATATACACGTGTGAAATGTACATGTCCTAAACATAAAAGATGTAACAAAATTGAGGCTGTTTGGTTGCCCTAAAATATTTCATTATTATACATAGGGCATAAGTGGTTGTTGTATTTTCAATTGTTAAAAAGGAATAATCTTTAATATCTCAAAAAAAACATATGTTCATATTTTTAACCAAACATCAAAATAACATTCATCACTTATAAAATATACCATACTACCCTTCTAATAAGCACATAACTAAAGTGAACACCAAACACACTTATCTAAATAACCGCTTAATAGTTTTCGCTGAACCAAACACTTTTTTTTTCTAAACTCTTTAAATATTATCATCATAACTTTTTTCTGCACTTATTAATCAGCACTTAAAATTTGTTTTCCGCCACTACCAAACACCATCAAAATGTTTCAAGGGCATTTGTCATTATTTTTATAAAAGTTCTAAAAAAAACATATATATTGAATCTCCAAAAAGCTCATTTAATATATAAAATAATAAATTTGTATACCATTTAATAATGTAACAAATATTTATAAATTTTAATTTAGAAAGATTTAATGAATATCTTAAATTTTAAATATATAGGATATTGTTAAATATATGAGATGATAAAATGGAATAAAAAAAAACTGTGTTGCTCGGTAGCGGCGGAAAATGGATTTTAAGTGCTGATTAATAAATGCAGAAAGAGGTTTAGGAAAAAAAAGCGTTTGGTTCAGCGAAAATACTAAGTAGTATTTTAGATAAGTGTTTTTGGTTAACCACCTGACATATGTGCTTATTGGAAGGGTATTTTAGTCCATTTTATAAGTGCTTAATATTATTTTGATATTTGGTTGAAATGGAATAAATATGTTTTTTTGGAGATATTAAAGATTATTCTTTTTTAACATGTTAAAAATACATCAACCACTACTACCCTTTGAAGAGCCAAAACAATATAGCGCCTGGATACCCACATGTGAAAAACAATAGATTGTTTGTTTAATCCATTGAAAACTCTTATATTTATATATTTTCACTTATCTCATAGGATTGCAAAGACTCATCAATTGGACTGCAAACACGTCTAAATGCCATCATTAAAATTCAAAAAGAGGACATCAAAAAATCTTATGGGCCCCTTTTTGTAAGAGTTTGACAGTTACATAAATTCTACAAAACTGAAAACATAGAAATGTTTCATTTTAGCATAAAAAGTCCACAAAGACAAGTAATAGTCAATCTAATTTTATTGGTCTGACATAATAAGCAGTATTGTTCGGATTTCAACATTCTCATAGATGAGGTTTTCTCAAATTTGTTACAAAAGTGACTGCTCCATACAGATGTTTATAGTATTACAGACATGCGTGGGCTAATGGAACTTCTACATTTACTTGATAGTTAGGATTAAAAGCAAAACAAAGATAACAAACACCAACAACATTATACAAAAGCATGCACAACATCCGAAAAATCATAAACCCGTTGGCCGTGGTCCTGTATTGTCATTCTCCACCTTCCTAAGGATTTTCGGTTGGTTATCTTGAAACTCTCCCATCCTGGGCAATGTATCTGCCCACATGAAGAGGCACGGTGGTCTTGCATCCAATCAAATATACAAATCAATATGGAAACACCAAAAAAATCAAATATATATGTATTAGTGAAAACCAGTGCACTTATTAGAACACGTACTAATCTCGCAAGGCACCTAAAGAACCACCGCCCATAGTTCCTATCTGTCCGTGCCATATGAAGGGTCATTGGTACTCGGCCACAAGCACAATGAATCTCAGAATGAGCGTTCTTCATGCTATCAAAAATATTTCTGCATCATACATATAGCATTATAATATACATACATAGATAGGAATACAACAAACAGTGCATCTTCTTCCACATAACAAGATTTTTACATTACTTGAGGTGTGTAGCACTGTTGTGATCATGTGTGCTTGTAACTTCTATTATTTCCTTTATATTTTTGCATACTGATAATAGGTATACATGCTATATACAGTCAGAAACAAAGTATTGTGTATGCTAATTGATATCCATTGAAAGACCTTTTTTTAAAACAAAAAAAAACATGATTACTTTGTTTGTGCAACTCTTGTAAAATTACTTAAATAATTATATAAAACTACACTTGTCCTTACATATAGCAAAGTTTCAAACAAACAGTTTATTAGTTATTTTAAAACTACAATGAGCAAACAACAGGGTTCATGAGGCCTATCATGGTAATTCCTTCTTGACCAATATATGGAATAAGATAAGGTTTCAGCTTCTTATTAGAATATTCCATTTAATCAGTTAAGTCTCGCCAAATCAGAACAATGAAATCATATCTAAACAACTTGTACTATTAGATATTCCATGCATATTTCCAGACTTTGAAAAAAGAAAAAAAAAAGAGCTGAATCACACAAGAAATTAGGCTTCTTAAACTCCCAAGATTGTTCTGTTTACTTGAAATATAACTTAAAAAGTGAATCTCAACTACAACCCACACAGAAAAACATTACACTACTATCATACAAAGCAGATTCCCGAAGAATGAATGGATGTCAAAATTGTACTCTTTTTTTGTGAAAAAGTTGTTTTAAAATTAACATATGAATAAACCATACACAATGATATCAGGGTATGCCCATGTGTAATACAAGGTTCTTAAATAATTTATGAAAATTGACTTGAGAGTATAGTTACTAATAAAATAAAGGAGACACTTCATAAACATTAAAATGTCAATCAACAATCAATGTCTTGATGATATCTATTTGTGTTTGGATTACAAAAACAACTAAAGCTAGCCAGAGATGAACTTAAGTATATGGGAAACTACATAAACACACATCTAAATCAACCACTTTTAGAATACAATATTTTCATTGTCTGAACCCATATGTGCGGTTATCAAGGTTGGTTGTCTATTGTCAATCAATATATATTTTAAGTTAATTTTTGTAAGCCAAAAAGATATCATATAAATAGAACTTTCTGTTTACATGCTAGAGGTCATATTGAAGCGTACAATAGCCCTTGACATACTGGACTTTGAGTTTCATTATTTAATAATGAAGGATGAGAAATGCTATGCAATTTTGAGAATAAGCTTTAACAACAGAGGCTGATTAATAGAGATCGAATACACGCATTTGGAGACTGTACTGGACTTCCTAATGAAGAACAACTTCTTCAAAGATAAACAAAAAGTCTATCATAATTTTTTTAAAGAAAAAGCATAAGTTCAACCTATGAGACCTGAAATTCTTTAAAATCCCCACAAATCAGGGCATCACCAATCAATAAAGATCATAATCTACAGACAATCCAACTTGAAAAATTAGGTATTGCACAAAAAAGCTACCAATCACCTATATTGAATCTAATCTATCCACAATAAAATCATTATTTACAATCCCAATGAAAGAAATCAGATTTTGCACTAAAAAATAATCAATCACATATTCAGAATCTGATCTACTCACAAAAACACAAAACACACATGTCAGCCGACCTTCCAATAGATTCATCTCCAAGAAACCTTAAACACTATCAAGAGGTTCAGATCTAAAGAACAAAAGCCAAAAAAGGAGGAGTTTTAGACCATTTTACCTTGATCGTTGGTTGGGGGGGGAAGGGGAGATCCGAAGCAGCTATGAAGCAGATCGGACTTTTGGGGCGTTTGTTGGAGATGGTCAAAGGGAGATCAGAGTGTATCGGCACTCTTCGTGGTCTGGTGACAGATCAAGAGGAAGGATCAGTGTACGAACAGGCAGGTCATCTCGAGGGAGATCTATCAAAACGAGTTCAGTCGTTCCATCTCATGTCATTCGACGTAGACAAAGCTCCCATAGATCGAACATGTTCGGTTGTTCTTCTCTCCAACGAAAATAGGGTTTGCATGTTCTTCTTTCGACGCTGCAAGGAGGAGGAGAGAGAAGACTTCAGTGAAATTTTGTTTATATACCCTACGTAAATAGCGCCCACTGACGGGGGCAATGTCATCTTTTCCCAGACAAGCCACAAACACTGGATGCGTAAGCCGATTATTAAGTGTATCAATGGTAGCTGAAAATATCCAGTCCAAAATTTCTCAATGAAATAACTAATATGCGCTTATTTGAACACTATCAAACACAATTAAAGAGGATACATAAGTTTTAATCTAAATAAGCACTGATTATCAATGCAAACAAACACAACCAAGTCATTTTCTTAGTAATAAACAAGTAATAGATATATATGTGCCCATGGATGATTTTAATACTTTCATTTGAATAGGGTAGTGATTGTGTGATAATAAATTTGAAAAACTTTTGGGTTCAAATACATTTAAATCCAAGGGAACATGTATGACCGAATATTAGATGAAACTAGATAGAATGAGTTTTAACATTTTTATTGAATTATAAATAGTGACTAATTTATTTTCCTTTACAATAATAACATAAATAAATGGGATTTTTTTGCATATATACCCCTAAAAACATTTGATTTTGTGAAAATACCTCTATAAAAAACCACGATTGTATGTATAACCCTAAATTTATGTTCCATCCGCTTGGGTTATTTTTTTCCATTTTTGAACCATTAGAGGGGGTAAAATGTGTACTGTACACCCCCCCTCCCCGGTGCCCTGAATATGTTGTCTTCAACCTCCCCATTTGTCTTCAACCTCCTTTTTTCTTTAACAACACTTCTTCAATTGTCACATTATGAGCCCTGTCTTTCCTCATGTCTGGCTCACCTTCCTCATCACCATAAAAAATCATTGAAAAGTTGTTCACTGGCTCTTCATTTGAGAAGAAAACTGGAAAGGAATACAGTACACCTTCCCCAAAATCATGAGGATCATCATCATCACCCTCATTTGATGCATCGTACCAGCAACTATTATGAGCTTCACTTTCTTCAGATGTAGGAAGTACAAAAGAGCTAATATTATGCTCAATTGTAATGGGACTCCTAAGGTGCGATTGGAACATCCTCAACATTTCTATTACATTAGATAAAATCCCATCAGAGCATTCATTTTCTCTCCATTGAACTAATTTGTCAACTTCCTCAAAAATTTCATCCATACTGCAATAATCCTTATCCAAAACAACCTTATTTTGCCTTGCTAATAATATGTATGTCCTCCTATTTATGCCTTTCACCATTTTCTGAAATTCCCCATATCAAAACAAATTGCAAACAGTAGTATCACCATCATCCTATATTCCTAACATCATTTCAGTATGGAATTATTTAAAAACCAAAAAATATAAAAAAAATAAAACTCCCACCTAAATAGTATATGAACCAACAGAAATTGTATATAAGAAAACACATGTGGAATTATCACAAGCAATTCAACATCATTCAACATCTAAACCAATCTCATGTAAAATCATAAAAACTCCAGCATAAAATCTCAAACCCCAGCATAAAACTTCAAACCCCAACATAAATCAAGAACAAATGAAGATATGAGATCTACTGGTGACTGATGAGGATGCTTGACTATATTGAGTGCCATGACTGAGTTGGTTGGCCTGATTTGAATCCAATGACCGATAAGATGTTGCAACTACTCTCGGGACCATGCAACCACTGACCTCACAAGGCTTCTTCGAACCGCCCCTCATGGTAGATTATCTTTGAAATCCTTGTGATTGGGTTAGGGTCTTTTTGTGTAAATGAGAACGAAGAGTTAGGGTTTTTTTTAGGTTGGCTATCGAGAGTTCAATTTTTTGAACAGTGTTAAGGTGTAGTATTAGTGACCATTTACATGTAGAGTTAGGCATCATAACCATGATTTTCCTAGGTTGGAAACGGTGTTTACTTGAAGGGCACAATTGCAATGCATTAAATTTTTTCAGGGGTACATATGCGTGATTTTTTTAGGGGTATTTACACAAAATCAAATATTTTCAGGGGTATATATACAAAAATCCCACAATAAATTAGCAGTGCAACTTGGGAGGGTTGGGTCAGGTTGAAGCTCAACCTGAACCCAACATGAGGTTGGAGAAATATAACCCAAACCTAACCCAACCCAACCCTCAGGTTTGAGAAGCTCAACTTAAACCCAACCCGTCAAACGGTGTTTGCTTGAAGGGCACGATTGCAATGCATTAAATTTTTTCAGGGGTACATATGCGTGATCTTTTTAGGGGTAATACATTATTTTCAAATGTACTTAATTTTTTATGATCTTTATTTTTTAAAATTAAGGGTAAAAATTTAAAAATAGTCAATAAATTTAAAGGATTATATTAAATATTTATCAAATTTAGGGTATATATACAAAAATCCCACAATTTTAGTGTTTAATAGTTGCAATATTAATAAATCCATATAAAACTTAAAGTTCTCTCATTTTATCAATATTGACTAGTACGAACTAACTCAATTTAGGTTTGGATTGCTCGAATTTAGATTCAGGTTGAATTTAAACACTAAAACTCTAATCGAAACCAGCCGAATATTCGGATCGAGTCGTGTTCAACTTATATTGCACCATTACAATAAGTATGATGTTATTTCCAGTCCCATTTCTAAATTCAATTCCAGTCTACATGTATTGTAATTTTTTTTAAATAGTATACATCATCTACTGAAATACATGTTTTTTAAAAAATGAGGCATATACTTAATCGATTACATTGATACATTTATTGAAAATATAAAAAAAAAATTTAAAATATATACCTCATCATATGCGTGGTTAATTTTCTAACTTTGTAGATTCCGTTTTCACGCCTTCCGAGGACAACGCCACGTCACCCGAAACATTCCACCTCTGTGATTGGTGGTCCCCACAATCGACGCCTAAAACAGACCGTGGAATCCAGATCCGACGGTGAAAAAAAAAGAGACCCCGTTGATTCTGCACACGTGTCGGTTGTTGAGCACAACATGCAATCTTTGGGCCTTGGAGATGGACGACTCAGATCGACTGGCGATTTCCGTGTTGGGCCCCAGGTCATCTTCATTTGATGCGGTAAAAAATGATGATCCGGTCCTTGGGGAGCGGGCCGATCCATTCGCGGTATGAACCAAATCTTGTTCCGCCATAACTCGATTGTTAAAATGTTTTTATTGGATTTTTTAATAAATAATTTAAGGAATTTTTAGTTTTAAGTCTGTAATCAATTCCTCATTTTCTTTTTAAGACATCAAATTTCAACCGCCTATTTCGTTTTTAATCCCTCCGTCAAACGTCGGTCCATTTACCATAATTTGTGAAATGTGATTTTATTTTCAAGTCCTTGTAAACTGTGTTATTTAATGATCAGACTCTTCCTTTTTCAAATCTTTTTTAAATCCTCAGCTTTAAAAACTTTTTTTATTAGTCCCTAGACAAAATGTCTATATAATTTTGTAAGTATTTTAATATTTGAAATTCTAGGATTTTTCATGATTGGGATTTCATATATAAATAGATAAATAAAAACTAAAATAATAGTAGCTTAAATGTTAAATAAATAAATATATGATATAAATATGTTAGATTCCCCTAAAATTATTAATCTCTAAATAAATAAAAGTTTATAATTATGCAAAATAAAATGTTCATTGAATACATACATATTTTTACTGGCATCTAAATTTTTAAATTTAAAATTCTAAACACACTCAAAATATTTAATTTAATATTTCATCATTTTCAACAAAAAAATCATTTAAATCAAATATTAATAATGAAAAAATCCTCAAAATTTGTTTATGTAATAATTCTTCTTGTGCTTATGTAATCAATTATAATTAAACAGCAAAGACTACAAGGGCTGGTTTGACAAAGGGTTAAATGGTAGGATAAGAGATAATTATTGAAATAAGTGGGTGGGAGAACAACTTATTCCCATTTGGTATAAAAAATTAATCGGGATAAACTGCGAACATTGTCTTAATTTTGAAATGAAAATGATGATATTTTGTTTCACCTAAAGGTTATGATAACATTTATCTCCATTTTTTGTTACAATTTTAACAAGTATTTATACGAACAAAATTAATGAACTTTTTATCTTATAAATTAGGATAATTTATCTTCAAAACATTAATCTCTTGCTAAACTAATCCTAAAAGAATGCAATTTTAGATTGGGTGGGCATATAATGTTGAATAACACTGAAATTATCACTAAACACCTAACAATGCAAATTCAATTTTTGTTTAGATATTTCTCCAAATATTTTTTTATATAACTTTTAAATATTAAAATACTTACAAAATCATATAAACATTTTGTCTACAGACTCATAAGAAAAAAATATTTGAAGTAAAGTTGATGACTTAAAATAAAATAAGAAGAAAAGGAGGGATAAAAAACATAGTTTACAGGGACTTAAAAATAAAATCACATTTCACACAAATTAACGGTATATGGACATACGGTTTGACGGAAGGATTAAAAACCAAATTGGTGGTTGAATTTATGAACTTAAAACGAAATATGAAGAATGAAGGAATCAATCTATAAATAGGCACGTTTACAGACACTTAAAACAAAAAATCCATAATTTAATCATGAATCAATCATTTAGTTAGATTAAAATAAAATAATATTAATTTGAAAATGTAATAAAATCTCTTAAATATATTATTTTTATTTATTTTTTTTATTGAAGTGTCAAAATATTTCATCAAATTTAATATTTCCCATTTTGGTTAGTGTTTAAAATAATGTTTAAATTACATAAATAAGGGAAGGATAATGTTGGAGTAAATTTATGTACAATTCATTGGATGAAATTTTTTAAACAATGATATTTTAGAAATTATATGTTCTTTTTATTCTTAGATATGCTCTTAAATATATAAAATCTATTAACGAACAACATTTAATCACTTTTTTTGAGTTGAAGATAGGTTAGAAACTTTTTCATTAAAATTTAAAGCCCAAGATGAAAAAACATAACTAGTTGAGGAACAACCCAACTAAAAATCTAAACAAATAAAATTTGAAAGCCTGAGGATACATAGCAGAGTAGGATTCTGCCGACTCCCCACCCCGATTTGAAAGCGAAAGAATACATTAATCACTTATTTCTTATATTTATTATACATTCTAAATATATCATAAAGATCACATTATAAAATCTTTATTAGAAAGAAGATCACGCGTTGCAGCGGACCAGGGGTAGGTAAGATCGTAATTAACTGCCAAGATCAGGGGCGTTTGTATAGGCTAGTTTTCGCAAAATAAGGCAGGCACGAAAGTGAAGAAAGAAACGAAAGACGCGAACGAAAAAAAAATGGCGAGATCGCGACATCAATAGAAATTTAGATCCATTTTGGGAGGTTTCATTTTTTGTGGTTTTTTTTAGGAGTTAAGGTTTTGAAGGAGATCGATGGGGAAGGTGGAGGTAGGAGCGGCGGTGGCGGTGGTGGCGGCGACGGCGGTTGCGGTGGCGGCAGTGGTGGTGATGCGGAGGAGGATGAGGAACGGAGGGAGGTGGAGGAAGGCGGAGGCGGTGGTGAGGGAGCTGGAGGAGAGGTGTTCGACGCCGGCGGGGAAGCTGAGGCAGGTGGCGGACGCGATGACGGTGGAGATGCACGCCGGACTCGCGTCGGAGGGCGGGAGCAAGCTCAAGATGCTCATCAGCTATGTTGATAACCTCCCCACTGGGTATGAATGATGAGAGAGAGAGAGATTTCGAGAGTCTAATTCGAACTTCGATTTGTTTTTAAGAGGGTTTTTGAGATTTTTTTTCTGGTGAGTTTGTGTATTTTTTTAATAACTTTTTTTTTTGTTGATTTTGGATTTTTTGGAGGTTTTATTCGAATTCAGTTTTTACGCTGTTTTAAATATTTTTTATTTTTATGGATATCCACTAAAAATAATAATTATATACGAAAAATGATATTTTTTAAAAAATATGTTTTATTGTCAGATTCCTGACCTCAATGTAATTCTGTGTGTGAGAGAGATCGCTTCCAGAGATTTCTCATTTTTAGATCTTTCGTTTTTAAAAAATTTGTTACTGTGTTTTGTTGCGGAGGTTTTATTCCATTTTTGTTGCGTTTTTTTTAATATAAATTTTAATACATATATGTGTGTGAAAAGCAATAATTTTCTGCAAACATATAATTTTTATTTTCATAAAATTTATTTTGTTGTCTTATATTTTCGTACATGGAATTGTTTCTTTTCTATTTTTTATTTTATTTTATGGAGATTATTTGAATTTTTTATGTGTTTTTTTAGATTTATAGATGACTTTGGTCCTTTTATGATATACAAAATTGCTTTTTTGTAAATGTTGATTCTGACCCTAATTAGAATTTGATGTTCTTTTTATTTTGAAGAGGGTCATGTTGATTTGGAACTTTTTCTTGTTCGACTTCTTTTTTTTAGTTGTTTTATAAACTTTAATAGATATTTGTGGATGAAAAGCAATCACTATATACGAACAAATGATTTTTTTAAAATATGTTTTATTTAGATAATCTACAATGACTTTTTTTTAAAAACATTCTTCGAATCTTTTTCTTTTTTTGAGAAAAAAGATCTATAGATGCGGTCCTTTTTTAGAAATACAAAATTGTTTTTCGTAAATATTGATTTTCTTGAATATGCGTTGATGGAGTTGTTTTTTTATTCGAATTTTTGGATTTTAAAAAAAATTATTTCATGTGGATTTGGGTTTGGGTTTTCTTGGATTGGGTTTTAGATAAATCTACGTAATCCGACTTTTTTCTTTTTATCTCTTTTTTTATTATTGATTTTATATTTTTTTTAAGTTTTCAATGTAATTATTTGGTACGTATTGATTTTCTTTATGATTGTCCTCATTTTTTTTTGGACGAATATTAAGGTGTTATTTCTTTTATTCTTTTTGAGGCTAAAGATAAAGAGGGTGAACAATCATTTAAAATTTTCTTCAAGTAAATGAGGCCTTAATTTTACTTGTTGGAACTTGTATTTCAGTGCATTTAAGTTTGGCTCACTAGGTTTGACTTAATTACGAATGTATGGAAAATAATGGATTTATAATAATTGGGTTGGGTGTGGAGATGGGGGAAAGATAGCCTATTCGAGTAGTTTCTTTTCACTTAATGGTAAAAATCACTTTTGATTATTAATGGACAATTGTATCTTTTAGGTGTAATGGGTCCAAATTGATGTTTATATTTAGTAATGTTTATATTTAGTTCAATAAGTTATCACCCAATTTTTTGAATAGGATGGATGATGTCCATCAATTTGGTTGCCGTGGTATTAGTTTTATAAGGATATTATTGGAAAATATGTTAATATGTTGGTACATGTGATTAGAAAAATATGCCTATTTAGTAATATGGTACACCCACATTATTGAAAAAATTTTCACTTCTTGTTCGGGGTTTTAATACTGGATGGGTCAGTAGTATATCCTATGATTGCAATAACTGTGTGTAAAAAATATAAATTTTATGGCAACTGCTAAAAGCATTGGTCACTGAAAAGAAAATATTCTGTTTGGGGATTAAAGGGTGGTTCATTGATCTTTTAATATGTTATGTGAAGAATGGAAATATTTCTTATTCTAATAAGTATAGGGTGTGTTGTTGTTTGACACATCTGGTAGTTCCATTTCAGGGATGAAAATGGGTTGTTTTATGCCTTGGACCTTGGAGGAACAAACTTCCGTGTTATGCGTGTCCAGCTGGGCGGAAAGGAAGGACGTGTTGCAAAGCAAGAATTTGCAGAAGTGTCTATTCCACCTCATTTAATGACTGGAACATCTCATGTGAGTTTTAAATACCCACTAAATCCACAGCAAATCCTGCTCTATCTGAATACATTGAAGATATTTCTGACATTTTCTATATTGTTCATGATTTCAGGAATTATTTGATTTTATTGCTGCCGAACTAGCAAAATTTGTTGCCACAGAAGGTGAAGGTTTTCACCTGTCTCATGGAAGGCAGAGGGAACTTGGTTTTACCTTTTCTTTCCCAGTGAGGCAAACTTCCATCTCATCAGGGACGCTTATTAAATGGACAAAAGGCTTCTCCATTGATGATACTGTAAATTCTCAAACCCTCTGCTAGCATTTTCATTTTCAATGCCCATCTATCTTTTACATACAGATTAATACTCCTCTATCTATGAAGTACAAGTTTGTGTTTATTGGTAAGTCTCTACACTAGACAAATGTTTGCTAGTTGCTACCTTTGTCTAACTGCATGATCAGTTACTAGTACTTACCATCATGCATGAAGGTTATTCGATGCTTTTTGTGAACTGCAGATGACAATTGAATAGGAAGTAATGTCTCTTTTCTAATCTGCTTACCTTTTTCTAAGACACGTTCATATCATGCAGTCAGGACGTTTCATCAGGGAGGTTAACTAAGATTGTTAGTTTAACGTGTTAGAAATTTGCTTTCCAATTAATTTTACATAGAGAACATATCAGCTGAGGTAATTGACTCTGAAAACCTCATTTGTTTTGATTTTTTTATCTGTGGAACCAGGTTGGAGAAGATGTGGTGGCAGAGTTGACAAAGGCAATGGAAAGACAAGGTCTTGATATGCGTGTCTCAGCATTGGTGAGTTTCTCCCGAACCTTTTTTTCTGGCAAAGAGAACGTTCTTTGAACAGTGGGCAGGAAGTTTTATAGGTCAACACATATCTCTTGATCAAATATCAGTTCAGGAAGTGTTGGTTCCTTCTTCCAGTCTCGATAAATTTTGCACCATTTTCAGATTTCTGAGGAGCTGCCTTGCTGCAGGTTAACGATACAATTGGAACATTGGCGGGAGGTAGATATACAGATAAGGATGTCGTCGTTGCTGTGATACTGGGTACTGGATCAAATGCTGCATATGTGGAGCGTGCACATGCAATACCAAAGTGGCATGGTCTGCTACCTAAATCAGGAGAGATGGTGAATAACATTTAATGATTGTGCTAATATATATTTAGACCATTATTCCTTTCTTTCCTTATCCTGGTAGAAGGGGTATTTCAGAAAATAGTTTATTGATTTATATGTCTACTTACATGTGCAGAGATATTTTTTAAAAGAAAAAATTGTCGTGCAAGAATTATGCTGACAAAGATTGCATCCTTGTCATAGGTCATCAATATGGAATGGGGAAACTTCAGGTCATCGCACTCCCTTTAACGGAGTATGACCAAGCAATGGATACTGAAAGTTTGAATCCTGGTGAACAGGTAATTGTAATCGATGCAATGAGTAATGAGTTTAGGGTAGGGTTTCATTGTGCCAATATGTCTAGATTTCACGTTGATAATTGTGGCTCAAGTCTGGCTGGGTTTAAAACCAAGGGCCTAATTGAGAAGTGTTTGTGCAGAAGTGAATCTTTTCCTGTTCTTGTGATGACATTGATTGATTAAAAAAGGTTTATGATAAACCTATGATATTCAAAAACAATGGTTGGAAATCCTAAATAATATTATTTTAATGGATGGCCAAGTGTAACATATACATCTTTTCCTAAATGAAAACCACCACCTTGTTAAATTTATTTTCCGTCAGACGATTGCCATGGATATCACAGAAATGATGCTTATTATTTGTACAGATATTTGAGAAGCTGGTCTCAGGGATGTATCTTGGAGAAATTGTACGTAGAGTTTTATTGAGGATGGCGGAAGAAGCTGCCTTCTTTGGTGATACTGTTCCAGAAAAACTCAGAATTCCATTCGTCTTACGGTATGGGAACTATTTGCCCTGTCCTGAATAAGCATTGTGGTTCTCCAACTGTTTGCTTTTCTTTTCTTTTCTTCTTTTTTTTGCCCCATGAGTTCTTTGTTTTTTTATCTCATTACTCCCTATTCCATAGTCCTTAATGTTAAACCATTTTCCAATAACTTATTCTTTCGGCATCATAAGGTACTTCTGTTTCCAGTTAAGACTTCTAGAATTGCATTCAATGTTTAATTGCATTACTTATAGCAAAGTCAACCCGTATCATGCTGTCCATCTTGCTGGCTAGTTATTGTTACTTGCTGTCCAACTCTTATTATTGCTTTTGAGTTATTTGCTATGCAATTTGCTATGCAATGAGAACAGCATTGAGGTGCATCAGGCATCAACATGCAGCAATAATATCAAATGAGGGTCTTGGAAGCAGATGAGGGTGATAGCAGGAGCATTGAAGGACACATGATTGACTGGGGTTTTAGTAGTAAGAGTTGGAAAGAGATGAAAAACCTAACGGGTGTGTGTAAGTAGACAATGTAGGTAGTCTCTTATCAAATACGGGGCATTTAAAGATGAAACCATCCATGTCACATATAAGTGGAGACCTTTATTCTTCTGTTTACTGGTGGTTAAATGGAGGTGGTCAGCGATGCAACTCCAATTGTCCTGATCTGAATCAATGAACAAGGCTATGTCATCGTCAGTGATATGCGGATTTGGAAACTCCTCCATGTGCAGCACACTGAACCTGTACGCTTTGTCCTAGTTAGGGGGTCACCTCTCAATCTCTCATTTTACACTTTCTTGCAGGAACATGGCACTTTGTCTTGGTAGGCTCCAGATGAATAGCTCCTAAAGCCTGTAAAATTTTACAGGGATACTCTACTTTGCCTGAACTTTTGCTTTAAAATTTTTTTGTTTTAGTTAGCTCTTTCTTATGATCATCTGACCTTCAACTTTTGAGAAGATGATATATAACAGGTGATTGAGATTTTCTTCTGAAAGTTGTCAAATTAAGTGCAGACGATGAGCAGAACACCAATGGAGTTAGTTAATGAGTTATAATAGGTGATTGTAATGATCTCTGGCTGTGAGGTTGCAACAATTCATAACTGTTGAAGCACATGGCCATACAGAAAAATTGAAGTAAATGGATTGGGCATACTTGGATGCAGTACCACATTTGTGTTAGTGGCTGAGTCTACTGAAAAAGCTGTATTAGAATGGATCATAGAGTATGCCTATTTAGCATGGTTATAGAACAGGGAAGTCAGACTGCTTTATTCATTCTTGTGGTTGTTCAGGTTGTGTGTACAGTCAATATCAAAATAACCAGGACACTGAAAGCAGACTTCTGGATTAATATTTGGTTCTGAAGGCATCTTAAAAATTTAAATCTGAATGCAAAAGTGGGGCAGTTAAAACATTTGTGAATTCTAGACTGGCTCAAATAAAAAAAAAAAACTTTTAATGATTTTCCAATATGATGCCCGGCAGAGAATACATATCTTCAGGAGGAGTTATAAACTGATGCGACTTGTAGCAGTCATATCAGCTGATACATTGTGTGTATATCAGGGAATACAATTGATGCAAATGATGCTAACTAAGATTGATGCCCTCACCTTTCTTCTTTTCTTCTTCAACCTCTTCCTCTAAGGCACATTTGTTTATATCTGCCCTCTTCCTCATGTTTTTTTTTTTTTAAATGGCACTCTCCTCTCCTGATCAACCCACTTAACAAATCTGATAAACCACCCTTGTCTGTTAAATAAGTATAATCCGTACAAAGACAGTGAATGATGTGCCATATTTTTGCTTGTTTGGTAATCCCACCAAACAAAACAAATTGTAATAACTGTAATTCAACTACTAACGATACACTTATGGCAGGCTGATTTATCCCCATTGCAATAAGTGTAGTGTTAGTAGTTTAATTTTCTAAACTCCTTTTTTTTCTCTTTTGCTTGTGAAACCCACTGAGATTTTTTCCCCTTTGTTCTTGTGGTAATTATAGTCTCTTTGGATACATAATTAATATAACCTTGAAAATAACCAATTTTTTTATATGTGAGATGTGCAGGACTCCTGATATGTCTGCGATGCATCATGACCATTCGCCCGATCTCAAAATCGTTGGGAACAAACTGAAGAGTATTTTGGGGGTATGTTTCATCGATCTCCCTTCCCCCTTTTCAACTTCACTGTCAGAGGTTATTTTTATTATTGCAGAAACTTATAACTAAATTGAAGGAAATAAAACTATCTAAACATCAATTGCTTCCAATAACAAGACCTGGCCTTGTATTAATGCCCCATTCCTTTCACTTCCATCGCCGTTGACACCATTGCTCTCCAATTTCAGTTTGTCCATGTCTCCATTCAATTCAGTTTAGGGAATGAGGACTTCTGTTATGCTTCTTCCCCCAATGGTCCAATGCAGCCACATAGCTAATGACACCCCCCCCCCCCCCCCCCCCCCGTCTAGCTGAATAGAATTATCAATGTCTGATAATTCTATATATTAAAAAAAAAGGTTACTCTTGTTTGTATTCTTCATGCATCTCAAGCACATTTGAATACATTAGCTATAGGTATCCATATCATAGTCATAAATTTCATGTATAACATATATTTGGGAATTGTTCCAGACCAGTGTACGATATGAGTACATTCATAAATAATATAGAATCAAAGATATAATCTAGATGTATCTTTTCATTAGTATGAGAAAGACATGAAACTTTTTAGTGTTGCATGTGAAGGTAGCATAGACAACTACAATTAGCTTTTTAAATTATAAAGTATGTGATAAATCATTCAATACATAGCACAAAAGTATGTTCGGTCGATAGGTATAGGAGGTATCCAATTGGAGTACTTTTATGAACATTCAGAAAAGTTTGGAGTTCTTTGTAACTATGTTCATACTCTTGTTTCAGTCCAAACGAATCATTGACTCATTTTCTCGTTCCACGATTTCCAGATCACCAACACCTCCTTGAAAACTCGAAAAACGATCATTGAAATCTGCGACATTGTCGCTGCCCGAGGAGCCCGCCTGGCCGCAGCAGGGATCTACGGTGTCCTCAAGAAGATGGGGAGGGACACTATCATCAGAGATGGGGAGAAACAGAAGACAGTGGTCGCAGTCGATGGGGGACTATATGAACACTACACATTCTACAGGGAATGCCTCCACAGCACCATGACTGAGTTGCTCGGAGAAGGTGTCTCCGACACTGTGATTCTCGAGCATTCCAACGATGGTTCAGGCACCGGAGCAGCCCTCCTCGCCGCCTCTCACTCTCAATATCTCGAAGTCGACGAGTCTTGAAAGCACGAGCCTCGTAGGCTATAACCATTAGTCCCCTCATCTTCCCATTTTGGTTCCCCAGCCATTGCCAGAGTGTATAACAGCAGGAGCTGGAAGTGGTGCCGGTGATGCCGCTCCGGCCTGCCATTCTCTTTTTTTTGTCTTTTTATTTTTATTTCCCAAGCTAATATATGGTTCAAAGATGGTGCTTCTGTAAATTCTTTTTACAGCCAGTGAGAGCCATCTTTTACTGTTTGATCCTTTTTGAGGTAATAATGATATAATAATAAAGTGGGGAATCATTTGTTTCCGTTTGCATTGTTTTTAAGAAAATTTGATGGTGACGGTTAGATATTCTTTAGATTGATTCTGTTTCGGTTAGCTGTGATTTGTTAGTAGTGTTTGGTTGGTGGGGGGGGGTGCACTAAGCAGGTGCTGATGATGATGTTGAAGGTATTGCATAAGAGCATCTCCAATCCAAGCCTCCGAATATGGAGGGTTGATCTTTCATATTTGGAGGTTGTTACAATCTAATCATTACCCACCATTTTTTTTTTAAATTACATGAAATTCATTAATAGATATTATTATTGTTAATTTATT
The DNA here is from genome assembly GCA_030737845.1 of Acorus calamus. Classification (NCBI taxonomy): domain Eukaryota; kingdom Viridiplantae; phylum Streptophyta; class Magnoliopsida; order Acorales; family Acoraceae; genus Acorus; species Acorus calamus. Next base: position 8,071,899 of record CM060877.1, on the reverse strand, counting down.
TATATAAAAATTATATCATGAAAAAGATCTTATTAAGACCTTTAAAATTAGTATAATATTAAATTGTTTTGGAGTTATTTTTAAAATAATAATTTTAATTAATTAAATTAATTAATTCTTGAATAATAGGATTTATTTAAAATCAATTCTAAAATAGTTTAATATTAGTCTCATTTTAAAAGTCTCAATGAGATCTTTATAACTATAGTATTTTTATTAAAAATGGATTAACAGATCTAAATATACATTAGGTTGAATTAATTAGTGTATAAAGTAAAAAGTGAAAAAAGTGATTTGGAGGCGGCCTCCAAATGTGGAGGGTCAAATCCAAACCTCTAAATTTAGAGTTGGATATGGAGTGCGGTTGGAGCGCACCATCCTTCAAATTTGAAGGTATGAAGTGTGGTTGGAGATGCTCTAAGAAATATGTGTTGTCTGTTGAAACTTGAAAGAACGGTTGATATCATTATTTAGTTTGTGAATAATCAATATACTCAGTCTATTTTGTAGCTCCATCTGCATCTTGTCTGCATAGCATGTATATTGTGATAGTAACAATGTAATATATTATCACATTGTATACTGTCCATTGCAGCGTTTGAAAATTAAAAGATTTTTTTCATTTTCGAAAAAAAAAAACAACCCTTAACCAGTGAAGATATCTTAGTATTTTCACTTTTTTATTAGTATATACTATAATGAGTAAGTGTATATTTTTTTTTAGGGTAATTAACAAAAATAGTATCGTTGAAACGAATATTTGCAAAAATAGCACTGATCGGTAAATATTTGCAAAAAATAGCACTTACAGTGTTTTACAAAGGAGGCGCCATATATATATGGCGCCTCCTTCATATTTGTATCTCTAGGGCGCCTCCTTCATATTTGTATCTCTAGGATGAATGGCATATATATGTAGCCTCCAGTGTTTTTTAATTTCAAAGGGAGGCGCCATATATATACGGAGTCTCCAGTGTTTTTCAATTTCAAAGGGAGGCGCCATATATATACGGAGCCTCCAGTATTTTTCAATTTCAAAGGGAGGCGCTATATATATATGGAGCCTCCAATATTAAAATACACAATAGCCATGTATATAAATAAGAACTTTTTATTTTTGCATTAGATAAACCTGCACATGTGCAGGGGCGAATCCAAGACACTTTTTCTGGGTGAGCCGAATTAATATTTTCATAAACAAAAATTTCTCTTGATAACAATATCAAATTTTTTTGGTAGTTAAATGATGCACTTGTGATAAAATAAATTAATTAAAAGATTTAAGTAAAACCATACAAATTCATTAATACAAAAGCTAATAATCAAATACTATATTTAAAAAAAATAATAAAATAAAGAAATTCATAATCAAAGTTTAGTCGAGAGTAATTGAGAGAAATTAAAGATACTAAATAAATACTATATAATAAAGCATCTACAAAACATATAATAAATTAAAAGAATTAAAGAATTTACAAATAAAATCAAATTCATTATATACTGTTTCTTGTTTAGTGAAGGGGGTGATTTATTCATTCCACATGTGTAGGTTTATCTATTGCAAAAACAAAGAGTTCGTATTTATATATGGCTGTTGTGGATTTTAATATTGGAGGCTATATATATATAGCGCCTCTCTTTGAAATTGAAAAACACTGGAGGCTCCGTATATATATGACGCTTCCCTTTAAAATTGAAAATCACTGGAGGCTCCATATATATATAACGCCTCCCTTTGAAATTGAAAAACACTGGAGGCTCCATATATATATGGAGCCTTCAGTGTAAAAATGATATTCATCCTGGGGGATACAAATATGAAGGAGACGCCATATATATATGGTGTCTCTTTTGTAAAATAGTGTCAATGCTATTTTTTGCAAATATTCACCGACCAATGCTGTTTTTGTAAATATTCGTTTCAACGATGCTATTTTTGTTAATTGCCCCTTTTTTTAAATAATAATTACGAATGGGGTTTCACACAAGCTGGACATATCATTTTTTTTATGAATATATAAAAAAAAAATTTTTTGCGTTTAGGTATATATACTTTATTTTTTAATGTTAATGTACATTTTATTTTAAAAACAAAACAAATAAAAATAAAAATGATTGCATACATGATACTATAGGAGCCTTTGAAAACATGATTATGGTGATTATGTTTTTACAAGAAACTAAAAGCTTCAAATTTTTTAGTGCCCTCAGCTCGTTGAATAATTGAAAAGTGTAACTCAACCCTTTTAGGCAGCATTTGTATACAAGTATAAACAATTTTTAAAAAGTCTACTTTTGTATAGATCGTACTTAATCCAAACTCGTTTTGAATACCCTCAACAGTGACTTTTAAGTTTTAACATAAGTGAAAAACAGTTTTTAGTTACAAAAAGCAATTAAAAAAAAAAACTAACAAGAAAGTGCTTACTCAAAAGCTGTTTTTAAAAATTACTTTAAGCAAAAACACTATTTTTTAATCTCATTTTCAAACGCATTCTAATAACACCATTCATTTTATTTCTTTCATATACAAACAACAAAAAATAAATAAATTTTGCAAATAATGTATGGTGATAAGAGCATTTTAGATATTTAAATCAAGTTCTTTTATCATTTTTCATGTGTTAACAAAACGCTGAAAATTGATTCTTTGATGAAATCCACTAGCGAACCAAATAATTTGATATAATCTGAATTCCTTATAAAATAATTCTTGACAAAGTAAATGCATAAAAAAAATTGACACAAATCAAATTGAGCCTTACAAGAAACTATTTTAATGCCCCCAGCTTTCAATGACTAACTGTAATTGAAAACTGTAACTCAACCTTTTTAGGCAACATTTGTAAACAAGCTTAAATAATTTTTAAAGATTCTACTTTTACATAAATCATATAATCCAAACTCATTTCCAACACCCTCAACAGCCTTGACTTTTAACAAAAGCCAAAAACAACTTTTGATTACAAAAACAGATTTTTAAAAATCCAACTCAAGCTGTTTTTAAAAATTACTTTAAGCCAAAAAGCTATTTTTGACTCATTTTCAAACGCATCCTAATAACACTATTCATTTTATTTCATTCACATACAAAACAACAACAAATGCAACAAGCCACTCTAAACCAAAAGCACAAACAAACAGATACAACAGAATCCACCACTACTGCTCAGTCATGAAAGGCCTGTAGACCCTGAGGGCGTCGATCACCCCCTCAATGGAGCCACACGCGGCGGCGATGGAGACGAGCAGGCACACGAAGCTGAGCCCCTGCAGCGCCACCCACTTGAGCCCAAACCTCGGCACCCCCCTCTGCGCGATGTACATCTCGATCGGAAAGTACACCGTAAGGGGCCAGAAGCTCAGGGCCCCCAGCAGCGCCAGCACCGCGTTGAAGAACGGAAACGTCATCGCCAACACCGTCGACACCATCACAAACACCGACCTCCACACGAGCTTGAACGCGATCGGGCGCGTCACGAGCACGGGCCACCTCTTTGTGGCGCGCAATTCGAATGCGGCGAAGATTGGCTGGGCAAACACCTGGTGGTAATACAAAGCCCGTGTCAATTGTCTAAAACATATCTGTATCCGCTCTGAACCAGTATTAGTTGATTATTAACCTACATGATTAATCATTTAAATAACCATTGCATTCTCTTTCTATGATCTTGATTTTCATTCTTAGTTATTTGATTGCATTATTTTTCCATCTCTACCATGTCACACGATCACCTAAATCAATGTCCATATTTAAAGATGTTGATTATCGCAAAAGATATTCGATATTCGCATCCACTGAAAATTAATCATTGATAAGGTATTCAATCCGTATTTGATCTATTGACAGATTTACCTGATATGCGCCGGTGAGGTGGATCGCGATGCACACGTTGGCAAGGTCAACAAGCCAGTACGGCTCGTAGAAGCCAAAGCCGGTGAGCATGTTTCCCGGCGCTTGGTTGCCGAAGGCGGCGTAGCCCAAGCAGCCGCACAAAATGTAGAATGTTGTGGTGGTTGACACGCCGATGAGGCTTGCACGCTTCATCGCCTTGTTTTCTTGTGGAGGAGACCCCAGTGTGTCCTGGTAAGGAATTAATTTGGGAATAATTTGGCAAGCACAAAAATTCACAAATTCCAGTAAAGCAAGGTATAAATAAAAGAAAATAAGAAAATATAACGGATTTACAAAAAATAGAAAAATTATAAAAAATAATTCCAATATTTAAAATCACTAATATTAAATCAGATTCATTGTAACATCAAAACATTACAAAAACTTGTAAATTCAAGTTATAGCACTTGACTCGGCAAGGATGTTTTAATTTTGTTGCACAAGTAAAATACGATTATAATTCGTTTAATACGTGAATTATTGAATAAAACTAGTATGCGAATCAATCAATCAAGTTATTAAGATAAGCCAAAAAAGAGATCAAGAATTTTATTACTTGAATTTCAATCAAAATCTGCGAATATGAGTAGGCGAAAGCGATGTCTCCGAGCGCCTGAAATGCACGCCAGACTTTCTGCGACTCCGATACTCCAATTGCGCCAACCACTCCAATTATGGAGGTTTTTCCAGTAGGACCTGCATTGATCACCCGCTTCATGTGAACTTTAGTGTAACTGATCAAAATAATTGTAGTTGAGAGTAACATATGGTGTGAGGAAAACGACGTTACCGGATGCGACTTTGGCTATTGCAAGGCCGATCCCGATGAAGGAGTATGAGAATGACATGATCGCAGCGACGGCAGAGATCCAAGAGAGCTTGTGTATGTTAGGTATCTGGGAGAGGAATAGCTGGGCAACGCCGAAGCTGATCATGAATGGGTTGTTAGAGGTCTTACAGGAAGCTCCATGGCCGTTCTTGTGGAAACAGTTGGACTTCTGTATCGCTCTGCATCAGAGTCACAAAGTTAATGTACAAAAAATATTCAGCAAGTGATATCCATAAATGATACAAAATAAGTATGAAAGACGGATGATTAAATTGTTTTCTAGATGTAATCTGATTATTGATAAAGAGTACATGCAGTTACTTCTGTACCAGGTGTGAAGACAGCAATTGCAATTAGAGCTAGTGTATTAAATTATATAGAATTTGGTGAACTACACAAACAAATCAGATATTCGAATACTGAAGATACTACACACATTTCGATGAACAAAAAATTGTTAGTATCCTACGCTGAACATTTCCAAACATTCTGAAACTTTCATAGTACTTTATGGCTATGCTCTGCATTGATGGAGATATTATCGTGAAAATTAGAAACTTGATGCAACTGAACCACTGGAACACTTTGAAATTTTGAATAGACAAATAAGTTCATGAATTGTTATTAACGTTGTTGATTTAATCCTGACTCAACAAAGGAATTTCTGAACACAATCATGTTGAGGTACTGAAATTAAAATAAATTAGAGAACTTACGCTAAGCTAATCGATGCGGTGATCGTATATCCAATTATGATTCCAAAGATGTTGAGGTACTGAGTGACCCCACAAAGCCAAATCTTATGTCCACCTTGAAAAAAATGTAACAAAACCATGAAAATCTGAACACATGAAAATCCACGAAAAACTGAAAAAAAATGATGTGCCATGTTTAGCCCAATTTAAAACAAATATCAAAAACCGCTTTTTCCAGGGTCCGTTTGGTTGTGCGTTTGAAAAACTGAAAATCCCCAAACGCGAACCAAATGGGTCGGATTCCGGCGGAATAAAAAACTGGTATCATGTGAACCATGTTTAGGCCCAATTTAAAACAAAAAAAAGGTCTATTCAAAAACCGCTTTATTCCAAAATCTTTTTCTCTGTGTTTCCAAACGGAGCCAAATCAATTTAAAAAATCATTTCTGGAAACCTTTACTATCGACCAATTTTTTTCATAAAAATTGTTTTCTTGACTTTTAACACATAAAAATCAGAACCTAAAAGCTGAAATTTAAAAATACTTGTCTGGAACCAATTATTTGAAAATTTGTTTTTGCAGAAACTGATTCAGTTTGACAATTGGTTTCAAATGAGCCTCAGTTTGATGTAACAAGTAAGACTAACCTAAGTTAGATCGAACAGCATCTATGTAGGTGTAGTTTCTCTTCCCGAAAACTGGATCAGATGTCCTGTAACAATCGGCAAGGAGACTGGACATGTAGAAGGTGATGATGGAGAAGAGCATGAGAGCCACCGGTCCTGCGATCCACCCCAGCTGAGCCATTGCCCATGCGAGTGAGAGCACACCCGAACCAATCACTGCTGTTATGATATGCGCGCTCGCCGTCCACACGGTTCCTAATAGTATTAATACAAAGTGACCAAAATTCAGAATCAGAAAAACTTAGGGCCATTTTGGTAATCTTTCACATCCTCTTTCTACTAGAGCACCCAAATAAATGGCGTTTGAAATCCATCATTAACATGGCCATTCCGGAATGTCACAAGCATTCCCACAGAATCTATCAGAATTGATTCTTGATTCTCCTTCTCAACCATGGTCACCAACCTGACCCTTAATATAACCTGAAGTTTCTTGTGAAATCACATAAACACAAGACTACTAGTTGGATTTGACGATATATAGTATTGAAACATAAACAAGAGTAACTAAACATATGTTTCTTTTCAGCTTCTCTACAGAAAAAAGGAATTTTATACACAAAAAAACTTGCCAGGGCTCACCAGTTCCTTATAGAAATAATAAAAAGTGAACATAATTCAGAAATCAAAAACACGTAATATAGCTTAAGCTTTCTTGTGAAAACACAGTGAATGTGTATACATAGTATTGCAACATAAACAAGAGTAACTAAACAAATGTTTCATTTACAACTTCTCTATAGAAATTTCAGAAACAGGATCAGAATTAATACAAAGTGAAACAAAACTCAGAATAGAAACACTTGTTATAGCTTGAAGTTTCCTGTGAAACACACTGAAATGACTGAATTCAAGACTTACTAAACAAAGGTTTTTTTTCAACTTCTCTATCGAAAGACAACTTTATACGAAACGAAAGACTCTGGTGAGAGCTCACCAGTTCTCCTTGGCTTCCCATCATCATCAAATTCATCCTCTCTATGATCACCTGCATTCCTCTCAAGACCCAACTCCCGTAATTCTTTGTCTCTACAGCTTCGGTCAGTCATCTCTCTATCCATCTCTCAAGCTTCAATACAGCTTCAAAGCTTCAGCTGATGTGTTTGTATTTATAGAGAAGGCAAACAAGCCAATAACACAGACAAAAATGAGACTGTTAGTAGATTTAAATTGTTTTGTTCTGATTTTGTTGGATTTAGGTGTAAAAGAAACAACTTTTAGAGATTCCACTAACTTCTAGACCATAGAAAATGAAGAAAGAAAGCACTGAATTTACAAGACTAACACATTCAGAATGTGAAGAAGACTCATCAGTCACTCTCAATCACACTCTACCATATAATATTGATGAGGGGTCATTATCTGACATTGATTTTACAATTTAGATGGTATTCCCTTCCTGTACAGACAGTATTGTTTGCACATGTGGCTTGTCCCACCACAACTACTTCCCCTCCTGTAAAGCACAGGTGTTGAATATATCAGTCACCAAGTTCGTGTAGGGTAAATATTTGGCACAGGTTCTATTCATTACAGTAAGTGTACATTCAAGTTGATATGGTAGTATGTGAAATACACACGAAAGATTCCATGTTCGATGTGAAAACCGACAACAATCAGTTCTACTTTCTTAAATTACGAAGAATGAGACAAACTATCTGAACAAAATGGATATCCAGATCCTGAAAATACTACACACATTTGGAGGAATAGAAGTTCGTTCGACCCTTAGGTATCTGATCCCCAAATTTTACAAAAGTTTAGAGTACTTAATGACCGTGGAATAAAATATTCGGATTTGTTGCGGATATAAATTTAAATCAGAACTGTCGTTCATTCAACATATATAGTAACCACAACAATCACAGAAACTCATGAGGCCTCTTTTCAAAAGGGCCCCATATCCTAAATTCTAGCATTATACATGATGGAATAGCAATGGTCGACGATTCTCCAGGTCCCATGGAGTTTCAATTCCTTTAAAGCTTCTTTATGATTTGGTAGGACCTTTGGATCACTTTAAGAAAAGAAAAGGCAGATGGTCTTTTACTTTATTTTATTTTGGTATTGACAGATTGTCTTAGATATAGCAAAAGATTTGACAAGAGAATATGCATATCCTTCACCTTTCTTCCAATGATTAATGATTCCAGTGGCTCCAACAAAAAAAAGCGGAAAATATAAAAGAACTCACTTAAAAATAGATTGATACTCTCTTAAAATTGACATTTTTAGCTGAAGTGCTGTCATATGACGGAGGGACTCTCCGTGGCTGAATCGAGCTGGAAAAACTACTTCCGCCTGTTCGCCCCGGTCCCACGGAAAATTCTTTCGAATAATCGCCAACAAACATAAACATTCAAAACCTCCCTTTAACCAGACAAGTCATGAACCGTTGTGCTATGGCCACTGGGGACTCATCATTGATGTTACTAAGATTATTTAAGCATCTTTTAAAATGAGCTGAACATAGTAATCTATATATGAAATGAAACAAAACCTAAATTTTATTTTTCTTGTTCTCCCAATTGTCCACCTAGTGTGCTAATGAAATTTGTGGGTAGTATTCCTAACTGTTCACAAATAATAAAGAAGAACAAACAATAAACAGGTGGAAGGAAAAAAAAAGTTTTTTATTTCCATTCCATTGTTCTAACAGAAACTACATTGGGAACAAAAGTGAAGAAGGTCACAATGCAATTCCAGATAAGGCAAAAAAAGAAAAAGAAAAAAAAAGCAGCAGCAATACTAGCTGCAAAGACAATCTGTACTGATGAGAACTAATGCAATGATAATACAGGTTTCCTAATGACCCACTATCAGAGGCAGAGATTCATCAGTCACCAGACCACTTACTTTGATAAAGCATTCAAGAGAGGAGCCTCACTCAGAAAGGACAAATTATTAGCCTCCCCATCTTTAGGCATGTTATCCGAATCATGACCACATCACAACCAATTTATAATTTTCCGAAAATGCCCCTCTAATTTGTTGTTCAAAAAGTTCAAAAACTAAAGACAAATCAACTCTAAGCCCCAATTTGTTTTGTGAACAAGAGGGTGGATAAGGAAAGAATAAACTTAATTCCAAAAAAAAATGTTGGTTTAGCTTGTATAAATTTTAATAGTCATGCATTAATAAGGTAGACTAAGCCCTCACAGTTTTATCTATGAGAAATAAGTGTGTCTATTCCTTTTATTCATCCAAAACTATAACTATATTCTAATAAGGCAAAAAAAGAGAGAAATGAATACCATTCAAACAAACAAATCATCCAATTCTCATATATCAATTTATAGCTATTTTATACATGAATAAGCTATCTGTAAACCAAAAAGGGGGCTAAATTTTCAACTATGATGTCCTATCCATGAAATTCTCTCCAGGCAATTACTTTCAACTTTATGTAAATAACACACTTTGAAAAAGGTACCAACAATATTTATTTTCACATGACATGCAGCTAACAGCAGTGCTCATTCAAATGGACCCAAAATTCAAACTTTTTCACTCAACTCAACAAAGTTACCAACAGAAGAAGCTCTAACAAACTGAAAAGATAGACATTCCGAACCTGTACTGCATGACAGCGCATTCTTGAGCTTTTCCTCGCACTCAGGAGAGGGACCTCTCCTCCTCATTATGTGTCTTCAAATTACCAAAAAAAATTTAAGTGCTTTTAATCATGAGAAGAGACATGAACCCCCCCAATATGTTGTAGTGGAGATGTGCAGGTGGTGGAAATACCTGAGTGAGGACTCTCAGTGGAGAGTCAGGTTATCATTTCGTGCACGTTCAAGGAGGGAATAACTGTCTGAAGATAACGAACACGAAGGAGATCTATGTCAACTTCTGCAAGGTAAATCTGAATAAATGAAAGTTCAAGTTCTTTTGAAGCACACAATTGTGAAATTTTCTTCAATTATTTGAGACATTGCAAAGTCCGTCATTAATAGAATAGCATTAGTAAGACTTGCATTGAAATACCATCATCATATATTGAACCAATGCTGATATAATTCTCCAAACATATGAAGTATTCAAAAAAAAAAAAACAACACAGAGTCAAGCACAAACGTGTGTATATCAATAGAATTGAAAAAGTTACTGATAGTTATTCCTGCATTTACTTTCGCAGTCCACACATTTTGAATTATTTTGGATGACGAATATACTGTTTAATAAATTATGTACCTTTACATATAAGATACATAGACTCGTATGAATTAGACTCGTATAAATTAAATGTATATATGCTATTCTATTAGAGAAATCATATCATATATTCTATTAGAATTGCAAGAATGACTGAGTGGGTCAGAACCATTTTTCCAATGGTGAACTCGTCCCCGCCGGGGAGATCGGGGCGTTGATCGACCCAAGATTTGATTTTGGTGGCGGCAGCGAAGGACTCTGAAAACGAGGGAGGGATGATCGGAAGTGGTCATGTCCGACGACGGGAGATGGAGAGGGAGCAGAGGACACTTGATTTGCCGGGGAAGATATGGTGAAGCCGACGCCGGAGCAAGGGAGGCGCTGACCCATCACCCCCATCGGCGGCGGCGGCGGCGGCGGAGAAATTGCGGGGAGAGGTCGCGCGTATTTTGATCGACCCATCGTGTTTAAGCTCTGTTTCGGCCCATCGGCGGCGGAGAAATTGCGGCGAAGTAGAGGTCGCATGTGAAACCTTGACCGTCGTATTTTGATCGGACCGTCACGATTTCGTGTTTAAGCTCTGTTTCGGCTCGCATCGAAGAAAGTTGGGATTTTTAAGTTGGTGATGTATATCAAAATCGTGAAAGGCCACTCATTTCAATTGATTTCTAGGGTTTTAGAGCGACCCACATGTCCGAAACCCACGAAGGCCTCCATTTCTCAGCCTTACTCAAGTGGGTGTTGCGAGCAAATCCTAGAAAAACCAAATTTTTCAATGAAATCTCAAGAATTCTCAAATGGGTTTCGCCTGAGAAGCAGAAAAATTAGGGAATTCGGTGTTTCCTTCAAATTCAAGTGGTTCCTTGCAGAGCTCCAATGAAAATGTCGGCGGAGGCGCTTCCAATAAGTCGGGGCGGATGTCGGCGCGCTTGAGATACGCGGCGGAGCGTTTGGGGTGATTTTGCGTTGGCAAACGCCACAACTTCCCATCCAAATTAGATTTTAATTTATTTAGCTTTAGGGTGCGTTTGGTTACGCGATTGCAAAATTGATTCTGCAGGAATCTGCGATTACAAACCTGATTCTGCAGGAAGCTCACTTTCTCAGCTTTTCGAAATCGCGGCTTTTGGACACTATTTACCTGCAATCGCTGGGTTTAAAACTGCGATTACAAAACTGTTTGGTTGCGCGATTGCAAATGCAGCTTTTAATCGCAATAGTATCGAAAACAAGGCTTTTTTCTTGTACGCTTTTCAGTAGCTGCAACGTGTTTTTAAAAGTAACATTCCAGGGACACTTTGCCAAATAGAGAAGAATTAACAAAGAGAATTTTCATAGAGTTGCAACTCAGATGGATTTGTGTTGGAATTAGTTTCGTATTTGTCAGAGGGTGTTCGATGTGGATTGCAAATTATGCTGCATAGAAATTGGATATATCATTTTTTAGAGGATTTGAGAGAAAATCAACTCAAACTTAACTCGCCAGATTTTGTTTGAGTTGAGATTAAATTTAGATTAAATTGGAATTGGTTTGTTGCATCTCTTTTAAACAATTAAAATTCTACGTGGAAAAAAATGATGAAAATTAAAAACATTTTATTTAAAGAATAAAGAGATGGAACAATGGCAATGATAGATGCTAAATAAAAATAAATTTGATAATTTAAAGTTTGATTCAAGATCATGATAAATGATTCAAAGTTTGGTACTCGAGTCTATTAGGAGAACATGTGAGAGCTCTTCTGTTGTTGCGTTCGAGACTGGGAGCGCTTTATGGTCGGAGCAAGGGATGTGAATTTCTGAAATGGGCGCATGATGATCACGGAGTAGCAAGAAGGTGACGACAGCCTATAGCTTGGTTTAAATACCTCTTCTAACTAAGAAATTGACTGACGGGAACCCCTCTTTTGTATTTTCTCTTTTCTTTCTCTATGTCTCCTCACCCCTATCAGAATTGTACTTTTTTTAAAATCATGATAAATGAAAATTATGATAAAGTACAACTTCATCACATTCTATGATTTTATTAGTACGCTTTGACAATTATAATAAAAGTTGATTCATTTTGATTTATTTTTCTTAATAAACGGAAAACTCCTTCAGGGAGGTGGGGGATGCGGAAGACCCTCCGACACTTCAGAGCCAATAAAAGAGTTTTAGGAAAAGTACAACTTTTCCATTGCATTCATTATTTATCAGAGATAAAATCAGGATTTGGTCAATTTCATGAAATCCACATTTGATGATGACACTTGATTTGGTGATTTGACTGGTATTGATAGGGATTGAATGTTGATAATTATCATTTAGTGATGTGTATCTAAATGGATCAGTGCAATAATTGACTAAAGTAAATACTGAATTGGTCCGTCGCGGTTTATCGAGTCTGGGCTTTCGGATCGAACCTGTTCGAATTAGGGCCGGTTGGGCCATCGCATTATCGGGTAGGATTTATAACTCGGCCCGTCGTGGGGAGTTCGAGTCTGGCGGGTTGTCGTTCTGTCGGGTCGGATCTGGTGGGGTTCATGACCCGACCTAGTTTGTGCAGCCAGAAAGTTTGGCTCCCACAGTATTATTTGACAATAAAGATGATGTCACTTTTATTAAATTATCATTATCATTTTTTCATCTATAATATTGATAAGTAATACCATCATTATGTAAAATGTAAATATTTATGATAAATATATGTATCAATCACTCATCTTCTCTCTTTATATCACCGCAAATTTCACTTAAAGAAAAATTTGATATTTAAAAAAATATATACAAATGAATGACACAAAATTCTTACGAAGGTATTGATATGATTTGTTGATTAATTTGTACTATTACAACACAAAAATACCAGTCCCTCAGTAAGCAAAACAATCTTCATTGTTTTTAAAATCCAATCCTTTTTATGGCTTCCATGTTGGTCCAATCTCCCTCATCATAATCCAATGACAATGACAATTATAAAATGTCACCTACAATAATAAATGAAATCAAAAAGAATGTTGTATTATCTCTTGCAACAGACCCGCCCCAGTGGAGTGGTCGAGATGCATCATCTATGAGATCGAGAGTTCGAATCCCACTTTCAATAATAATAATAAAAAAAACGTAAGGTCTCTTCTCTCAATCAATTGCAAGTTCAAACCTTTATGATATTTATATATATTATATTTACTAATGGATCCCTGAACCAGAGTGTTATTTGGACTTTTCAATGGGCCAAGGGTTCCTGTTAGATGTGTAATATAAGTCAATGACCCCAGTTTGCTAAGAATAATATTAGGAACAGTTATATATGTATATAATATTTATTTTTATAGTTTTTAACTCAAATTATTTTGAAAGTTGATACAATAAAATATCCATCTTTCCCTGTTAGCATGTAGGAATGTAACGAAGAACGCAGATAAGGACTACACAAGGGCAGAACTAGAATTACTTACAAGGGGACCACCTCAATTTGAAAAACAAAGTCACATATTTATTTTATAGTTCAGTTTTGCCTAGTACAACTTTATAATTCCATACATATAATAATAAAATAAATAAAATGAATGGATAAAACAAAACCAAAAAAATTTAGAGACTCAGTCATGTGTATAATTTTTTTTTTTTTAAATTTACACAATTTGGAATTCATTGTTGGGAATTTGGGATTTTTTTATCTCCCTTTTCCATTGCCTCTGCTTAAATCTAAATGAGGGATCATCTCATATTTTGATTTAATCATTTAGGGGGCCAATGGCCATGGTCTCACACAAAGGAATAAATAGACTAGGAAAATGTATATCAACCATTGATTTTAGTAAAACAACAAGATTAAAAAAAACCCCATGGATATATCAGCATTAACCTAGCTGACCAACATTTTTAACATATAAAAAAAAAAAACATAGCTAGGGTACATATCAACGTGGTTATTAGAATCACATCTTCATAGATTAGAAGCAGTACATTCTTATCAATCAGAGATCCTGAGTTGAAGTCATTTGCCTGTTAATAATATTTGATTGTTTAATAAAGTAGGTGTTGTTACATATAGTCTTGTCTATAGTTTTGTATGTTGTCACATATATTTTGATCGTTTTTCAATGATATATACACCCTGTTAAACATAACTAATGTAATTTGATGAAATATACACCTTAAAAAAATGAAACCACATGAGAACTGTAGGCGGGGATACAATGGGTCTGTTCTTAACATAATGTTAAAATAGGAATTAAAAAAACAAAGGATAAAACCCATGGGGACAACAACATTTCCATCCACCAAAATGTGATGGTGAGTGGCACTAAAAATGTATTCTCTCACATAATGTGCAAATAAACAAAGAAAAGACTGATGAGTTGAACAAGGCATATATATACATATATGATTAAATGTTGATTGAGAGAGGGGATGCCTTTATCCCCCATTTTATGGCCCACATTTTGGATATCCAACAAACTGGATAGGCTGCGGAGGCTCAAGCAATAAAAGCTGGTCCCCAATTCACGCGTGATTGACAATTACGACAGATTTGCATATGCTCTGAGTCACATGCCTGGATAACTCATATTCAAGGTCATAGGGAGGGACAGCACCATTTACAGGACTGTCTCATTGATATCTAAAATCTAATAAATCAACTGGACCATGTGTTATTTTTTAAAGTCCCCCAGGACTGAATTTTCGGACCCGATGACTTGGCACAACATGCACGCAAGTCAAGATCATCAGGAATCACAGATTGTCTTATGGACTCACATGTTAGTTATATGCTACAGAACGCTATCAATAGTGTAGAGTATTGTATACGAGATATCCAATATGTTATGGATTTTCAGAAAAGAAGATGTATAACTTTGGACATTTTAATATAAATACTATGTAAGCCGATAAGGCCTTTCCACCAAAAAAATAAAAAAAAAGCTAGATAGGCTTTGATTAAAATTTAGTGATTGTTTTTTTTGACAAGTATGTGATTTCCATTATTAGTGTTGCATATCTATCACAAAAATATATTTAAAATATCTGAAAAATACCAACAAATTTGCTCCAATGAAATAGCCATTGACCAATATAAATGAAGTAGGAAAGGTAGAAGAAGATTAAGAGTGAGGAGTGCGTACTTGCAAATCTCTTTAAGACAGATTTCACCCCGGATAGATGCTTACAGTTTGTTGGATGTTGTTTGCCTCTTAAGGTACAACACTCTTTTGCAAAAAACCAAAAAGCACTTGCATGAATTTTTGGAGAGGGAGATTGAAAGAATTTTTGCTATGATCCAAATGATAAAATAATGAAGAGGTTGTACTAGAGGAGATGCATCTCTTGAAGAATATGCACCTCTCATAACCACATTTCTCAAATAATTATCCTTCTCAATTATAACTACCCAGTCCACAACCATTAGATCGAATCCCATATCAAATCGGATGGCTAAGATCCAATTTCATGGATTAAAAGAAAAATCCATATGGGATAGAAAGGTAAAAAGGGTTGTAGTGAATTAAACAAATCCATAATCCCAATTTTTATGGGATAAAAATGACCACATCATCCCATATATTTTGGATCTTATAAGACATTTTCCAATCGGGCACGTCTACTTCCTTTATTCACCACTTGTGTCATTTATATTATTTCTAAACCCACCATCACATAAATACAAATACACAGTTCCACTAAACCCACCAACTTTCATTACCCTTTCACAACAGTGTCCCCTCACACATTCAGTTGCTCTTCCCTCATTTTGGAAATATGTCTTATTTTTGTGAAAGCACTTGTATATGAAAAACATATGTTTTGTATTGAGGGTTATGGAAATATTTTTTAGATTGGTCGAAGGATGGAAAAACTAGATGTCATATTTGTTGTTCATAATTAATAGACTGAAATCTTTACTTGGTGGAGCTTCATTTTTTTTAAGCCTTGCAATTTGCTTTGATCTTTCATTTAATCTCAAATACAAGTATATCTGAGTGCACATTATATTATCTGCTTTCACATTATGAATATGAACATGAATATGTTGAATGTAATGTGACTTTGTTTTTTGGGTTTTCTGTTCGACAGATGCAGTATTGACATATAAATTAAATCATAGTCGACAGTTGGTTTGTCGAAGTTTTTAAAAAGTGATTGAGCGACTGTCAAATTTTCTAGACAGCGGTTGACAAGGAGATTGTCGAATATTTTGAACATTAATTATGACAGGGCGACGATTAAATATTTTAAAAATGGTTAACCCAATGACAGTGGAATGTTATAAAAAATTGTTGACAGTGTAACTGTCGAATAGATTGGTGAGATTATGTTTTTGAAGCTAAACCAATACATGGGTTTTTTTGTTTTTCTGATTGGTGGGGTTAGTGAATTGGTGGGTGGGGATAAACCGTGCCCTTTTCAAAAAATAGAACATATATAATTAAAATAATCTTTTTTTTTTCAACAAGTAGTGTTCAAGGGCTTTAGCAAACTATATTTACATTAATGTTATAAGCTCTCATTGCATTTATACATATGGTGCTTATATACAACCCTATTTACAATTTTTGTTTTTTTTTTTTACATTCATTGGAATATTATACTTTTTTCTATTAAGATACAAAATTTATAACTTTTTTTTATAAGGTATCATTTAAAAACAAATAGGTATCGGAGTTTTTGTTTTTTCAGGAATCACATTTTATCCAATCTCGTTCCAAACGCCTTGCAATCCCATTGGTTAAAGAAAATGAAAAACTATTTTTACTTATAGAAAATAGTTTTAAAGAAATCTAATAAATATTTTCTAAAAAACTGTTTTAAGTGAAAAACTATTTTTTAAACTAGTGGTGACTTTTCATTTTTATTTTGTTTGATGACCTAATATACTTGTGGTATATTTGTATGAATATTATTATTTCAGGAATCGTAGATAAAGTTCATGGGGATGTAAACATAACCCTAAAATGCCAGGAAAATCATGGTGGTCCTATATTGTGACTCCCAATTAAAATCTTTCAAAAAAATCTTGTTTGAAAAGTCATTCATTCAAATTAGTGTTGACAACAGCAGAAAAAAGTGGGATTCCAGTTGCTTTATTGTATGGAAATTTCGGGAGACATTAGATATGATCTGTCTTTTCATCACTTTTTGCAATTACAACCTATTTTAACTTTTTGTCTAATAAATTACATAATTTTATAAAACAATAAATTATATATCAAATGAATTAAATACAGTACTTTATGAATATTTTCTGTGATTATATATTCGCCTAATGTGACTATGTTTTATTAAAGATTGCATATGCTAAATTGAGGCTGCAGAAGTGACTGCATGATAATTGAGTGTATAAAGAGAATGATTAATAGCTACTTGCTACAGCCTAAAATTCTTTTTTTTTAATATCCACATAATTTTATTATAAAAATTCATCATATAAAAAAAATCTAGAAGGATTGGATTCCTCCTATGACTATAAATAAGTTTATACAAAATCAATAATCTAAATGTTATAATTTCTTGATTTTTAATAGCAATAATATAATTAACAAGTATACCTTATTGATGTGAGTTTTTTTTATTAAGGATAATAATATATGAATTAAAACTATCAGACAATGTTATTTGTCATATATAATAATATTGAGATAGATAACAATCTAGATAATGTAATAGATTTTTCTATTTGATTCTTTTTTGTACTTGGTATTATAAACTTAAAAATCTTATAGGTTTTTTGCATGTATACCATCCAAAAACATGCTATTTATTTTTATACCACTCAAAATAACCTATCTATTTTTATATCATTAGAATATGTATGTATCAATTATGCATATTTACCATCCTAGTTAACTTACATCCAAAATTCTATTAAAATCGTTAAAGTCTTTGACAAATGACCAAATTATACTTTTTTATTTTGTATATTTTACCTTACCAAATACAATATTTATAAAAACATAAAAATATTAATTTTAACATGGAAAATGATAAATTTCATCTAAAATTCAAACATAAAAATTAAGCATACAAAATATATTAGCAAAGACATAATAATTATAATATTTACTTTGGTAGAAATGAAATAAATTGTTATGAGAGCAATTAATCATATATATTATAAAATGATATTTTTTTTAAAAAAAAAGTTAAATCTTGATTGGAATAAAAGGAAAGGGATATGGTTGAATGTCTCATGGTTGATTTGGAAAGAACAAGAGATTTAGATTATTATGTTTAATTATTTATATTATGAAAACTATTATGTTGAGGTTATTTTTGTTATTTTTATTTTTTAGTTAAGAACTAACTATGGTTAAGTTTTATTTTGATTGAAAAATATAAGAGAGGCACATTTTTTCATTAAGAAAAATTCTAATGGTATAAAAATAAATATGTTATTTGTGATAGTATAAAAATAAATAACATATTTTTTTATGGTATACATGCAAAAAAACCCAAATCTTATTTATGTTATTTGGTTCACTTTTTTTGATAAATTGATTATAATAGATGAAAGGAGATACAGATAATAATTACAGCTTTTGAATGACAATTTCTTATTTAAGTTGTTTGTAATTTAATAATATGTGTGAATGTGTAAGAGGTGTGACACATTTTAGGATGTGCATACAAATATTAGGTGAAATAATATTTTCAAAATAAAAATGAATGATGTGAATTTCATATGTACATACATATATAAGTGGCCAACCCGTTGCTGGAGTGATTAGACCACTAGAAACAATACACAAGTGAAATCACAAAAAAAATAGTCAATAGAAGCAATGGAGATCATCTCCAAATCCCACTAAATTTGGCATGGAGGCATATTTTGTGGAGATTATTTAGATTAATTGCTATTGTCATTGACCATGCGAAATTTAGTCAAATTCTCTCGTTGAGAGCATTAAATAAGTGAATTTTCTATTAACAGTAGTTATTCGCATTTTGTTCCTTTTTCCGGAATATTAATTTCTGTATTGTAACTTAATTAGGTTCCTAATTGAGTATGATTGAGACAATATTGAGTGTTAACAAGTGTTTGTTCTCTTTTAAGGCACCATTTAGATGCAGGTTTCCCAACTCCATATTTTGGATACACAGCTTTTGAAGACTGGGTGGTGAATGTGGCATGTTGACAACTCAGTGCAAACCCTGAAAAAAATATGTTTAGGATGAAAATTTGGATTTGGCCCCTTGAAATGTGAAGATTACAGTAATACCTCTGCTAACATTTGTTGTTTAAAACAGGACTTGGTTGAAATTTTTGAAAAAGTGGAGGAACAATGTGGTAAATGACAGGCCAAATCATCCGCAGTGCAGCATTGGATTCTCACAAGCAGTGTTTTGGGACGTTTTGAAATACTTCATTTTAGCTCAAAAACACGAGACTGATTTCCAATTCACGAACGTCGTTTGTTCGATAATTCACGTTTTCTTTGATTTCACAATGCTTTTTTTTTATATCGGATGGATTCTCCGTGGCTGATCTTACGGTCGAGCTGGAAAAGCTACCTCCGTCTGTTTGTTCCGGTCCCACAGAAAATTCTTTCGAATAATCACCAACAAATAGGTGGGTAAGTCAACGCCAAGACTCGAACCCAAGACTCCCCTTTAACTAGACAAGCCCTGAACCATTGTGCTATGGCCACTGGGGACAGGATTTGATTTCACAATGTTAATGTTGCACTAACGCACATTCAAACGATATGGGATCTAAACATAGATCAAATTCTTTTATCATTCTTATATTACGTTACAGTAGATAAGATAATTTATATTTTAATTGAATTCCTCAAGTGGAAAGCTAGCCATATCATTATTGGGAGATACTGTGACATAAAAGGCAGCTTTTTATATATGCTTCAGACTTTTAACTACCCAAAAGTCCAACTCAACATGTATTGGGAAACAAAAAGCTAAGACACACCTAAAAAAAGTGAATAAAGTAAGTCATCAAGAATAGGATTTGAACATAAAATATCAAGATAATCCAATGATACAAGCCAATGTTTCTTTTTTTTGCTCACGTGGAGATGCTTTTAAAAGTCTACCCAGATTAGTAGACTTATCCTGTTATCCATTAGTGTCATAATCATAGTAGTGTGGTTTAACTTGGCCCACCATTGATCATGCACCAATTTTTTAGTCGTTTCATTTATGATTATTTTGATTTTTTTATTTCATTTTTTTTCATATAATTATTAGTCAATCTAGCTTTTTACAACGATAATAAATCTGTTAAGATTTGTTAAGATTAAATTATAATGAATAGTTAGATTGTTAAGAATTCTTTAACTCAGAGTTGAAATTAACATGATGCAAATCATCATCATGCGTCAAATTACTCTCAAGTATACTATATGCAACAATTTCTCATCAAATGAATCTTCTGCTTCAGAAAGCAACACTGATCATCTGAAGTGTGTCACTAAAAACTCTTCGCGTGATGGTGTATCACAGTAGGCAGACACAACACCACTAAGTGCTGACCACAACAAGTACGGTGTATGTGCACCGTATCATAGATGTATATTCAAAATTAGGCCTCCAGATACTTAGAAAATGAGGATGATTTGGTGGATCTAGTTTTTTAAGTGAAATGTGGAAGATATGACGTGTGGTCATACAGAGAAGGGGACAACACAAGGCAGGAAGGACATCAGACATGGAAAATAAACCAAGTGAGGAGGACCTACCAAAGTGTTCTCTCTTATTAATGTCCAAAGTTAGGCAAATTGGTTGTGACAATGATATCTCTCAATCTCCTTTCAAGTTTTTTTATTTCTTTCTTTCTAAGCTTTTCGTATTTTGACATCTACCCAGACATAATCCACGTGGGGGGGGGGGGGGGGGGGGGTCGCATCACGCAGCAATGTCTGACCACCTGGGTCGTCGGTATGAGCTGAGGAGTGAGCCACTAGACCACTTGAGAGGGGGAGACAGGGGACCATTTGAGCAGTGGTCAAGACTGTTTGAGATGAGTATCTTTGATGTCCTCACAATGGGTTCGGTGGATGGAAACAGAGGCAGCAGCAAACGCAGCAGGAATTCAACATGCTCATGTGACATTTCCAACTTTAATGGTCAATGAGAACTATTATTTCATGCTGAAACAAAACTTTGGACTTTTGAATGGCTTTCAATCTCTTAAGTGGAAAGAAGTTCACGGGATGTCTAGATGATTATACAGTAAGATATTATCTGTTTTATTCTTTATTGATGAGTGTTTAAAAACCATGACACAGGTCATCTGGTTTGCACGGATCGTCTAGGTGATTATACAGTATATATAAAGTTGTCTATAAATGCTTTTTCTTGTAGTGCTACCAAGTATAACTTTATTATTAGTATATACTCTATCATAAATAAGTAAATAAATAAATATATGTATACACACACATTCAATTTGTATGAGCATCTAGTTCTTTTTTATATATAAAAATAAGAATGTATTATATTAGCAAAGAATATATTAAAGAAAAAGATAATGTTATGTTCAATCTCATTTTTAATCTCAATTCTAGTCCACATGTTCTATTTTTTTTTAAAAAAAAAAATAGACATCGTTTAATGAAATACATTTTTATTATAAAATATAAAGTATATACTTCATAAATTGTATAGATTTATTTATAGAAAATTTGAAAAAAAAATTAATAACAATGTTTATATACTTTGTTAATGTGTGAGTGTATGACATTAAAGAGGTATAAGATACTAAAATTCAGACTGAAAAAGAGACGCTGCTTAAAAAAATCAAAATGTGTAAGATTTATTATCACAGAAATAGTATGTTCACAATGCAGACAATATTTTTGTGTGTAAGCTTGGACATTATAAGATGTCAGAAGCTTTATAGATCATCATAATTGACAATGATAACATACATATTCCTAGTTACTTTGTTTTTGCTCTACAAACTAGAAGAACTTGAAAGAAAAAAAAAACATACAAAATGAAACACCTCCCACCAAAGGGTCCAGAAAAGAAAACTCTCATTCGGTTACAACTTACAATATTTTTGCCCACAAAAAAAGGAAGGAATTGTTAAAGAGTGAATCATCAGTTCAAAAGGCTTTCTTTTCCATTCATTTTGTTCTCTCAATCTGCTGGGATTTTCTTTCTGTTTGCTGCTACCAACTGAAAGAAAACAAAACATACATTATAAATTGAATGAGTTGACAAACAAATAAGTAGCTTTTTTTTGTACATTAAACACAAAACACTCACAGATAATGCAGGAAGTTCCGAGGTCTTAAGCACTCGCAACCTTTTCACTGTCGACGTGAACATTCTGTAAAGAGAATTAGATGAACACCATAAAACGAATTTCATGATGTTTCATGTCCTGCTTATATTATAACATCATATGCTTTGCAGACAACACATAATGTTAGATTATTTGGAGATGTTTTAGAACTTACTCCCATGGGACATCCCCAACCAACATCCTGTCCCCCTCATTGTCTTCATAAACCAAAGTGTATTCACCACTTCCATCTAATAGACCTGTTATCGCCTGGCTTTCATTGGCATTGTTTTGATTCCCAACTGCAGATGGATCTGTTTGAACTGTTTGTTTCATGAAAATAATATGGATAAGGAAAGAATAGACTTAAGTCTCGTCTCAAGAAAACATGTTTGTCTAACTTGGTACGACCTGAGAAGTCAGAATAAACCTTTATAGTTATACAAGAGAAGACAAATATAATTTATTCTTGCTAATCCATCTAAATATATAACTATATTCTCATAAAGACAAAAATTATCCACAAAAAGAAATAGCCACCAAATAGAAAATCATTCTAATTTTCCTATTTCCATATATAACTATTTCATGCCCAACTAAGCTATTCAATTTTATTGTGATTTTTCATTTAAATGGTGGAGGGGGGAATCAGAATTATGCATAGCATTGTATATGACAGATATGGACAAAATGAATAGTTACATGTGACAGCAATCAAATAATGCCTAACCAAAAGACAAGAAACATATGGTCTATAATACAACATTGAAAAACATGTCATAGAAAATATGGATGTATTAGAAAAACAGAATGGCTGACATTCAATCAATGTTTATTCAAGTCTTCATACTAATTTAGAACAAAAAAAAAGTAGTCTGTGAAGCTTAAATGGTACATATTAAAATCATTTATATTCAATTTATATATTCACGGGGGTCCTTCCCATATCAAAAAAAAAAAAAATTATCATATACATGATTGAAAAGTTTTGAAAGCAATGGATAACCTGCAAGAAGACCTCTGAAGAGCTCATCAACTGCAGATGAGAGCTTCTCATAGCTGTCATAAACTTTGAGATTCACTTTCCTTCCAATAGGAACTCCATCCATATTTATCTTCACAAACAACCCCTTCTTGCAATTATCAACCTCTTCAACAGATTTAGAGTCCCTATTTTGTGATTCTATAGTAGCCAGTTTTGAAGAACTTCCGGCGATGTTCCTCCGAAATGATCGGATTGGAGGCCATCCAACAACAGGAACAGAGTTTGTTCTGCTTTTGAATTTTCATTCAAACAAAAAAAAAGATCACATATATGTTATATAACTAGTCAAATTTAATGCAATAGGCTTATTGAACTTGGCATGCATAAATGAGGATCACCAAATAAATAAACAGGCAAAGAAGACATGATATAAAAGAAATTTCTAAAAGGATCAATTTGTACTTGAATTAATGGAAAGCGCAATATGATCAAAATATATTTAAAAAAAATACACCTTGTAACATGCTTTGATGACAAATATAGCTCCTAATTAATAGTACCCCCATTAAACAACAAACTATAAACACAAAAAAAAAGTTCGCCTTTGCAATTAAATTCAAATATAGATCATATTGGAGAAGAAACATTAATATAGATTCATATCAAACAAGCCCAACATGAAGAGCACCTCGTTTCAGAGCAGTTGTTCTTCACATCACCATTTCCGGATGCCTTCTTCTCAATAATATTAATATCTGGTTGTTCCCCATTCAGTGATAGTGATGATTGCAACTGCAAAAAACATGTCTTTTGTGGCTGGTTCTTCTGCAGAGCTGAATCTGTGTTGGTCACAACAGTCTCCAAAAACAGCCTCTTCGCACCAGCAGAGGAGTTGTTGCTGCTCTTCTTCACTGTGTAGTCCTCACCAGGTGGACCCAACCTGAGCTCAAGCTTCTTCTCTTCAGCTTCTATGGCTTCCAAGTCTCTCTTTTGAGATCATGTTGAGGAGCTGGGGATGAACATCTCCCCTTTTTGGGTCTCCTTCCATGGTTTTTCTTTGAAACAACAAAAACCCAAACAAACAAACAATGAAAGCCCTTCTTTTTCTTTTCTTTCCCTTAAAACAAGGGGGAAACACTAAACAAGAAATCAAAGAAAGTGAGAGAGAAACTAAAAAACTTGTATTTTCAAAACACCCACATCCACCGAGTCAAAAGAACAACATCAACACACGTCACAGCCATTCAAAAGAAATAAAAAAAAAAAAGATCATCTTTTTCAAGCTCACCATGGCCCAGATCAAGTGAAAGCTTAAGACGGGAATAAAAGAAGTTCTTTTAACATAAAAATGGCACTAACAAACAAAACCCACCACCCCAAAATCACTGTTTAGGGACTCAAACCCAGATCACACGATTAAAAAAAAATCAAATGAGAAAACACAACCATTGAAACACTCGCCCACAAGTGACAGAATGAAAGAAGACCAAAAGCGCATCAAAAGAAGACAACAAAGACAACCCTTCAAAGGAAGGGCTGTGGAGGCAAAAAGAGAGAGAGAAAGAAAAGCCAACCTATTTTTTCACTGTTTATGTCCTCTCTTCCTCTCCACTCTGTCTATAACGTTCCTTTGTGGGTCTTTGTGGGAGTGTGTGTTGTTTTCTTTCTTGCCTTGAAAAGAGAGTTTTTTTTTTTTTTTTTTGGATTAAAAAGAGGGTCTGAGAACAGGAGAAGAGATTCTCTGGAGGAAACCCAAACCAAAAACGGAATTGGAGTCTCTCACGCAAGCAGAGCTTTATTACTGTCTGTCATCAGAGACACCTCACACAATCACAGGTTCCCAAGCCAACCAAAAAAAAGAAAAAAGAGGAGAAAACTGCCACATCAAAATTTATTTGTTTGAGTGAAAGTTCGTTTTTTATCACTTATTGTGGTGATTGTAATTAAATTAAAGAGTGGGTTTTATTATTTGAGAATCTATTTGATGTACATACAATCTGAGCCATTCAATTTGTGGAATTCTATAAAAGGACCAAGCAGGTGAACAATCAGGGCTGTCAAACGGTCTCAGCTTTCATGCAAATTGATTTTAGGTGGATTGGTTGGGGGGAGGGGGGTTCATTTATTGGATGAATGGTGCCATGCAGAGTACTCATGAATTGAGTTATTTTGAATAAATAACTCGGTCAGTATAAATAACAAATCTACATAAATAAAAGATTTTCTATTTGGTAGTGTTTTTTTATTCTTATTAGAAAACATAAGAATAAAGGTTGAGTTATTTTGTTGATAAATAATAAAATATAAATAGAGTATAAAAAAATTGATTTGACATATGGATCCTTTGATGTATAAGAGGTGTTGATAGGTGATTTGATGTGATAAGATGTAAAAATTTGATTTAACATTTAGGCCCATTAGAATAGATAAAGTAAGTATAGTTTATCCTAGGGGTTACTTAGAATTGTTATATTCTCTTATACTCGTTTAAACTGACTTAGTAATATCAAGTTATACCGTGCAAACAAACAATCGTTTTTCATATCTATTCTTATATCACTCTTATCTTACATTTATACTCGCTTATTTCATTTTCCAAACGGAGGCTTCTATAATAAAATTGAATATGAGACGGTTTGAAAACGAGCTTGTAAAATATATTTTTATTATATATCAAAAAGTCATTTTTATAAATAAATAAATAATTGTGAAAGTTGGGGAGGCTTGAAAATACATCTAGATACATGGTCAATTTGTTGTCCATTATCATTGTATTTTTTTTTTTTGGAACTCTCAAATAAATGACATTTAAAATCATCCATTCATGTGATAATTCTTGATCTTCTCAGATAAAAAAAAATGCATTCTGCATTCTCATAGAATCCACTATATAACATATTTATGAGAATTGTGAATTTTACTTATAAACTAGATCAAACTTCCCATAAGTATGATTTTGTAAAAAAATTATTTATTTTAGATTCAACATATATGGGAAATTTTTTGTGATTTGTTCATATTTTTATAAAAGCATTTTCAACTATACTATGACTCCAACCATACTCTAAATGGATTCTCTAAGTTTCCGTTTGGATAGCAGAGTTGAGTTATTCTGAATATATAATTATGCTAGTATAAATAACAAATCTACATGAATAAGAGATTTTCTGTTTGTTTTTTTTTTATTCTCTTTGGAAAACATAAGAATAAAGATTGAGTTGTTTAGTTGATAAAGAATAAAATATAAATAAAGTGTAAAAAAAATTGATTTGACATGTAAGCCCTTTGATGTATAAGAGGTATTGATATGTGATTTGATGTGATAAGATGTAAAAAGTTGATTTGACATTATGAGCTCATGGAAATAAATAAACTGAGTATCTTACTTAAAATTGTTATACTCTCTTATACTCATTTAAACTGGCTTAGTAATACCAAGTTATACCCTACAAACAAACAATCATTTTCCATATCTATTCTTATATCACCCTTATACTATCCTTATACTCGCTTATTCCGCTTTTCAAACGGTTGCTAAATAATTTTACAAATTTAGAGCACGGATGCACATGCAAAAATTGATCTATGATAAATTACATGATATTTTGTTCTATTTAATTACTAGAATAATATTTCCTCTTATTTATTCTGATTTTAAAAAATGTGAATAATATAAAATTTATAGTTATTTTAACCTCTTTAATTATGATTCATATTCTTAAAATTGTATCCAATCCAATTATACCATATTTTCTATTTTTCTGGTGCTCTGAAAAGCAGTTGATGAGTTACAAATGGAATTTCCACCATAGATTTGGGGACTCATGTAATATGAACTTCGTTTACGGATTTATAAGGTATTTTCCCCCAAATCAACCACAATTTGACTTGACTTTTCGATCGAGTTCCGTCCAATAAGAAGTCGACACGTAGATGAATGGACAGTTTCAAGTGGGGCCCGCATTTGTCCGTTACTCGTGGTTCGCTCGTGACACCGGCATTATTTAAAAAAAAAACGTGAGAATATCGTGATGCTTTAAGAAAGAATCGTTGGACGTACGAGAGCAATCTCTACCGTACGATTGCACGTAAAGTGAAGGGATCATTAGAGCGTGAAAAAGGTAGCAAATCTGAACCGTTCATACGGTATTCACAGCTGTCAAAGGAACAGTGTGGATTCGACTGAATATTAGAAGATACGTTGGTTCTGAACGAATCTTTTCGTATTTTGAGCAATACATGGAGGACCCCACAAATATTAATCTAATGGTCCGTTTGAACACACTTTAAAAATGTAATTCGGTTTTTATTTAGGCTCCGTTTGGTTGCACGATTGAATTAGAGTCTGCTTTTTGAAAAGTTAAAATTTCAAAATCGAGCAGTCAAACGGGTTTGATTCCGGCGGAATCAAAAGCTGGACTTCTTTTAATTTTTCTCTCGAAATCTGTGTTTTTAAAATCTCAAAAAAAAGATTTTTGGTCGGAATCGATTTTTTGAATTGAAAAATAACTTTTTCTACCAAACATTAAACTCCTTCTAAATATTTATTCTTGAATTAAAAAAAACATTCCAAAAAAGTCAAGGTTTAAAATCATTTTAAAAAGCAGCTTTATTCTAAAATCTAATTTTCAATATGTGTTTCCAAACGGAGCCTTAATATTGAGCCGCCGGTTCGAATACAATATTAAGTTATTTTGAGATTAAAAATAATAAATTTTTACATGGTTGTGTTTTGATTTTTTTTTTAAATGTAATAATAAAATTTTTTTGAATAAAATGTAAATAAGATGTAGATAATAATTTATAAAAAATGATAACAATTAATTTATAAGAGTTGATTACAGTTTATTTAACAGTAAGTACACGTATTCTTTTGAGTAGAATAACTTGAAATAACTTAATTCCAGTGGTTGGCTATAATCCGTATACCACTTTACACCAATTGATTCTAAAATATAGATTCTCATATATTCGTCTTGTCTTCCAGACACCGATTTTGAGGCTATTTCAACTAATTTTCACTTATTCTAGACCCTATTCACGAACTAAATGAGGGCTAAGAGATTGTTCGTAAGTTGTTGAATCGAAATAAGGAATGTCGATCTTTGATTCTTTTGTCATCATCTAATTATTCTCAAATTGATCAATTTAAGGTTCAAAATATCACAATGTTTCAAAATAATCAATCAATTGAAGAGGGTCCTATAATTCCAATTAGAGATTCGCTAGGTCTTTTATGTACTAGTGTTCCAAAATTTGTGAATTTTTTTATTTATCTTACCATGTAATAACTCATTCTCATATCTTGTTAACTAAATATTTACTACTTGACCATTTAAAGCAGGCTTTCTAAGTACTTAGATATTATTTCATGAATGGAAATAGGAGGATTTATAATCCAGATTCGTGTGTTATAATAATTCTAATATAACATTAATCATAAAGTTAGTCTCATGTTAAAATGCGGATTCTAAATTTGACAAGAAAATGCCATTGTTGGTATATATGCACGTTTTAAACGTGTTAATTAGTGTTAATATTAAAATTGTTTTATTTTTATGGGAATTGCACTTGCAAGTTGCAATGAGCTCTGCCTACAAAATCAATATCTGCTCAAGAGGATGATTTACAAAAAGCTCAATCTAATAAAGATTTTCACTCGTGTCAAATTATGGAGTTAGACTTGTAAAAGTTAGGGACAATCCTGCGTGTAGGTCTGTGTACACTCCTCATATCTGTAGAATTTTTTTAATGTTTATATTTACGTATATGCATGAATGTTCATGAGAATAAATTATATAGACTCGCTTATAAACAAGGCAAAAATTACGATCCTATTTAATAAAGCATATACTTCATTGGATATATATATATATATATATCCGAGTGATAGCGTGCGGTCGGTGCGGTCGTGTGGATCCGACGTGCGTCGTCTGATCGCGGGTTCATCGCATCCAACGGTCGATGTAAATCGCTCCCGACCGTCTGATGCGATGGACCCGTAATCAACGGCCCGTGGTCGACGCCGCACGACCGCACGACCTGCACCTAATCACTCTTCTATATATATATGAGACTTTATGTAAGACTACACATGATTCTGTGTGTAACAACATCCATAGGAAAAGCAGGATGATCATGACCCTTTACAAATATTATTTGTATAAAACATGCATGTGTTGTTACACTCAGTCTTTTTTATAGTCCAAAATATAGTCCTATATGCATCGTTAGAAATCCAGTTAAACATATGCATAAATAAACAAGGTATTTACATTATTAAAAAAATTTAGCATTTATTAAAAATGGGTTCATTCAATTTGAAATGGAGAGATATATACTTTACATCAAAACATATTTATCATTAGATGATGTAATTACTATTTTTAAAAAACAAAAATATATGTGGACAGTGTTTTGGACCAGAAATATTTTCCTTTTTCCAAGACCAGTCTTGACCTTATGGGGGCTAGGCAAACGAACCCGAAGGCCCACAAATCATATATTTATTTTTATTTTGAGAAATGATATGCAAAATCATTTATAGATTTTCTAACATACATGTTTTTATTTTTACAAATGTTATATATTCATCTTTCATATATGAAAAAGTATATAATTGAATGAATTGAATATATGCATGTCTCTTATAATTTAACATATTTATACTAGCATAACCCAATATATACAAAGTGGGGATTGCAAATGTGACTAGTTGAATAATTAAGTATACCCTTTTTCTGTGTACCATAATAATGAAAAAAATTGTGGATAAGATTGGCTATGAAAAGATGAAACAGTGGTCAATACCTAATAGGATTCCATAATTGTGGACATAGATAAAAATAATAATCAATGTGTGCATGCTTTATTTGTCATTCCAAGGTGTCAATGATAATGCATGCATGGGAGGCTAAGCTTGTTTAATTAGATAGATAAATATCACCATCAACAACTTAAAACGGTTGGACTTTATCCATGTTGGATAATTAAATATTTCTTTTACATATATTTAAAATATGTTCACTCCCTCTTTTCTATTGAGAAGGCAATATTGTAACAAAAGAAGGGTACATGAATTGTGTAGGCTTTTAATATATTCTCTGATAAAGGGTCCACTTTTACTTTTAGTTCTATTGAGTTGTGTTATTAGTGTTGTTAATCTCTTAAGATACAAAGATTAAGTCAGAGTTCAAAGGAGACTAGAATTAAAAAAATCTATATTTACACCCCCCCCCCCCCAAAAAAAAAAGAATTGAGAATTTCAGGAAAAAACCCTCAGGAAAATGGGGAAGTTTTCATTGGAAAAATTGGTTTATTTCTCACCCAAATTTAATAAATATAATAATATAAATTACACCCAAATATGTATATCTAAAATCTCTGTCAATTTTTTATATCTAAAAATAAATTATTTTCACATAATTATGTATGCCAACATTGAAATATGAATTTAAGAGGGGTGCAAATATTCCCATCTCCCTAATTATTATATTCACAACCTAAATTTACGACAACAAAAAAAAACCTAGTATTTGTTTTGAAATTATGAATCTCACTACCCATATATCTAACTAGATATTGAACATTCGACCAATTATTTATCGACCTTTGTTTAAAACATTCAACTGTTTTGTTGCCCTCTCAACCATTCTATAAAACATTCGATTGTCGCTTTGTTAACCTTTGTTTAAAACATTCAACAATTGCTATGTCAATCATTGTATAAGACACATGATAGTTGTCCTATCGAACTTGATGTTTCGGGCCGACTACACCTCAGTCGAATGGTATTTGATCCATTTGACAATATCCCAGCCATCCTAGGATTTTACAAAGGCATGAACATTCATTATGCTCAAACATTTGTTGTTTTATTCGACAATCATATTCACGTAAACATTCATTACAAATCACTCAAATCAAACATTTTGTTCAAGACATTAAAGGAAATTAAGCACATTCAGTAAAATAAATAACATTGTTGAATATATTCAACTACTTAATCCTATAAATATTTTTTTGGCTTGGTAAATGAAAGTAAAAGGGGTACAAGAGAGTCTGATCAAGGTAAGGTTACAGTTGTTGTAGGGTATCCCATGGATCACCAGGCATTAAAAAAGAACTAGAACATTCACAAGTTAAAGAATAGCATTGCTATGTTACTTTTCTTTTAGATGGATCAAGCCTTCCATGTCATTTTGATTCAATTATCTGAATTCCTCCCAAAACATGGCATTCTCTTCCATCCACTATAAGACCTTCCCCTGCACCCACATGGAAGATGCTTTACAATATGCATAAATTGATCAACATTATTCGAATTTTAACATACAAACCTATAGAATTTTAACTCAAAAGACATAATTCATTTGTAAACCAAACAAAACCATACATTTCTTAAAATAAATGAACATTCATATTCGTGATTTGTTGTGAAAAACATATTTGTAAACTATCTCAATGCTTATTAAACCATTCATTAGTTGTCTTTAATCAGTTTTTCAACAAATATTTTGTCGAAAAAACTCATTCGGGTTGATACTGCGTCAGACGACCTTGTCAACAGTTACCATGTCAATCATATATTATTTCATTCGACTTTACACTTATCAACTTAGGATTTTACTAATTTTCTATAACAAAAACATATATTTTGATTCACAATCACATGGTACCAAGACATTACTCTGTATTGCAGAATCCAAAAAAAAATTGAAAGGGGAAAAAAAATTTAAAGGAATTTTTGGAAAAAAAAGAACAATATTAACCAATATTAACCTATTTTGAGAGTTCACTGGAGAAGGTTGTGGACCGAAGACATGGGGAGGACCACACGGATGGGGGGGGGGGGGGGGGGGGGGGCTTCAACATCCTCATGAAGGCAGTGAATGGGATGAGTGAATAAGAGGAGAGCAAAGAAAAAATTTAAAAAAAGGACAAGAGAGAAGAGAGAAGAATCTATCACCAAATGTGGAGGGTGGTGGGACTAATATTTATGGTAAGGGATTTATATTAGCTGGTGGATTTGGTAAGGGACAACATCCTCATGGCCGGTGGTGGGCTTCAAATGGTGGTTCCCAACAAAAAAAAAAGGTTTTTTAGTTTTCAATCCCTGTATACATACCTATTTAGGGATCGATCCCTCACTTTTTCATATTTTGGTTTTAGTCCCCAGATTTAAAGGATAAATTCATTTTTAGTCTCTTCCAAGGATTAAAAATAAAATCAAATAATTTAGGGATAGTCCCTTCCAGAGACTAAAATGAACATATCTTTAAATCTAGGGACTAAAACTAAAATATGAAAAGTGAGGGATCGATCACTAAATCATATGGTTTATGGGGACTCAAAAATAAAAAAATCCAAAAAAAAAAGGTGGTGGGAATATTCGCGCCCTTAAAAAACTCCTTGTCTAAAAATATTTTGGCAAATTGTTCCCCCTCCTCACCACTGCACTTTTCTCTCTAAACAATATTTTACTTTTCCGTAGGACTGGAGCAAACAGGCGTAGGTAGTTTTCAATTCCGAGCTTCACTGTATGGTCATCAACCACGGAGGGTCTCTCCGATATCACAAAAAAAAAATTCCTCTTAATCCTAACAAAGAAAGAGAGAATATAATAGAAACAGAGGACTATATGTAGAGGTATTGTTTCGCCTAATAGAATGTAAGACATCTCACAAAAATATGTAATGTCAAATTTTTTGAACCTAATTAGGGAAACCACATGTTATCGAAGAAGTAAAACATAGATAATATTAATGTGAAAAGAAATAATTAACGTTAAGAATATCCTATAAACTCCATTACTGACCTGAAAATGCAATAAATGCTAAAGTATGATTTTGAAAACTAAATATGTAGGCAGTGTTACACGTAGAGGTGTCAATCAGGATGGGTTGGCCTGGCACGGCCCGCTAAGGGCCCGTGCCGGCACGGTGCCCTACATTCTACACGTGGAGTTGCACGATGTTCTGTACCTCCTGATTTTATTTGAATACATATATATAATTAATATAAGTTTGTACATAGGTTTCTCGAACATATTGGATTCTTTGGGGATTGTAAGCAAAAATGACCACAGTTCCCCCACACAATAAAAGGGAACAATATTTTTCCCCTTGCATCATTTTATAATGAGTGTTGTTACATACGTGCAGTCACTTTTAAATTCCTAATAAATACAGTTTCATTTATCTCGATAGCCATCCAACAAAATATTACTATTTTATAAAAAAAAATTTACATATGTTAAAATTGAATTAATTATATTTAAATCAAAATAGAGCGATATGCACTTTTCATCAAAATATATACTTCTTTATACAATATTTACTATTTTTTAAAAAGTTAAAATATGTGAGGATTATCCATGAGACAGTATGTAGGACTATCCCTGACTTTTCTTATAATAATGTGCTCCAATCATACTTTACTGAAGAGTGGAGGCTGCCTCTACTCAGAGCAAGATTGAGCGAGGAGGAGACCGACCAATTCTCCGCACCGGTGGAGAGATTGGAGCAACACGCACCACTGCCAAACAGGGAGGACCAGATTACTTGGGGGCCTACAAGCTCGGGAAAGTTCTCTGTGCACAGCGCGTTTAGATGGTGGCGCGAGAACGCAGGAGGCTCGCCCACGAATTGCCTAAAGTTTCAACAGATTTGGCAGCCTAAAGTACCCCTGAAGTGAAAGTATTTATGTGGCTCTTGTACAAGGAACGACTACTCACGCGTGTCTATCGATCAAAATGGGCACCCAACGACACGATGGTGTGCATCCTGTGCTGCGCGGCTCCAGAGACGGTACAACACCTCTTTAGCGGCTGCAAGGTGACCAGCGGGCTGTGGCCGATGATCGGGGAGAAGATGGGGCTGGACACAAGCTTCCACTCTCTCGAGGAGATGTGGGCAGCGGGAAAGGCAATGCAACATGGCGTGGGAGATGGCTGGACAAAGAAGGTGTTGTAGATCATCGTACCAACAAGGGCGTGGGCAATATGGAGAACGCGCAACGAGGCTACTTTTCAAGGATTAAGGTCATACCTTGAAAACATGTGGGACATGTTTCTCACGAGCTTGTTAGACTGGGGTCGAGGCCTTGCAC
Organism: Acorus calamus; assembly: GCA_030737845.1. NCBI lineage: Eukaryota > Viridiplantae > Streptophyta > Magnoliopsida > Acorales > Acoraceae > Acorus > Acorus calamus. Next base: position 8,037,312 of record CM060877.1, on the reverse strand, counting down.
GGGCGAAGGAAATCTCGATACATAACGGCCATCTGATGGTGCATGGAGCGTGACGGGAGGTGGTTGACCTCTCTCGGGCTAGAATCCTCTTCTACCCGGGAGTCATCCTCGTGGCGCGGGCTTCCTTCCGATGCCCCCCCCCCCCCTTATTCTCTGTTTTTCTATATGTACCCCCTCCTTATCCCCTCCCCCCAACATCCCGTTCAGGATTTGTAATTCGATATTCAATAATGGAATCGGGTAGCAAATTACTACCTTTTTTTCAAAAAAAATAGTGATATGTTCTTGATAGTGAATTCTTCATGGAAGTGTCCTTTTTTTTATATATAGTAATCCTTAAAGAGGCAAGAGATTTTTTTAAAACAACTTTACGCATATATGAAATTTGTCATTTAAGTGATCCAAGAAAAACATGATAATTAGTGGCACAAAATGAGTTTAAAAAAATTCCTACTTTACCATGTACAATAAAAAAAAAAATGCATTCACGCTTAAAAACACTTTTGTCTCATCTACATAACAGTTTTTCTGAGATAAAATGGGGGGGGGGGGGGGGGGGGGGGTTGAGTTCTTCTTCTGAATATGAAAAGTGGTGGGTTTAGAAATGACGTGATTTTAAGACGGTGGGTTTAGCAAGTTGATGGGATAAAAAAACGATACGTGGAACTAGACGTGCCATTCAAAACAAAGAAAAAATCCTAATTTATGTACATGTCCAATAAAAAAAAATCAATGCATGCAGGCTTAAAATCATTTTGTCCCATCTACATAACAGTTTTTCATTGACCAAAATATAAAATCTAAAGGACGCCAGATAATGTGTCGTGTGTCGTTTTTTAGTGCAATATACACGTGCATGCTTAATCTATAGCCTACAATAGCCCACCCTTTGAGGGTGTTTTCACACAACTTTGGACATGTAATGCAATCTCTTCTTATTTGATTGCTTTTCTTTTGGTGAGCTCATCCCATCTTGTATGTCATGACTTTACATATTTTTGGTCTGTAATGGATATTGCTGTTATAAAGTTGTGCAAAATCGATGCATCTCCCCGGAAACTTATAAAATAAAAAAAAAAGTCTATGTAAAATTGGTATATTTTTTCAGGTCCCTATTTTGTCTTATAATATCTATTTTAGTCCTCATTATAACCGAAATTAGTCAGATGTGAGTTTAATCCTAATCATTCATGATAAATTATTATAATACCCTTTATTCTTAGAAAAAATCTATATCACTCATTGAAAACTTATAAAAAGAAAAAAAATTCCCATAAAATTTAAAAATCATTTTAACTCCCAAAAATCTTCTTAAAATCACAAAATGTATATGTGATTAAATAAAAGTATATATTGATTTATTTAAATTTTATTAAACAAATTATAGTTTTCTAACACGGTATTATGCTTTTTGTTGCCACTAATTTTGAGTTAAAAATATGTTATAGAATTTTGACTTAGTTTTTAATTCAGTCTTTGTGATGAGATTGAAGTAAAAATATTGAAAATGACTTGAGTTTGTAGATCAAATGAGGTTTAACGGTTTTTTTTTACAGTTGAAAATGACATTTCATAAGATGTGGATGTTGAAAATTGACAGAGGTATTTTTATCTTACAAAAAGACTAAATCTAATTTTATAAAATTTATAAGAACTGAATCCAAATTTAGTAAGTTTCTGGGACTA